>CM055756.1:969197-1390100 GCA_029465975.1 Dallia pectoralis
GGGCGTTTGATCAGAGCATGTCCTAGGAAGTTGGCTGGTGTCTTCACTGACATTTTCAACCTGTCACTGTCCCTGCTGGTTGTCCCCGCATGCTTCAAGATCACAACCATTGTTCCAGTGCCAAAGCCTAAATGACTTTCGACCTGTCGCGCTCACCTCCAGAATCATGCAGTACTTTGAAAGACTTGTATTGGCTCACCTTAAGTCCTGCCTCCTACCAACTCTGGACCCACTTCAGTTTGCTTTGATTTCTGTACCCCATAATATCCACCCCATGTCCTACACTCATCAGGAGGTTTCTGCCAGCATTCCATCCCTACACTCTTTATCAATGCTTTTATCTCCCCCCTGCCCATACTGTATCTCACATCCATGCACCCTAAATCCACAAACCACACTTCACCCCTCAATCTACTTCTTTATAACCCTAAACCCATACATGTGCTGGCACCGAGGAACATCAGACCACTACCCCCATCTTCTCCAACCCTAACAATCACATTAGTCGGCTGGCCATCATTAAACACTCAGCGTTTAACTCATTGGTACCAACTAATTTACAAGTCCCTGCTAGGCAAAGTACCTATGCTCTCTAGCCACCATGGCTTTACCCACCCACAGTCTACGCTCAAGCAGGTACATTGCAACATTCGGCTGGCAATCCTTCCAGTTTTCTGCTGTGAATGATTAGAACAAATTGCAAATATCCCTAAAACTCTAAACCCTTTTCTCACCCATTGCCTTTAAACGAATTCTGTCTGAACTTTTGTCTGATCACTGTTTGTACTACCTGCTCTCTGGTTTTCATGCACATTACTTTTTTGCCATGCCCAATTTGCACAGTGGATCATTTTCACTTGTACTGCTGTCATACCAGTTTATAATTTTTGGAATTATTGTATTTGCTCAGGCATGCTAAAGTGTTCTTGCTCTCACCATCACGGTCATTCGTTTCATGAACAGTAATGAACTAATTGCTGGATACACTTTAGCTTTAACATTCTGTATATAGACTTTCTTTTGTCTTTGTATTGTTGTTATTTCCATATCAATGCTGCTCAACCGACCTACTTATACCCCATTTTGTATTAACTCTATATTGACTCTCCATTTTATTCTGTGATGTGTAACTTTACGATGTCTTGCACGTTTTTTACTTTATCATGGTCAGGTCGCTGTTGCAAATAAGAATTTGTTCTCAATTGACCTACCAGGTTAAATTAAGGTTTAAAAAAATTTAAAGAATGTTTTTTTTAGGGTTTTTAATGAAAATTAAAGCAAACGTACCTATTGCCTGTGCTTGATTTCTCCACACTCACCTAAAGGATGTGTGACAACATACACCAGGGGTGCTCAATATGTTGATCGCGATCCACCAGTCGATCTCAAGGTACTGTGGGTAGATCACATGACATCAGATGACATCTGACTTTTTCTGACACAGTGCGCCAATATATATTGTGTCAATATGGGCTCATGCGGGTATGCAAGGTACATCAACATGGATTGTAAAAATAATTCTTAATATGTTTATAGATAAATCTACGTTTTGCATTTTTGCAGTAGGTAGATCATTTCGACTTGGTCATTTTATAAGTAGCACGCATGCTGAAAAAGTGTGAGCACCCCTGACATACACCAACTCACAAAATAGGTAGAATTATGCAAAGTAAATTTAGCCAAAGGGAAATTCGGCACCCTATATTCAATATCCAGAGCTTCTAATGATTTTTCTGTGGGTACAGCTAATTAAATATGTGACAGCTGTTGATTGATATGTGAATTAATAGAAAACTTTTTGTATTTTGTTCCAGAGAAAAGGAAATCTGATGTGGCCAATGAAAACAAACGAACAAAGAAGCAAAAAGTTAGTGCTTCATCCAAAGCAACTGAAACACTTGGTAGGTCAAACAATCTAATGAAACATTTATCATAGTGCTTTAAAGTAACAGTTCAATAACCGTTCAATAGAAAATCTAAGTTTGTAAAATGTGTGAGGACCTGAAATGTGGTGTAATTGAATATTCATTGTTATCCATTACAATGATTTGCTACATTTGACATTACTATCAGTACAATAGAATGACTTGTAGTCCGGGAAGCAATTATGAATCATAGAATCAATTTATGGTTCAGCATTCAAGGCATAGGGATGTTAAGTGTGAAACCAGACATATAGTGCTAATGATTTAACCATACATTTTTAGATTACATCAAAGTGATTACAGAAAAATTACCAAACTCACTGTAAATGTATTCATTATTTAAAATTACTTTAGATTAAATAATTACTTAAGCAATACAGTTACCATTCATCCCACAGAGTTTTACATACAAAGTAGTCATCTATCAAAAATCTACAGTAAAAACACTGTTTTTAAGCATACATGTGAGAACTCCCTCAGAAGCCAGTGTGCCGCCCCCTGCGGGCAGGCTTCGGCGGTCGTCCTCCCCGGCTTTCTGAGCTGCCATCGTTATCTCCTCCCCCTGCACACCTTGTTCAGTCTCGTCATCACTACACCTGGTGTCCATTATCTCATTAGAGGACTATTTAAGCTCCCTATGTGTCGGGTTGTCTTTGTGTGGAATTGTTCGATGTTGCGTGTGATTGCTGTGCCGACTCTCATTTATAGAGTTCGTATCATACTCCGTGTAAGGAGTTTAGTTGCTTTAATGGGTGCGCTGCGTTGCATATCTACTTCACGTATTAGCGTGTTTACGCTTGACAGCGTTCACCGGGTTGTGCCGGTCCTAATAAAGACAGTTAGAACGCTCTCCGTGGTCCAGCCTGGCTTCATCCTTCCGTCCACCCTACACACCGTGACAATACATGCAAACATGCTCCCTACAAAAATGCTCCCTACTAATATAAGAGCTATTATACACACAAAATGTATCCAGTGATCCTGTTACAGTATTTCTAGAAATCTAGCCCCCTATTAGTAACTAATCTACATTAAGTATTACAAATGAAATGACGGACTTGCAATTGTATACAATATAGGCTACTGATCTTATATATCAATCAAATATACATTAGTTCCGGCAGTTGCTGTTATAAATATTACTGTGAGTTTATTACTGTGAGTTTATTGTTGGTTATGTATGCATGATCAACTGATTGCAGCAAGTTATCCCAGAGGAGCAGAACCTAATGCCAAGAGTGTTAGGACCAGAGGTCTATCCCTCTCTCTGTCCCTCTCTATGTTCGTGTTGGCACACCCCCTGGCAGTGGAGAGGGAGAATAATCAGGGACATCCTGAGCACCTGAGTTTTTCCCACACCTGTTTTCTGTTTGTTCAATCAGTTTTGGTATATAGTGGGTTTCCTTTCAGTCTGTCAGTGTCGGGGCATTGTTTGTAAAGGTACATTGTTTGTTTGTAATGCCTTGCTTGTAATGTGTTTGTTCAGGGGTTTTTGATTTCTGTTTATTGTTTCTCTGTTTTGTGTTTGTAAAGTTTCGGTTCTAGTTCCTGTTTCTGCTTGTAAGAGAATAAAGTCCTTGCATTCAGCGAATCTCTGTGCCTGTGTCCATTACCTGGCTGTCTGAAGCCAATTCATTACAAAGAGATGTACATTGAATTGCATAAATTATCATGTAAATGGTTTAACAAACATGTGCTATTGGGGATCCAAATCTATATACAGTAAAAGATCGGAATGTCACTATGCAGTTCCATTATTTATGAGAAACATGTTAATGCACATCAAGAGGACAGTTAATTATTACATGTGATTAACTCTTTCAGATGTAATGAAGACTGAGGTAAAGAAGATCATGCAAAGTCTCAGAAACAAACTGGACCAACAGGCTTCTGCAGACCTTACAGACTTCATAAGGTAGACATTTGTATTTTAGTTATGGAGAGACAACACGTGAATAGAGGCTTATAGGCTATTTATTAAATAATAGTGCTTGTCTTTTACTTTTAACAGAGATAAACTTGAAATCCTGGAAAAAGACACAAAACAGATGGTGGGTGTTTTTGGGAAGACTGGAGCTGGTAAGAGCTCATTAATAAATGCCATCTTAGATGAGACAGATCTGCTACCTTCTGGAGGTCAAGGGGCGTGTACCTCAGTGATGATTCGGGTGGAGGCAAATTTGACAAATGACAAATGCATTGCAGAGATCGAGTTCATTCCAAAACAGGTAATAAAATATGTTACATCTGTCCTATCACACAAAATGTTTGGATGTGGTGCCATCAAGAATGGTACCTTGATTTGCACTGACCGCCTCTGCTGACCATCTGAGTTAACCTGATCTTGACAGGCTGCCCGTATCCGGGATCGTTGCACAACCCTAAACAACCATTACAACCTCTACACAAAGATTGCGACTTCAAAAACGTCTGTTTACAGGGATAGTTCACTTTGAAAAAAAGTTTTGATATATTTTAGCTTACCTCAAGGGCATCCACGATGTAGGTGTCTTTGTTTCCTCAGTAGTTTCAATTTTTATATTTTTAGGTAAAACCGTTCTTGTCTGCCAGTCATATAATGCAGGTCTATGGTCACTTGAGTCCCCACCTCAAAGAGCATGCACAGAGAAGTCAAAATTAAACATGATTTAATTACTCATAAATGTAAGTACACATTGATGGCCAAAGACACGAGCAGTTTGTGTGAGAAAACGAACAGTATTTATATTGTTTTTACCTTTTGTAACCACATCCGTGTCCAAGTGATCTAAGGGCGCAGCGATCCGGTCTGCGCAAGCGCCGGAAGTGAGTTTTTCGCCACTGGTCTAGAAATTGTTTCTTTGAAAATAGAATTGCCCAAATCAGCGAAATGGTGAAATGGCTCAACCATGAGAAACTAGACTAATCTCCACAAAACTAAATAGATTTGTTTTAAAATGCCCTCGGAACATTCAGTTCCAAAACCTCGCAATACAATACGTTCATCGCAATGAGCAATAGCCGAGTTCTAACTTTAGACAATTTTTCGTGCGGCAGTGTCTTTCTAATGACATGGCAATTGATGGAAACAGTGGAACTGGCCAGCCATTCACCTGCCTTATTGTAAAACTCACGTTCGGTTAGGCTATATAACTCCATGAAAAATCCAGAAAGCAAAGTCTTTTTTTGGTTATAATAATCTTAACCGTAGGCTAAATTACAAAATCCATTTGTTTCAGTGTTTGTATAATGGACAATTGTTTTTTCTGTCAATTATATTCGGTACATCTGATATGTATGAAAATATCCAACAGTTAAGCTGACAGTCTGCACTTCAAACTTTTTTTGTCATTGTATCTTTTCAAACTCAAAGTGATGGTGTACAGTACCAAAATAACCAAATAAATTCAATATCCAATTAATTATGGTGCCTACTGTATGCCGTTGATGGTTTAGCGGCCAAGGTCGTGTAATATATTTGTACTGAAATGTTTTTTTTTTAATAGTACCTTTATTTAACTCAATATGATGCAGCACGATGTGTTAAAAAAATTATCCAAAGACCCAAAGCATATCCTACATCAGGCCTATTCAAATAGCGGCCCGAGGGCAAATTTGGCCCAAATGAAATAGATTCTGGCGCGTGGCAGATTTAAAAAATAAAAATTAAATAAAGTCTAAAAAAAAGTTTAAATAAAATTTGACGAATCTGACGCGGCGCACAGACAAGAGTACAGGCAAAGATTGTAGAGCGGAGCAGGTTGACTCCATGGTGACAAACACACATTCTCGCTGATTGGATGTTCTCATGCAGCCTATAACACATGCATCTAACATGGCATTGTCCAAGACGAACCGTAAAGTTCACAGAAGTTTCAGATTGAATGGACGGAGAAGTACTTTACTGTGCCAACTACGGCAAGCAAGCGATGGACCGATAGACCTGTGTGTTTACTGTGCAACAAATCAGTGGCTGTGGCCAAAGAATATAGTGCAAAGAGACATTTTACTACAAAACATTCGTCTTTTTCTGCACAATACCAAGAGGGCTCAGTGGAGAGACAACGTAGAATAGACAGACTGGTAACTTATTTTGAGCAAAGTCAGTGTGCAATTGATGGGATTTGTACCGAACAAGAGTGAGCTTTCATTGCTCACTCTATTAGCCATGCTAAATACCCCACAATTAAGAAACTGTCTGTGCTGATACTGACAATGTTTGGATCCACCTACACATGTGAGTCTAGCTTTTCTCATATGAATCCAATCAAAACAAAGGCAGATTGCTGCCTGAGCAATGAGAAGTTATCCCCGTGCCTGAGAATTGCACTTACCACACATGAGCCAGATTATGTTAAAATGGCAAAAGCAAATTGTTGTCACTGCTCCCACTCACATACTCTCATTGATAAAAAAAGGTAAACTAAATGTGGAAAAAAATATTCTCGTTATTATTTAGTTTTCATCAAGAGTATGTTTACAGCACATAGTTAGCAGATTTCTACTTACTGTACACTTAATGTTTTTTTTCTAGTTTTCTAGTTGTGTACTCACTGTCTGAAAGATATACTTCAGGGATATTTGAATGTTGTTATTTCCCCAAATGAGATTTGATACTTGAAACTGCAGTTGCAGTTTTGCACTTATGACAGCTTTATTTTGATTGTTTGATTTTTATATATAGTATATAAGCTATTACTTATGTTTACTGTTTTAAGGGTAAAAGCTGTGTATATGTCTCAGTATTTGCACTTTGTTGTAGGCCTAATCAATAGAAGTTGAATGTGTTGAAATAATAAAGTAAACCAACAGAAAATGTACCTTATTATTTTTTTCATATATTATGCACCTTAGTTACTCAGGTACTTAGGCTTAGTATATACATATAGTATTTTTTTATTTCCTTTAGCTGATATCAATTTGTCTGTCCGGCCATCACAAATTTTGGAATTTCCTAGTTTGGCCCCCCTGCAAATGTATTTGAATAGTCCTGTCCTTCATCATGTATTATACATTCATTTTGATTAATTATTGCTCAGGAATGGGAAAAAGAGTTAGAATCCATCTTCATGGCCAGATCTGGTGAGGTGGGGGAGGATGATGACAGCAATGATGATGACGAAGATGAAATGATATCAGCTTTTTACGGAAAAGAAGGAAATGGGAAAACCATTGAAGAATTGATGGATAAGAAGTACTTCAGAACGATTCCAGAGTTTCATAAACCTGGTAAAAAAACAATAATTTGTGACACAGTAAGTTACCTTAACCAAAGTTCAAAGGTGTTGAAATATTAAAAAACATGTTTGATACATTTTCTTCAAACATTCTCAATAGTTTTTAGGATTTGATAAATGATGATTATATGTTACAGTTCATACGGAAAGTATTCACAGCGCTTAACTTTTTTTAACAATCTGTTATGTTAGTCTTATTCCAAAATTGTACACACAATACCCCTTAATGAGAAAGTGAAAAAAGTTTGTTTAACATTTTATTTGTGAAAAATTAAGAACAAATATATAACATTACATAAGTATTCACATCCTTTGCTCAATTCTTCATTGAAGCACCTTTGACAATTACATCGTCAAGTATTGTATAGTATGAGTATGATGCTACAAGCTTGGCACACCTATTTTCGGGCAGTTTCTCATATTCGTCTTTGCAGAACCTCTTAAGCTCTATCAGGTTGTATGGGGAGCAGCGGTGCACAGCCCTTTTCTTCCCTTGATACTGACTAGCTTTCCAGTTCCTACCACTGAAAAACATCCCCACAACATGATGCTGCTACCAACATGCTTCAGTGTAGGGATGGGATTTGCTAGGTGATGAGCCTTGACTGGTTTCCTCCAGACATGATGGTTGGCGTTCAGGCCAAATTTTGGTTTCATTAGGCCAGAGAATCTTGTTTCTCATGGTCTGAGAGTCCTTCAAGTGTCTTTTGGCAACCATTTTGGCAAACATGACGGGCTGTCATGTGCCTTTTTCCTGGACCATACATGATTGCTCAGCTTGGCTGGCCGGCCAACCCTAGGAAGAGTCTTTCTTCCATTTACGGATGATGGAGGCCGCTGTGCTTATTGTGCCCTGACATACAGTGTCAACTGTGGGACCTGATATAGACAGGTGTGTGCCTTTCCAAATCATGTCCAATCAACTACATTTTCCACAGGTGGACTCTAATCAACTTGTAGAAACATCTCAAGGATAATCAGTGGAAACAGTATGCAGCTGATCTCAATTCTGGCTGTCATGGCAAAGGCTGTAAATACTTATGTATAAGTGAGTTTTTTCATGTTATCATTATGGGGTATTGAGTGTAGAATTTAGGATTTTTATTTATTTAATCCATTATGCCCTAAGTCTTTAACATAAAATGTGGAAAAATTGAAGTCCTGTGAATACTTTCCAGATGCACTCTATTTACAGTATGTTTATGTTCTTTATAAGAAGAAATATACTGCACCTACAGTGCTGCTTGACGGTATCTGAACCCCTTGCTTTTTATGTATACCATTTTTTTACAACAAAATAATAGGTATCAATGTCAAGTATTGTTTCAGAGAACGTCATGCAATACATCATGTGCATTATAAAAAAAAAAAATGAAATTAGTGCAGGTGCAAAAATGAGTAAACCCCAAACTGCATTAGTGGAATCATGCAGATATGTAAAATTAGTTGTGTACATAATTTTGTGGGTACCAATATAACACTATTTGCTGCATTTCAGGTGTCTGTGCATGATTCAACTATAATAACACTAAATGGCGTTCATAAGAGGGTTGCTAGGAATAAAAACAACAGAAATTGCACAAAGTAATAACAATCTCTGTTGAAATTCCAAGGTTTTAAGTAGCTATGCATGTCTACGTTTTCCGTCAATGCATGTACAATAATTTTCTAATTTCTGTACTATGTCTACAATTGCAGGCCGAAGAACTTTCAGAAAAGATATGTTGTTTCACACGGAGTGACACACAGAATGATGTATTTGAAATACAATACTGGCCGCTTGTGAAGTGTATAACCCTCAAGGTGCCAAATTCTAAAGATTTACTGAAACATGTTGTGCTGGTGGATCTTCCAGGCAATGGAGATTGCAACGAAAGCAGAGATAAAATGTGGAAACAGGTAATTATTTTAAATTGTTTTCTTATGGAGATCCAATGTTCTACTTAGCATTGTATTTGTGTTATGGAATTGGTTAATTTTACATAACTATAGAAGTTTGATATGTCACCTCATAGTTACATACCAATAAAGCAGGAAGTCGTGGATGGCCATTTAAGAGTTCCTGAAAACTATACTAGACTGTAAATACAAAAAGTATTCCGAAACTTTTTCCACATATTGTGATATTACAGTTATATTCTAAAATAGATTTACTATATATATATATATATATATAATTTATTTTTCCCTCTAATCTACACACAATAACCCATAATGACTAAGTAAAAAATGTAAATAAGTATGCAGACCTATTCCAACAATACTTTGTTGAAGCACCATCTGTTGCGAAACCTCGACTTGAGGCTGTTTATGACGCTACATGCTTGGCACTCCTGTGTTTGCGGAGTCTGTCATATTTCTCTGCAGATCCTTTCAAGCTCTAACAGGTTGTATATTCGAAGTCGCTGCCGAGCCATTTCCAGGTATTTTCAGACATTTTAAATTGGGTCCAAATCCGATTCTGACTGCTCCACTAAAGAACATTAAGCCAGCACAACCTGTCCTGGCTGTGTGCATAAGGTCATTGTCCTGTGTGAAGGTGAAACTTCACAATAGTTGGAGTTCCTGAAAAAATGTATCATCAATGAGCTGTCTACTTGCTCCTTTGATCTTTACCTTCGTCTTGATCTGCCAGTCCCTGCTGCAATAACATCCTTACAGCATTGGCAGCATTGGCCAGATGAGAAGTTATGGCTGGTGTATTGGCTTCCAATAAGTCACTTCGGACACCTCAGGGGTTTCAATAGGCTCGTTTGTTTTATTCCAAAGTACCAGCTTGCTTTTTCGATAAATAAACTTAAAATAACGAAAAATAAATATGGATGACGAACGAAGTACAAACTGTCACTATAATGATAAATAAACCGATAAGCCAATAAACGAACATAAGCGTAAACAAAGGAAAGCAAATTGAAAACCATAGCGTTCAATGCCAAACTTTCCATGGGCCTTGGTCTACCTCTAAACTTTAATTGGCACAGGTGTGTGGATTTTAATTCCTGTTCCAAGGCTGCAGGGTCATAACTCACCAGCAGGTGTCATTGCATTAAAGTAAACATACATGTCACAAATGGCTCCTACAACTGGTCTCTTACAGATGTGATGCCTGGATTTCAGGCAACATAGAAAATCTTGGTTCCACCAAACCAGAAATGTTTGTCTTATAGTCTTTTAGGTGCATTTTGGACAAACACTTAGTGAGCTGACATGAGGCTTGGACTGAGCAAAAGCTTTTATCTGGTCACTCTATCATAAATGCCTGAATGGTTGGGTGCTGCAGAGATGATTGTTCTTTTGGAAGGTTCTCCACACAGGAACTCTGTTCTGACATCAGCTTCGTGGGAAGGAATTTTTCACTGATTGCTTAGTTTGGGCTGCGTGGCCAGCTCAAGGATGATTGTTCCAAATTTCTTCCATTAAAGATAAATGACTGTAAGCTGTGAAGAACCAATTACAATTTCCTCCAAACAAGTTATGTTCCCCAGTTAAACTTAAATCAAGTTGTAGAACCGTTTGAAGGATGATCAATAGAAGCAGGATGCACCTAAGCTGAATTGTGCTATGGCAAAGGACTTTGGTTAAAAAGCTGCATTTGATTTGTAACTATTAGGTATTGTGTGTAGATTGATGAGTAAAAATCTATATTAATACATTTTTTAATAAGGCTGTAACATAACTAATACTTAAAATAAATAGTTAACAAATTCAGTGTATAGATTTTTTTTAATTGCGTTTATACACATTTCTATTGTTATTGTTTCTTTTCCTACGGCTAACACAATTATAGTGGGCACCGTAACTAGCTAAATAATGCAGACAAAAAATATAGATGTATAAAAAATCTAGGGTGTCTGCGACTTTTGCACAGTAGTAACAGGGGTTACATGGATGTATTATTAATAACAATTTTTAGCTCATTATCAAAAATATAATGCTAATATTCAGATAAAAACAATATTGTGCTATTTTTACAGTAGGCAAATATACCTGTATTGGTATGTTTTTTAAATCAAAATGATTTAGTATGTTTCCTTTTTTCTGAAAGTATTTCTCTGGTTAGGTAAGATTGCATTGGTTGATACTTGTATTATGCTATAGAAAAATGAAGATAGACATTTGCAATACTTTCTAGTCTGTCGGAAACTGCTCTGCTGTGTGGATTGTGAGCGATATCGCACGAGCAACTTCAGAAAAGGAATGTTGGGAGATTTTTGACAGCACTATTCGCCTCTTTGGGAATGGTGGAGAATGTCGAAGCATCAGTTTCATCTGCACCAAGACAGACATCATAGACAAGAATAAAAAAGAAGATGTACCCACCAGTATTTTGAACAGAAATAAAACAACCAAGGATAAAGTGAGAGACAAGTTTGAAAAACATAAAGAAGTAAAGGTAAATCGCGCCTCACAAAAGCGAGAACTCTGTCACTTGTCAACGATTTGTAGTAGATATGTTTTATATTAAGTGTTATGAGGAAATTATTGTATTGTTAAGTATAGCCATTATTTGCAAATCTTGATTTGTATTACGACTGAGTAATATTTATTCCCTTTTTATAATAAGGTAACACTTTTCAAAATATGATATTTCTCAGTTGTGTTCTTTTGCTAGGCACAATAAATATACATTTTTAGAGCTTGAACATTTTCAGTATGTGGAGTTGATTTAATTTCTTGTCTCTTGTTTCAGAAACACTTTAGTGTGGTAAAGGATGTCTTTCAGGTGTTTACAGCAAGTTCTCAGGAATACAAAAATGAAAATCATTTGGGAAAAGAAGAAACAGGTGATAACTGAACTGTTTTTATTATGTAACTACATAAGTCCCATTTTCATGAATCCCATTTTCAGAATAACGTTGTGCCGGTGATGTACTACACATAACAGAGCAAATAGATGTAAAAAGGATAAAAGTTAACTTCAGTGTGTTTCCATTACATTTGTAACTATAACAATTGTTTTGTCAGTACACCTACTTTTGCAAGTCAATCAGTTCATTGGGAAATGGTACTTACTCTTTCTTTTTCAATAGCATATAGTGGCAAATAAGTTATTACAACTTCCAAAAGAAGTTGAAATTTAAAGGGAACATACCACTGGTGTGCAAACAACTTATCCCTACTTGCTAACAACTTATCCTTACTGAACTAGGTGGTTGAGTGGTGTTGAGGAACCAAACGCAGGCAGGATAACATTGAGGGTTGTTTTTAATATTAAAAACAAACACTACAACGTACAATAAAAACATGTAACTTTGAAATGAAATGCGCTTAACAGAGCGACTTACTAAATACAAACAACAGCTACGTGGCCCATTCACCAACTGGCAGGACATAACATACAACCATGAAGCACAAAGACAATGGGAGCTGAATGTGCATATATACACTAACTAATTGAATAATGGGTACCTAGTGGGAATGATTAGAATAAGACAATCCGGGGTGTGTTTATTGTAGACATGACACCAGTGTTAAACAGAAAAAGTTCTAGTTGTCACACTACTAGCTAAACCAGGGTTGTGGGTTCGACTCATACAGCGGTCCATTCTGAAAATGTATGCACCCACTAGTGTAGTTTGTACTGGATAAGAGCATCTGCTAAATTATATTAACCTAGATGTTTTGATAATGAAATAAGTTGAATTTCATCCCCGTTTTATCTCGCTCCACAGGTTTTCTGGGTTCGTCTCCCCATAGGGAGTAAAAACGACTTCATACTTTATCTTAAAAAATTGTCCTCCCGCTCCGCTCAACAGTGTTGAGCTTGAAAAAAATATACTTGGAAAAAATTTACTCTACTTATAGACGAAGTCTCTTTTCTGCAAATTGCGTCTTTGTGTTAGAACAGTGCAATGTATATTATATTAGTGTATTTGGATCAATGTCTCAAGTAAAGGTAGTGTCTCAAGCTGGGGTTCTTTCCACTCAGAGGCGAGCAAAGTATAATCAGCAGCCTTTGTTTTAAGTACAACAATAACCATTTCTATGTGTATTAAAAACACATTACAATCACTTGGATGACTCTTCAACATAAATACATAGACTTAAACACAGTTATGCACCGGTATGTCTGACCATAAACTAACGCACTCAAGTCACAAGACATGTTTAAGTTGCTTGTTAAGGGAAGGATGGTGAGCACAGTACAAGACAACCCTTTGGATGTCTATTCCGGTGGTCGATCGCCTGCTGGTGGATAAGCTCTACCCTCTTTTTAAACTTTAGAAGGTAGCAGATTTGTTTTACAACACTTGTTGCTATGCATTCTGATCATGCTATCAGTACCCTACTGAACTGTGTTCCTCATCCAGTTTGAATTTGTTGAACGCTGGTCAAATACCAATTCACTATACTACACAATACACTACTCAGTAAGTTAGAACCTGATTATTTAAACAATAATGATAATTCACTCCATATATTATAAAACAATTAAGCCCCAGACACAAAATATTCAAACATGCGTAGGCCTATGCATATACAGTGCATAAAGACTTCATAAAGACTTGGTTGAAATCATGATATATCAATGATATAAAATGTAAAAATAAAATGCATGTGTCGTTACTGATATGTTACAGAAATACCTAGCCTTCAGAGATTTCTCCAAAATCTCAATGACCATCGCACAAGGACTTCAGATTATATTCATAGAGCGTACGGGATCCTGTCATTGATTAAAGGAGCCAAAAACTGCAACATGGTATTGTACTTTCCATATAATAAAAGTACCCCTCCTAAAGCAAATGTCATAATTTTTTTATTGTAAATTAGTGTGTAAAATATTAACTGTGCTGTGTTTGGATTCCAGACAGACATCAACAAAGAGTTGTGCCTAGTTTTGCAAGAGAGGCTGGAGGTCAAACTTAAATCCATTGGTGAATCTATGGAAGGATCTTGTGAGAAGTTTGTCCGATGCCTGTCACAAGGAGTTCAACAGTCAGAAGCATCATGCGTGACATTATTGGATAATGTGATATCTGTAAGTTGTGCGCCTGTAAGCTAATAACAAATTATAGCTATAGCCACATTCCTTCCATCACATATCTGTATAAGCTAAATGTGTTAACCTCAGAGGAACTTGAAAAGAGAAAGACTACAGCTATATTAGTGGTGACCCCCATTTACAACAACAGAGATATACACTCACCTAAAGGATTATTACGAACACCATACTAAAACTGTGTTTGACCCCGTTTCGCCTTCAACTGCCTTAATTCTATGTGGCATTAATTCAACAAGGTGCTGAAAGCATTCTTTAGAAATGTTGGCCCATATTGATAGGATAACATCTTGCAGTTGATGGAGATTTGTGGGATGCACATCCAGGGCACGAAGCTTTCGTTCCACCACATCCCAAAGATTGGGTTGAGATCTGGTGACTGTGGGGGCCATTTCAGTACAGTGAACTCATTGTCATGTTCAAGAAACCAATTTGAAATGATTCGAGCTTGGTGCATTATCCTGCTGGAAGTAGCCATCAGAGGATGGGTACATGGTGGTCATAAAGGGATGGACATGGTCAGAAACTATGCTCAGTTAGGCCGTGGCATTTAAACGATGCTCAATTGGCACTAAGGGGCCTAAAGTGTGCCAAGAAAACATCCCCCACACCATTACACCACCACCACCAGCCTGCACAGTGGTAACAAGGCATGATGGATCCATGTTCTCATTCTGTTCACGCCAAATTCTGACTCTACCATCTGAATGTCTCAGAACAGAAATCGAGACTCATCAAGACTATCAATCCGAGACTATCAATCTATCACATCGAGACTATCAATCCAAGATGGCGTAACTGTGCAGACGTGTTTTGTCTCTGTCCCATTATATAGTCCTCGTTTTTCCTTGTTTTGCTTCTCCTACGATCCGTAAGTTACGAGCTAAGCAATTGTTCGTCAACATTTTTCGTTCCTCCATTTTGTGGTATTTTTGTGTTTTTTTCAACTTTCTCCGGCGTGCAACGCAAACTTTGTTAACAACGCCGATCGGCGCCAGCTAGACAACAGCTAACTAGCTTCAGCTAGCGGCCTCCATGTAGTGTCTGAGCCAGCCGGATAGCTTTCTCCGCCGCAGCACACCACCAGCCCGGCGGCCTCAAATCTTTCCACTGCTCTATCGGACTTTACAATTCTATCGGACTTCTACATCTTACAACCGGATTCTTTTCACTGGTCATTGGCTACCGCGCACCCCGGAGCATCACAGCCAGCCACCCGGAACGGACCCGACAAGCGGCTAACGAGCCACCGAGCTACGGCCAGCGGCGCTTCCCATTGTTCCGGACCCGGCGCATAGCTTTTCCACCGGCCATCGTTGGCTAAACATCTGCCTTCGTTGGCTAAACATCTACTCTACGGGCCCACCGGACTCTTACCGGACTCTCACTGGACATTTGTCTTCACAGCCGGAGCTTCACAGCTAGCTCTCCCCGGCTAGCCGATTAGCCGTGGTAGCATACCATCTGCCCGGAGGACAATAACAACATACATCTCGGTACTGTTTTTGACCGTTAGCTAGGCCCCAACACCGTTTGTCCTTGCTCAGCCTTGGTCATTACAACAAGTGTCTCCCCTGCTTTGTTTACACCAAACTATGTTGTGTTTTCTGCTGTTTTTGCTCTCCTTTACTGCCATACTCTCATGTAGATTACTTAACCCACTCTGCTTCAATTATGATTACTCGTCTACTGTACTGTCTACTGAGTTAGGCACCTCTGGCATATCTTATCTGTCCAGAGATGCAACCTCTTTCTTTATTACTTTACCGCCGAACACCCACACTGTTATACCCCTGGCCTCCCACACTGCACTCCAGTTAATGTATCACGATATTATGCCCATTTCCTTGTATAATGCTACTCGCCGTTCCAAACGGCCAGTCCTTAAAGCCATGTGCCACACCCTCATTCTACTTCTCCTTTGTTCATCTGGAGACGTAGAGCTCAACCCTGGCCCTGAAACCCCTAGTACCATCCCCGAGCCCCAGGCGATCTCTTTCACTGACTTCTGTGATCGTAAAAGCCTTGGGTTTATGCACATGAACATTAGAAGTCTACTCCCAAAGCTAGACTTACTTACAGCTCTTGCACATTCAGCCAATCCTGACATCCTAGCAGTATCCGAATCCTGGCTTAGGAAGTCTGTTAATACCACTGAAATAGCAATCCCAAACTATAATATCTTTCGGCAGGATCGAGCTACGAAAGGTGGTGGAGTAGCAATCTACTGCAGGGATAAGCTGCAGAGCTCAGTCATATTGTCCAGGTCTGTACCCAAACAGTTTGAGCTTTTAATTTTACAAATCCAGCTCTCACAAAACATGGGTTTTACTGTGGCTGCCTGCTACAGATCCCCCTCAGCCCCGTGCAGTGCCCTGGACTCCATATGCGAACTCATCGCCCCACACCTATCTTCTGAGTTTCTATTGCTTGGTGACTTAAACTGGGATATGCTTAACCCCCCAGTCACTTTACTTTCTAAGCTCGATGGACTCGACCTCACACAGATTATAAATGAACCTACCAGGTTCAACCTCAAATCAGCGTAGAAGGGAACCCTCATAGACGTTGCCTTAACCAACTTGCCCTGTAATATACCTCTGCTGTTTACAACCAGGATCTCAGCGATCACTGCCTTATTGCCTGTGTCCGTAATGGGACCGGGGTCAAACGACCACCTCTCATCTCCGTCAAACGCTGTCAAAAACACTTCAGCGAACAGGCCTTTCTAAATGACCTGAACGCTATTTCTTGGTTAAACATTAATCTCATCCCGTCAGTTGAGGACGCTTGGCTGTACCTCAAAAGTGAATTTCTCTCTGTCCTAAATAAACATGCCCCTTTTAAAAAATTCACAACGAAAGATAGATACAGCCCATGGTTCACCACAGAACTGACCTCCCTCAATCAACACAAAAACGCTCTGTGGCGTGTCGCACTGGCATCAAACAAGCCCCGCGATATGCAACTTTTTAAAGAAGCCAGAAACCGATACACACAGATAGTTAGGGAAACAAAGGCCCACTTCTTTAAACAGAAATTTGCCTCCTGCCACACCAACTCCAAAAAGTTCTGGGACACTGTTAAATCTTTGGAGAACAAAGTCACCTCCTCCCAACTTCCCACAGCCCTAAAAGTAGGTAATACTGTTACTACTGATAAGGCCACGCCTTTCAGCTAAAGACTCGCCCCCAAGCTAGCTGCCCTACAACCACTACACCCTCGTGCCCAGCCCCCTCACCACACTTCTCCTTTACCCCTATCCAGACAGCCGATGTACTAAAAGAGTTGCAAAAGCTGGACCCATACAAATCAGCTGGGCTGGACAATCTGGATCCGTCCTTTCTAAAATTATCTGCAAATATTATTGCTGCCCCCCATCACCAGTCTATTTAACCTCTCTCTCTCTTATCTTCTGAAATCCCGAGAGATTGGAAATCTGCCGCAGTCATTCCCCTGTTCAAAGGGGGAGACTCCCTCGATCCCAACTGCTACAGACCAATATCCATCCTACCCTGTCTTTCCAAAGTTTTCGAAAAACTGGTTAACAAACAAATTGTCAACCATCTGGAATCCCACTGCATTCTTTCCGCTATGCAGTCTGGTTTTTGTGCTGGTCATGGCTGCACCACGGCCACCCTAAAGGTCCTGAACGACATCATAGCCGCCATTGATAAAAAGCACTACTGTGCGGCCGTCTACATCGACCTGTCCAAGGCCTTTGATTCTGTAAATCACCTTGTTCTGATCAGCCGACTCAATAGCCTGGGCTTCTCCCGCAACTGCCTCGCCTGGTTCTCCAACTATCTCTCAGAAAGGGTCCAGCGTGTAAAATCGGAGGGCCTGTTGTCGGGACCCATGCCTGTCTCTATGGGGGTGCCACAGGGCTCGATTCTCGGGCAGACTTTATTTTCCCTCTACATCAACGATGTGGGTCTCGCTGCTGGTGACTCTCAGATCCATCTTTATTCATTCCTAAACCTTCAGTTATTACTAAACTCTGGTAAAACTATGTGTATGCTGTTCAACCGATCTCTGCCCATACCTGCCTGTCTGCCCAGCATCGCCACGCTAGATGGGTCTGAACTAGAATTTGTTGACACTTACAAATATCTAGGTGTCTTGTTAGACAGCTCTCGCTCCTTTCAGCCGCACATTAATAAACTTAAGTCCAAAATTAAGTCCAGAATTGGCTTCCTCTTCCGCAACAGAGCCTCCTTCACTCAGGCAGCCAAACTTTCCCTGGTAAAAATGACTATTATTCCAATGTTTGACTTTGGCGATGTCATCTACAGAACAGCCTCAAACTCTGTTGAAAAAATTTGGATGTGGTTTACCATAGTGTCATACGTTTTGTAACAAATGCCCCATACAGCACCCACCACTGCAAGCTTTACACGTTAGTCGGCTGGCCGTCGTTAAGTACTCGGCGTCTAACACACTGGTTCCAACTTGTCTATAAGTCCCTGCTAGGCAAAGTTCCATTGTACCTTAGCTCCCTAGTTACCATTGCCCTACCCACCCGCAGTCTACGCTCCAGTAGGTACATTTCCTTAGCCACACCAAAGGCTTACACATCTTTCGGCCGCCAATCCTTCCAGTTTGCAGCCGCCAATGACTGGAACGAACTACAAAAAAACATAACTTGAAACACTCATATCACCAGTTGCCTTTAAACTACTCCTTTCCGAACACCTGTCCGATCTATGCACCTGCTAACTGTCTTCAACATCTCTCCCTTATGCTATGCCCACCTTGCACAGTGGACATCTCTCTCCTGCACTATTGTCATACCTGTGACTTTTGTATTACTGTTATTTACTCAGATATTGCTCAAATGCTCTTTCCCATATTCGCGGGCATATAAACCATGCAAATGACCTACCTGCTAGACTTACTTTATTCTTTAAATATCCAGTCGAATGATACTCACCGTATTTTTATATTTTAAAATGTATCCGCTTAGTGCCTTATTTATGCTGCTCAACATAACCACATATACCTCATCCTGTTTTACTTGAACCAGTATTGCCTTTTGTGTCTTATTGTGTCTAAATTTGTAATCTTTGCACTCGTGTCTAAATTTGTAATCTTTGCACTCGTGTCTAAATTTGTAATCTTTGCACTCCTGTTTTATGTGTACTGTAACTGTATGTTGTATGTCGTCTTGGACATTTCTCGCCTTATCTTGGCCAGGTCGCTGTTGTAAATGATAATTTGTTCTCAATCGGCCTACCTGGTTAAAGAAAGGTAAAATAAAATAGAAATCAGACCAGGCAACATTTTTCCAGTCTTCAACTGTCCAATTTTGGTGATCTCGTGCAAATTCTAGCCTCTTTTTCCTATTTGTAGTGGAGATGAGTGGTACCCAGTGGGGTCTTCTGCTGTTGTAGCCTCAAGGTTGTGCGTGTTGTGGCTTCCCAAATGCTTTGCTGCATACCTCAGTTGTACCGAGTGGTTATTCCAGTCAAAGTTGCTCTTCTATCTGCTTGAATCAGTCGGCCCATTCTCCTCTGACTTATAGCATCAACAAGGCATTTTCGCCCACAGGACTGCCGCATACTTGATGTTTTTCCCTTTTCACACCATTCTTTGTAAACCCTAGAAATGGTTGTGTGAAATCCCAGTAACTGAGCAGATTGTGAAATAATCAACCATGCCATGCTCAAAATTGCTTAAATCACCTTTCTTTCCCATTCTGACATTCAGTTTGGAGTTCAGGAGATTGTCTTGACCAGGACCACACTCCTAAATGCATTGAAGCAACTGCCATGTGATTGGTTGCTTAGATAATTGCATTAATGAGAAATTCCTAATAATCCTTTAGGTGAGTGTAGAATGTTGGCATACAAACTTTCACTAATCGTTAAGGACTGCCCGCTTGACAAAGAAAAATTACTCTTCAGGAAAATAGAATAATTGGGTATACAGAAAACGTTGACATGCAACATAATTCTTTTTGAAACGTAATAGTAGTATATTAAAAGAAGAATATTTGAAAGGTAGTAATTGTTGAGATTGTTGATGTTAACATTTTTTTGTTGAGAGGAAAGAGGTCTTGTGCAGAAATTGTCATTCTAGATATGTGAAATGTGGCTATTGAAGAGTTTCTTACCCAGGGTAGATTTTCCAACACAGTGCTAATTTTTTTATTTTTACCTTATGTAGAAGGGGAAAAAAGGTAGTGCATTTCATAAAGTTTTGAAGACCCTATGCAAGAATGACGGCATTTACAAAAAAAAAGGGAAAAACAGAGGAAAGGAAATAAACCTCAATGAGAGTTTAGCTTCATGCATGAGGAACTGCATTGATGAAGAGTTTAAAAACATTTTCCCGTAAGTTATTTAATCAAAATAAACTGATAATTATAACAACTTCAATCCACATAGAATGACAACGTACAATCTAGTTGAAACAAAATTCTGATATGAAAATATTGTGTTTCAGAAATGACAAACATGGCCCAATCAGGGAGCAGATTGAGGAATTCACCCTTGACGCAACCAGCTTGATTAAGGAGCACCCGAGCATGGAACTCTATCTGACATTCCTTATGGAGGAGGTAAGCTTTACTCAGAAATCAGAAAATACCACATTCATGGTTAGCATTTAAAAGACAATTTTCAAACAGAACTAAAAATAATGATAATACTAACATTTAAATTTGAATTTTAAACTAAAATGTACAAGATCCTTAAAACCTGCTATCCATTTTGAAGGAGAGGGATCTGAAGGCAGAATTAATCAATGAACTACGCGAGAAAAAAAAGAAAATCTACTTTACTTTAACAAAGTCAATCAAGGAGTCTATGCGTTCATCCTACAAAAGTAAGTCTTGAAATGATTATCTGAAATGACGTAAATAAAATAATATGAATAATTTGAGATTTTCACTTTTTCTATAATGTTTAGAATGTATAACAAAGCTTGAATATAATGCAAACAGTACTTCTCTTTTAGAGGCGTTAGAACATACGGGAAAGGATTCTCTGAAAAGGATGAAAGATGAGCTACATCAGCATGTGAAGAATGCAAATATTTTCCAGAAGGCCAAGACCGAAATGCTGAAACGTTTAACCGAACTAAAGGTTTGACAAATTATAGTATGTTGACAATGAAATGAAGCTTTCACGGTGAAGCTTGGGTGTAGTGTGGGAAGCCATGTGCAGAGCCATGTCGTCCGTTTAACAAGGTTTATTAACAAACACAAACGTAAAACAAACCGAGAACGGCGGAAAAAGCTAACTGGCTAATTGAAAATAAACAATGCGCATATCGCGTCTTACAAATTACAGAATAACCACAGCAATATAAAACACTCAACCCTATTCAATACGTGTGACATGAATTAATGCGAAGCAAGGTGTGAATTGCTCGCGACCCTTTTATCTCCCCACTAAGTGACATAGATTACTAACAGCTGTGGAGACGTGAAAAAGGAAGTAAACACAGCAAGTGAAACAATAACACGGAAGTGAGTCACCGAAATAGAAGTGTAGCTACGCCCCCACACCAATCGTGACAGTATCCCCCACTAAAAGGCTAGCTCCCAGATAGCCGACAACAGACAACAACAACCAAAAAACAAGGGAGCAACAGGAAAGGACCCACTGTGAAACCCAAAGGGTCAGTCCGGGACAGCAGGTCCAGCCCTTAATGGGCCTTGGTGGCCCGACCGCCATCTTGGGCGGCAAAGAGTCCACCATTGTGGTGGGCGTGGCGGTGGCCATCGTGGTGGGCGTGGCGGCGGCCATCGTGGTAGGTGTGGCGGCGGCCATCGTGGTGGGCGTGGCGGCGGCCATCGTGGTGGGCGTGGCGGCGGCCATCGAGGTAGGCATGACCTCAAATGGGCTAAACCCTGTGGTGTTGTGCTGTGTAGCTCATATGCTACAGAGAATGGTTGGGAAGGCAATTGGCCAAGTCACTCCTGCTTGGTGCATTTTTGACAGTCTTTCATTAGGCGATTAGAGCGTTCAACCTGTCCACTTGATTGAGGATGAGATGGACAGTGTAGTCTCTTCCATATTCACGTGACTAATACTTTTTGGCCCACCTTTCCTATAAAGTGGTCAGAATCAATATGTTCCGGTATTCTCCACCTGCATGTTTACATATCCATTCTTAACTTGGAAGTCACTCTGATCCAAAATGCCATAGGAAATGCCCGACCACATTGCCTTACACCTAGCCATGTTGGACCAGCCAGGCTTTAATGTGGCCTTACAAGGAGGTCCCGATGCCAATTACCGTGCAACTGGGTACATACAACTGTTGAGGACTAACAGGCCTAACCTTGCTTCATTAATTAAAATATCTGTTCTTTAAGTGACTGCGTTACAAACCTATTGTTTAGATTTGCCTTGATTATATGAAGAAACAATCATGACCGGGAAACACAGGGTCAGTTGCACTGAATAATGCTAGTATCTATTGTCAAATGGTTTTTACTAAAATATTTGTGGGAATTGTTTTTTACCTTGTTATAAGATTTGTTTTTAAAGTTGACTTATTTGTGGTAAAAGCCAAATCATATTCATAATCATAATTTTCCCATTTTAGGTTGACATTGTGAAGAAGCTGAAGTCTAAACTAGAAACATCTATTGAGATCCCACTCAAAACACCCATCAGCTTGGTCCTTCCAGGTAAATGAAAGAAACTGCTTTTCTTTACCTATTATATTTTAATAATGTAAAGCAGTACACACAAAAAAAAATTTTGCATACATCTCTCAATTTTTAGATGTCAATCCTGTTTAGGCACGAGATATGGCTGCATCACAGCCTCTGTAGAATCGTTTAACCACAGTTTCCTTCCTGTATGTCACAGTGTAGTGAGGTGTATAAGGCAAAAGGATGGAGCCACGGCACAGAAACAAATAGTGTTTGGGGTTTTTAATGCAGTCACTAACCACAGCAAACGCGTAGATAGAAGTACACACTATTACTTACTATAAAAACAAGAACACTTGCGACACATCGCATATGAATAAAGAAACACGTCTTCTCAATGGAAGCAGAGATAACTGCTCTCACAACAAACACACGTGACGTAGAACAATTCCACACAAAAACATGACTAAACACAGGGATCTATACAATCTACTTATGAGGGAAGGGGCACCAGGTGTAAGTGATGACGAGACCAGACAATGATGTGATGGGAGGAGCGGTGGATCTAAAAGGCAGGTAAAGACGCAGTAGGTGGCGTTAGAATAATAACAATGCCTTCTGATTAATAATTATCACTTCTGATTAATAACAATCACTTTAGTTCATTTACATGTACCAAACATAACAGGCAAGGTGGCACTTAGTATTTTCCCACCCTGTCAGCATGGTTAAAACAGTTGTTCAGTAACTTTCTTTAACACACTAAGTCACATATACTGCAGTAGCATGGGGTCATGTGCAGCTCACTTATCTTTGACCACTATTTCTTTGTCCAATGAAGCATAGAAATGCCTGCAAATATATTCTACACAAAAATGCTACACAATGTCTGGAAACTATTACCACTAAATGTTTAGCTACAAATAATATCCTAAATATCATGAATACATTTGTATTTTATCCTGAATCTTTTCCTTAATGCAGATGTCACTGAGGATTATTACAAGGTTAAGGAGTATGTGCAGGTATGTTGGTTAATTAACCTTTACAATCTTTTTGGTAATAAGGTTTGGTGTTTAGAAAAATGTATCCAATTCTACTCACTGGGATATCCAAACACTTGCTGTTATTTTTTACCCTTTTGCAATTCAGATGATACCTGAGGGATGGCAAGAAGTTAGGGGTTAATTTAAAGGTATAATCTGAAAGCATGTGTAATGAATACGCTCTGACACAGAGAGGTGGGTCCAATCGCGGTAAGCGAAAAGGATGGTCAGGCAGGCTTGGGTCGATGTCGGGAGATCAGAGGCAGAATACGGTACAGGTCGGGCAGGCGTAGATGTGGTCAGGAGAACAGGCTGGTAGTAGTACACAGAAATCACTATTGGGCACAGAACAAGGGTTAGGCAGACACAAATTAAAGAAACAGAGCTAGGAACTGGTACACAGGCAACCTAGATAGATAACAGGATTTCAGAACACTCAGCAAGTCGGAAAACGAACAACAGCTTGCACTGGTCTCGGGTCACATGGATCTCTATATCCCCTAACTGATTACTCACTTGTGCGCTCAATACTCAGGTGAGCTTGATCGGGTCTGATTACTCCCTCTGTTGATCGGGGAGTTGTCAGACCCGTCATAGAGGAGGACAAACCTCTGTTCCTTACAACACGTCTGGATTTCGCCATGAAGCATGAGAGTAGCAGATTGTAGTTAGCAGAATACTGGTTATGTTCCAAGATAAACAATTCACAGGTGAAATTCTGCATGATGGTAGCAGCATCATGCTGGAAAATGCTTCTCATCAGCCTGAGGGGTCTTGTTATAATTGAATCGATGGAGCACCATACAGAAAAATACTGCAAGAGAACCTGCTATATTTTGGTAGGAAACTGAAGCTTTGGGGGAAATATTAGTTTAGCCTAAGAACAAAAAGCTGAATGTCCTAGAGTGGCCCTGTCAAATACCTGACTTTAATTCCATTGTGAATCTGCAGAGCTATTTAAAAAGTTGTCCAACCTACCTAATCAACCTAGAGAATATCTACACACCTTACACTGAGTGCCGAGTTAATTTACAAATACTTTTATTGCATCATGAGATTCACAAGACAAAACATTGAAATAACGTGGTGACTGTGAAGTTCATTGCCATTGATTCATATTGGTTTTGTAAGATATCAGTCAATGGGTTTTCCCATGTTTTGTGCTGCCATCTCCTGGTCCTTGTGTGTTATTGTAAGTGTTTTGTCCCAGTACTTTTTTGTTGTCGTATGTTCCAGTTTGTTTTGGGCACCTGTTGTGGGAGCATGGTCCTATGTTATGCCTCTATGCTATGTCGGTTTTTGTTTGCCCAAGCTTGTGCCTTTTTGTTCCAGTTTATATAACCTTATCCGTGTTCCTGGTTGTTTGTTTCCAGCCTGCATCTAATCGTGTGTTTTCTGTAAGAG
Source organism: Dallia pectoralis (assembly GCA_029465975.1). Lineage (NCBI taxonomy): Eukaryota > Metazoa > Chordata > Actinopteri > Esociformes > Umbridae > Dallia > Dallia pectoralis. The sequence continues at coordinate 994,403 of CM055756.1, forward strand.
TTGTTTTATTTTTTCATAGTTAGTGTTTCAACAGTTCAGTGGTGAAACACTATTGTTTTTGTTCCAGTTGGTTATTAGGGGTCCTCCGTCAGGAGGAACCCTATTGTTATTGTGAGAATTATTATTAGGGGTCCTCAACAGAGGAACCCTATTGTTATTGTGAGAATTATTATTATTATTATTCTTGGGACAGAAATCGGCCCATAACTCAAAAAGTACATGGTAACTAAATTTGACCATGTCTTCTATAGCCCCTGACACACTACCCTACTGACCCCTGCCCCAGTTCGACCACCAGGGGCGCTACAGTACACGCCCTAAAATAATTATTTCACAATGATGCCATTTCCACCCCGTTTGACTTAGAATGCTGCAAATTTTTGTTCATTCCTCATGAGGAACAAAAAAGCCTCAAGAACCCATAAAGTCCGCCATGATGGATTTTTCCCCATTATGCAATTTTCCCAAAACATACAAAAATTATCTTCTATTCGCCCGTCACTCTGACTAGCCACTAGACAATAATGTTTGGGATGACTGTCTGTCTATAGGGTTTTCAGGAATAAGACATTCGTTGCAAGATGGCCGAGAAAATGGCTAACAAGTGAAACACTTTGTGTAATGCACAATAACTGTGCGGCTCTCTATATAAAAACAAAGACTTACGGATATATCGTTTCAGTACAAATGAAGAGGACATCCCCATGAACTAAACTGTCAATGCACGAGTCTGTCGGTGAAAACACAACCAAATGACAGTTTGCTGAAATTTGACAGTTTTTGCTACAAGCTAACCGCTAATGCAATCACACGCACCAATATTAACTATAAATCAGCCGTCACTCCGATTGACTAGCCACTTTACAATCATGTGTGGGATGACTGTCTGTCTATAGGGTCTTCAGGAATAAGACATTTGTTGCAAGAAAGGGGCGTGTCTATGTAAATTTTCATATTGCCGAATTTCTGTGTGTTCGGGATCAGCCCCGCTGCTTCATATGTTAAAAATGGATGCCCTTTGGCGAACATGCCTTACTTCCCAGCGGTTTGCCTTACCTCCCAAACCGCTGGTCCAATTCACTGGCTTTTTGGCCTGACATGTGTAAAATTACTGTTTTTCAATTGTATATCAAGGAAAAACTAATAATACAAAATGGCTGAAAGGTGCGTTTTTAAGTAAATGTACATATTGACTTAATATATATTAGTCTATTAAATAATTGTAATTTTGACTGATGGTCTTTCTGACCTAACATGATTCAAGATGGCATCACTCAGTAGTACCTTAAAAAGGTTTCACTTTGATATGTGAAAAAATTATTGAGTAAGAGCTTGATACAACTGAATCAATTGGACCCAAAATAAAACAGTGTCTAATATTAACGATAATGGATCTTTGTATTTTGAATTGCAGGTTTAATTTAATCGAATGTTGGCTTGACATGTGTCAAAATATTGTCATTCAACTTGAAATAAAGCAAAATGAATACTTTGGAACTTATGTTACTGCAGGATTAGCCTCATTTCAGTGAACAGTCAAGCTCTGTTCTCCCAGCATGCATTGTGGTGGAATAATGGTTTATTTAGGTGAAATGCTGTTCTACCAGACATTTATTGTGTTCACCAGGTCATTTTTTTTCGGTCTATTTTGTTAGGTGTATATTATTTAAGACATTTCTTTCATCATGGGCAGTCTAAAAAAAAATTGGGTTGCCACCGTGAGGTGGAAGACTGATGGTTTAAATGGCTTTGCTTAGACGTTCGTTAGCTTAGATAAAAGGGCTGCCCTGTAGCAGAGATCCACTGTCTGAGTTTACTCACTAACTCTGTTTTGGGCTGCTGGGTGTCTGTCCATATTTGTGCACACTGTACTGTAACATGCCTCTGTGACCTGTTACGTTCGCCATGATGGATTGGACTGAACAGTCCACATATGGGATAATGTACAAAACGCTACTCCTCTTGAACCAATGCCCTGATTCACTTGGTTGTTGGTATGACAAGTGTGTAATTATTTAATTGACTTGATTCAATTCAACAGAAAATTCACTTGTAAGCATGATTACAATGCTAAGTGTTGTATGGGAAGCGTTCCAGCCAGCCAGTCTTTTTGAGAAATAGAAAGATTAGCATCATTGCTATAGTTCGTGAAGCGTTCCAGTCATTTGCATTGAAGTCACTTGTTGGCAAAGGTTAGCTTTTCGCTAGCATGGTTGCTCTCGTGACCCAGAATGCATTGCGGCCCACAAATAGATTTATTTGGGAGATATGCTGTTTAACCAGACATTTCCTCTGTTCACCAGGGCATTTTTTCGGTCCATTTTATTCCGTTTATATATTTTAAGACGCGTGTGTAATTCTGGGCAGTTTTTGGGTTGCAACCGTGAGTGGGAAGACTGAATGTTTAAATGGCTTGCTGAGCTGTTCAGCTGCTTAGTTGCCTGAGGTGCTCTGAAGCAGAGGTACACAATCTGACTTAATGCATTACTTTTGCTTTGTGCTGGCTGGGCCTGTGCCCCTGTTAATGCAGACAGCGTTATTACCTTAATTCTGTAGAAAATGTGGATGCATTTGGAAATGCAAAATGGCCGTTCTATATCCTATTGAGTTTACTCATTGCCTCTGCATTGGGCTGACTGTGCTTGTGTCCTTACATTGCTAAAATCTTCACAAATCATTATCTTTTGATGAAGGAGAAAACCTATTGTTTTTGCACTGTTTTTATTAGCTTACCGGACAAATTCACTTCATTGTCATAATTTTCGACATCCTTCTAAAAGAAACCATTTCAATCACGTTTTAATCATTTAACAGATGCTCTTATCCAAATCAAACTACATTTAGTACTCGAAAAAGTTCCTTGCCCAAAGATCCAACAGACATTTGTCTTAATAGGGAATTAAAGCAGAAACCTTCAAATTATGTCACTCCATAACCACTGAAACATTGACCTGCATAATAGTATACATAGGCCTCATACAAACTGTTAGGCCTTGCCATACTTAGACAAACAAAGACACTACTATATCCCACTCTGACCACGCCAGAACTTAAAGTCGAAACACAAACACCTGATAACTTGGTACGTTCATTTGAACTGTATCTTACTACCCAGAAAAAGGCATGCAACTATATTTGCTCATAGGTAGCACTATAATAAAGAATTAAACAAAATGTCACTGTAGCCACCCTGAGTGACGTAGAACTACAGAGTTAGAGTAAACACTGATAGGATGTAAGGTTATACTCACCTGTCTAATATTTTGTGTACAATACTTCAGCCATCGAAGTTGCCTTAAAGGTCAAGGCATTGACAGGTTTCCTTGCATTTTTCTCTAATTGACGCCATTTCAACACGGATAGATCATTAAAAACCACCATTTTTTCTTATGCCTCATTGCTCATCCCTTACTTCCCAATAGGAGGACCCCGCCCCATTGTTGCTTGCAACTATATTTATTATTATTATTCTCCTAACTTTTTTAGGTCCTTTTGGCAAATTCCCGTGAGATAAAATGGCCCAATAAGGCCCATTTTTGCAAGGTAGTACAGGCCCCCGGGCCACAACTTATGGTCCAAATGAAATGCAAATCGGCCTCATGGTGGCGCTGTAATAAGCCCCCAAAGTTGGCAACTTTGGAAGCATGCCACACCCACCCCATGTGACATAGTCATGAAACTTGGTCTATGGGTCCATCACCTCATAAGTAACATTTTTCACATTGGGACTCATAAAGTCCGCCATGATGGATTTTCCGCCATTTTGGATTTTGTAATAATAGCCTTAATTGCTTCATCTCTGGCACTGAAAGTCCAATCTTTACGTCCTTCGGTCAATAGCTTCTACAGACCAATGTCTGTAAAAGATGTATAGGCCAAGCCAGTAGGTCCAAAAATAGGGTCACTATTGACACCCAAAACCTCTAGGTGGCGTGTTTTTGTACATGTAAGCGTGTTACGGACACACGGTGGATCGTATTACAGTGCAACTTGGTATACTTGTTCAGAACCTTAACAGGACCTTGCACGTGCAAGCATTTTTTGATTGACCACAAGGGGGCGATGTTGAGCATTTGATCTTTGCCAGCTCACGCAGGCTTTTCTGTTTGATGTGGAACTATGTTAATTGGTACATTGGTTCACGTCCTCTCAAGGAACATTTTTGCAATTGGGACTCATTAACTTAGCCTCCAAGTTTTTCCGGTATTTCAGGATATGTGTCAAAATGTCAATTTAGCCATTTCCCAGGAGAAAAATGGCCCAATAAGGCCCGCCTTTGCAGGCTACTACAGACCAAAAGGCCACAACTGATGGTAGAAGGATGTGCAAATCGGCCTCATGGTGGCGCTATTATAAACCCCCACATTTGGCAAATTTGGAAGCATGCCACACCCACCCCATGTGACATAGAGTCATGAAACTTGGTCCATGGTTCCATGACCTCACAAGTAACATTTTTCACATTGGGACTCATAAAGTTCGCCATGATAGATTTTCCGCCATTTTGGATTTTGTAATACTAGCCTTAATCGCTTCTTCTCTGGCACCGAATGTCCAATCTTTACGTCCTTCGGTCAATAGCTTCAACAGACCAATGTCTTTAAAAGATGTATAGGCCAAGCCAGTAGGCCCAAAAATGGGGGCACTATAGACACCCGAAACCTCTAGGTGGAGTGTTTTTGTACATGTAAGCATGTTACGGACACACGGTTGATCGTATTACAGTGCAACTTGGTAAACTTGTTCAGAACATTGACAGGACCAAGCACGTGCAAGCATTGTTTGATTGACCACAAGGGGGCGATGTTGAGCATTTGACCTTTGCCAACTCACGCGGGCTTTTCTGTTAGACGTGGAACTATGTTAATTGGTAAATTGGTTCACGTCCTCTCAAGGAACATATTTGCAATTGGGACTTATAGTGTGCGCCGTTACGGGTTCCTCGCCATTGTGGATATTGTCTAAATAGTACATTTGTTCAGAAACTTCTCTAAGCAGCAATGGTTGTGAGAATGTAAGCATATTACTTAAATACTGTTATTTGTATTACACTTCAACTTTATTGGACTGAGGATATTAACATACACTAGTATGTCATACCCCAGCATGTCAATGGTCAAGTCTGTAGGTCAAAATTCAACAAAATGGCAGCAGGTCATAAAACAACAAGAGGATATCTAGTTAAAAGTGGCCCATTTTCACATAGCTATCCCCTAAAGCTATCTGTCTGTCTGTTACCCATAATAGAAAATTTCATCACTTTAGATTGGGTTGCTCCACAATAAAGTGGCGCAACATGTACAATTGTAACATTCTGTTGAAACACGGTCAATGCTGCTTGCAGCTTTAATTGGTTTTACAGTTGTTCATACTACTCCTCCACCCTGCCTGATGGCCCAGTGTTGTCCTGCCTGCCTGCTTGTTTTCCTTTCATTGTTTCACTACCTGCCAGCAAGCAGTGTTAATTTTGACAGCAAATTCTGATTTAGTCTTAGTCTTTTGAATAACACGCCATTTAGTCTTTGTCTAGTTTTAGTCATCAGAAATCTTTTAGTCTTAGTCTAGTTTTAGTCGACTAAAATCACAAGAATTTTAGTTTTAGTCTAGTCTTAGTGAACTAAATCCCAAATTCTGGTTTTGCTTACTGACCAACAAGCAATTTGTGTGTTACAAGGCGCTCACTGCGCTAAGTCAAACTGTTTTAGTACAACATTGGTAAACTACAAAGGCGCACCGCTTGCATCATTACGGTACCTTAGCCAGGAGCGTCGCGGAGTGATACATACCGTGCTTCACCATAACAGCAACACAGACACGGACTCGGATAATGACGAGAAGGATAAACTCGGACACTGAAGATAAATAGACCATTCATTGACAATGCATCTTATAATCTAGTGCGCCCTATAGTGCAAAAAATATGGGGTATTTATAATTGGATATCTTGTCGATTCGTCCCGGCCTAATATTTTCGTCTAGTTTTTATTCGTTGACGATAATGTCAGTCATATTTCGTCACATTTTCTTCATAATATATTACTTTTTATTTAGTTTTCGTTTAGTTTTCGTCCGTGAAAAAGGTTCGTTGGCAAATAGTTTTCGTCATAGTCTTCGTCAACGAAATTGCCACTGCCAGCAAGTATGAATAAAACTACTAAACTTGGAGCGCTGCGCTTGCTCCCACCTCAAGAGGACCCAGCAAAGCTAGGGAGCGACGATGCCCTTCACCACCTTTCTCCACCCACAGATACACAACCTCTCTAGAAACCCAACCGATAAAATGGCACTCCTGAACAACTCACAGATTCTCTAGAACCGGTGCACACCCAATGGCGATCTGGAACCCACGGTCTTGTCCTTATTGTCGGACGCAGCCCTCAAATGGGCAGGGGAGCTGTCCATTCTTACATTGTCAATTACTTCTAAACTTGTCAATTACTTAACCTTACCCCTGCACCTCTACGTTTACTGAAATCCAAAGTTCTAGCATGCATAATTAAGATAACTTCCAAAGTAGAAGGATTACACAACACACATGCGACATTAAGGCTATCAATGAGAGAAATCTCTCAGAAAGACTTCCTTCACAGAAGAGCGCAAACAGTTCCTAACTGAGCAAGATGAGAAATACATTAGAGTGTCTTGTATAGAAAACAGATGCCTCTTAGGTCCTCAAATGGCAGCTTTATTAAATGGTACCTGCAAAACTTCTCATTTCTATTTCACTGATATAAATACAGCCATACTTCTATTTATTTCGTCTTCTACTGTATAATTTCCCCATGCAAATCGAGGCAATCTCACAAGAGTTCCGAGACATGCATACAGTGAGGACTCTGGTAGAAGCCTCCTCAGCCACACTACTGGGACAGTCTATGTGTGCCTTTAATCTGTCTATAATGTGATTGTTCATCAATTATTATTTTCCTTGTAACTGAGACAGGTCTTGTGTTTCTGCAGAAACTGCAATCAAATAGCAATGATGATGAGAACTGTCAAGTGGACACATCAACTGCCTCCACTAAAGCCACCGCAAGTTCCTCAGGAAATGTACATAGATTTTTATCCTCCTCTATAACCATTCATATGAATCCTCACCCCTAAAGGGTGAAATAGTGTAACTTTCACATCTCATTATTGATTGCGGTTAACTCCATGAAAACAATGGATAGTTTAGTATGTGTTGTAAGTTTTGTAAAGTGATGCCTTAACCATGATGATTATCTGTGTTTCTTTAGAGAATGCCCTCAACCAATGTGGAGGAACCACTTTCTGGTAAAAAAACATAATCATTTTTTAAAATCCTCTTTACATCAGCAGGTGTCAAAAAGTGCTCATCCAGATACCAGCTGAAATCTCCAAAAAGCAAGCGGCAACCAGAAATTGATGCACAGTACCTAAGCAAAATTCCATAGAAAACTGGAATGAAACCAGTTTGATCCAACTAGGGAGTTAGACTCTTAGGGGTGGCCAGTCCACTTCTGGCTGTGTCTGTACAAATGAATAGCACTTTGGACAGGGAGAGCTAAGAGTTGTCAGTCCAAGTAGTCTGAGGTGTGGTCTGAAGACTCAGGTCCTCCTAAAATTGAACAGTACAGAAAAATTACAGGGAGCATTCCTTGTACCCAAAAGAATACTACCACATATAATTCTGACTGACCCTAGACAGGGGGAACCTTAGACGCTGTGGCCCTGTGTGAAGATAACCCCAGGCAGGGCCAACGGAGCAGAAGATAGCTCCACCCACTTTACCATGCATCAGATAACAAAAGGGACACAAAAACTGCAAACCACTTCAAGAAAGTATACAGATATATAAAATGTACACATACACTGAGGAAAATAACAGTTCATAAAGTTTTTTTACATATCAAAAAAATATGATAAGAAAATGCATTAATCTTGGTGGAAGTGGCATACAGATAAGTAAAAACAGCTTTAACCCTATTGCACGTATGATCACACCGGTGTGTTCTGGCTTGAGTGGTCCCCAAGGGCGAGGCTAGCCCCTTTTTAGGGGTGCTTCAGCACCCCTAAAAAGGAGCTCAGCACCCCTAAAACTTGGAGTAAGAAATGTTGTTATTCTAACATTTTTGTTCGTCTTTGACAAGGTTAAATAATATCCAAAACCTACTCCGTAGTTTGTGGTTTAAAATGTATGTGTTAAGGATGAAAATGAAAACACCCCCGCTTAGCAAATGGTGTCATCCTCTCCTCTTCTACTTGCCCTCTCTACCTGCACCGCTTAGCACGAACCGCATCCAGCGTGAAACACACGCAGCGTGACAACCCGTTATGTAGTGTTGTCAATCATCCTAAGTTGCTCCAAAGCTGTGTCACACCTTTTACCATATCGGTGAGTACTGGAGTCAGTATCCTGAATCACCATGGTACACCTATAATAAGTGTTTATTTCCGGACTATTTAAGTCTGTCGCCGCCGCTGTGGAGTAGCACAGGACCTGGGTGGGTGACTCGTCGATAGTCATAAACGGAGAGAAGTAACGTCGGTTATTATGTTCCTCTGCAAGAAGCATGCAGTTCTGTTTATTAACGGCTAGAGCGTGAAAGAAAAACAGCAGCGTGACAAATAAACCCACGTAACTGTGTAGTGCGGACATGTGTAGTGCGGACATGTGTAGTGCGTACCAGGGGCGGACTGGCCACCTGTGTGATCTAGAGAATTACAGAACGACCGGTACTCCAGGACAGCCGGCCCACCACCCGCCACATACGCACTCATCACCTGTTTTCTTTTACTAATGCCAATATCCCTGTTTGGAGTAGTGGGTTACAGCTCTTGGTTGTGGAGCTGTAAGACCCAGGTTCAATTCCCCATACAAGATGTCTCACCTTTTTGAAATATTTTTTTAACTTTTATTTTCAGCTAAACTTCAACATTTTAATTGTAAGCTGGTGCAAAAAACAAAAACAAATCTGGATTTTTTTGTAAATTGAACCGATGTAAAAATGATTATGTTATTTTTCAATAGACATTTTTGTTTTCGTGTGAAAAGAGGGTTGGTGGTGGCAGTGGGGCTTATTGGGTGCTCAGCACCCCTAAAGCTCTGACCCTAGAATCGCCCCTGGTGGTCCCTGATGCGTACGATCACACCCGTTTGATTGGAACGTTTCATTAGAACGTCCAAGAAAAAGTGACCCAATGACTGGCCAGACCAGACTTATTTAGCTGCCATTAGCTCAAACAGTGTTTATAACTTATTTCCTCAATGTCAAATGTAAATTTTTATAGAGTATATTTTTTAAACAATTACAGCAGTAGAAAATATTTTAATCGGAAGGTGAATGATTACTGACGTACCAACAAAAACGGTCATATTTTGCTAAAATTAAAATAGGCTGCTAAACATAATATTAGTTGTTTTCTATTGTCCAGGATAAAAATACATCCGACACAAAAACGAATGATATTAGCAACAACTTACCGATTTGTGAATCGTCTGTATAATATTATCTTACGTTGGATAGACCTTACGACACCCAGCCTGCATTTCAATGTAAACAAACATGGCCGCCGCACACAAAACATATTTATCTAAAACAGCTCAAATTCATCACTACTACCTTAAAAAAACGATTTACACTTATGGCATGTGTCTTATTACCAAGTATGCAGAAATCGGAATGTATAATTTGTCCTAAGCATTTTAAAATATGTGAATAAGAAAATCAAGTATTAACAAAGATTGCCAGACAGTTAGGTTGTTTATTGATACAAGTGCACCTTTGTTTCACGCCGGTAATCATTCAGTACATTCATGCTCTTTGACAGTCCCTCATTAGTCGGAAAATTATCCGTAGTCGGGAATGAGCACTCAGTCCCGAAGGTGTTCATATTACAATATACACACGAGCAATGCAATTCAAATAACATGCTAAAAGTTCTAGCCATTAGGCCTACATGAGTTGATGCATTGACTGCTACGCGCTGACTAGTCGTGTCTAGCTACAATACGCTAAGACGTAAACCCCTATAAGTCTCCAGATATTATTCCGTTCGTCTTTTAATACTGCTTTACCTACGTTATTCTTGGTAGTCATATGAAATATAATTATAAGTTAATAGGTCTAAATAATAAATAGCAAGCAGCGTGGCCCTGGTAAACTGCAGCTAATACGGCAGCCGGTCCCTCTTGTTACGTCATAATCACATTATGGATCTCGGCGCAAATTCAGAAATCATGCGCAAAATAATTCACGCTGAGGGGCCTGGAAGATGTTTTCGGAACACACGCACGAAAAGGTTAATCCTTAAACAATATGTTTGACCTTCTTTAATTTCTATTTCAATTAAAGCCCCTTCACAGTGAAATTGGTCATTACATAATTTTACATACAGTATCTGAAAGATACCAGCAGTGAAGTCCGATTCTACAGATTAAACAAAATATTTCACACATTTCTGGTGCCCTTAAGTGTCCCACATTATGAATAAGATTATTGAAATTGCTTGATAGTTTGAGTTAATAGTAATACCACATATCAATCCATTTAATATGAATACATTTTGTTTGAAATTCCCACAACCTCATTCTCCAATTGCTGGATAGAATCTCCAAGCGATCCATAAAAATATTTACTATCACAGCCCTATGCCATCATTCTCAATTACCTTCTGTGAATTCTGTTGTTAGGGTGAGAAGCTCAGTCACCCGAGAGGAACTCAGAGTAGAGCCGCTGCTCCTTCGCGTAGAAAGGAGCCAGTTGAGGTGGTTCGGGCATCTAGTACGAATGCCACCTGGGCGCCTCCCTAGAGAGGTGTTCCAGGCATGTCCAGCTGTGAGGAGACCACGGGGAAAACCCAGGACTAGGTGGAGAGATTATATCTCCACACTGGCCTGGGAACGCCTCGGGATTCCCCAGTCGGAGCTGGCTAATGTTGCCCGGGAAAGGGAAGTTTGGGATCCCCTGCTAGAGCTGCTACCCCCGCGACCCAACCCCGGATAAACGATTGAAGATGAGATGAGAATTCTGTTGTATTGACTTGAAACACCTCTTTTTTTTTTAATATGCAGATAAACAGTGGCACATTGTACAGTTTTCATACACATCCTTATAAGGATAAACTCAACATAGCAGTGTTAAATGAGGAAATGAGGGTGTAATCAAAGACTGGCTATTAGCCACTCCAGAGATAGCAGCATCATTTCTGAATTCCTATGATTTATGTGTGATGGTTTATTATCTCTTGACGAACGTATCTAGACACCTGGGGCCTCATTTATAAAACTTTGCATACAATTTGCGTGAGAAGTGGCGTAGCCTACTGACGAAACGTAGGATGTACGTACGGACAAAAATATTTGGATTTATTAAACCTTGTGCACGCACGTCCTACGCCATTTTCGGTTAATAAATCCCAATGAACCCTAAATGTGGCGCAGCTTTTGCGGCTTCATGTCACGCCCATATTTGCCCAATAAATCGTCAAAGAAACGCCCTGAATTAATATTCATAGATTGAAACGTCATGACAAACTCTGAGGAAAACCGGAAAAGTAACGTTACTTAATGTGATGTTTCCTGTTGATGTTTCCTGTGATGTTTCCTGTTGGAGAGGTGGAAAAGAGGAGAACATGTTATTTGCCAAAATGCCGATTTATTGGCACAATGTTGCTGATAATGTGACACAAATTATTAGGACATTGATCGTATGAAAATGTTTTTGATATATTAAAGCATGTTCATTCTCACTCGCGCTGCACCGATTACATTTGGGAATCGGACATTGATGCAAATTGCGCTTTGGTTTGCCTGTTCACCCGCAGTGAAACTTTATGTAATTATGAGATCATCTATACTATGAAATACACTTTCCCCAGTGGACAATAAAGACTATATATATATATATCCATCTCCCCATCTATATATAATTCATCTATTCATGTATCTATATATATATATATATATATGTGTGTATTTCCATTTATCTATCTATATATCCATCTCCGCATCTATATCTCCATCCATCTATCCGCTCCGTCAGACGGAGACATCGACAAGAAAATCAGTTTTATACACGATTGAATTCTGTTTGCGTATTATTTATGAGGATCAATTGCACAACATGACAATATAATTACAGAACATATTTGAGTTATTTTTTGGAAATATATATTCATTTTAATTTACGTTATATGTTTTATATATATCTTTTTATATATTTGATTTGTTTTTGCAGATCGATCAAACGGGTGTTTGTGTAAGGGACAGAGCCCTGTCCTCGCACTCCATGGTGGTGATGACACCTCCCCCGCATCCGGAGAGAGGGAAAATTAGGGACTTGTTCGTTCACCTGTGTTTTTGTCCGCACCTGGGTTGTGGTTGCTCGTTAGTCCCTGTACTTAGTTCTGTCGGTTCCTGTCTTTCAGTGTCGGTCATTGTTAAGGTATGTTTCTCTTGTTTTGCGTTTGCTGGTCCTGTTATGTATTGCGTGATTATTCTGGTGTTCTGTGTTTAGTATGTTCTGTCTCACTAAGGGGAGGTTTTGTTAATTATGTTGTTCTTCTGTGTTTATGTTAAGTGTTAGGATTGTCTTGGTGTTAAGCTACCCGTTCCTGTTTTGGGAGAAAATAAACCCTGATATTACAAAGCACTCTGCGTTTGTGTCCTCAACCTGCTCGAAAGCCCCAATCCTGACAGTTTGTGTAGGCTGTTAATTGTAAGAATGGCTTTGTAAATTCTTTATAAATATATCTCGATGTATTTTAACCAATGGTCTACTTTTTCACACAGTTTCATGTATTTCATCCATCTACCGACGATGTCGCCATTTCTCATTTCACCCGTTTCTGTGCGTACGCATGGCTCAGAGCTTGCGTGGAGGACCGCACATTTTCACGTCATGTTTGCTTTTTATAAATCTGAACTTTTGCGTAGAGAGCGGCATACGCATTCTTTTGTGCATACGCAGCGTTTATAAATGAGGCCCCTGGTGCGCCGTAGAGGAAGGTCGCACTGAAAATGGCTCCGCATTCACTACGTAGTTTTTTGTTACTTACTTAATTACTTTTTTTATTGTTTCTATTTTTATACATTTATTTACAGTCAATAAAATGATTTTTCTTATTCTGCAGTTGAGGAAGAGGTGATGTCAGTGCCACATTTTACTGGTGAAACAATGGAAATCCCAAACCCCACCTTGGTTGGACTCATCAGACGTGAACCATCTTTACTTCCTGTCCGAAGCCAGGTTCTGCTGTTCCTCTGTCCACAAGAGAACACAAACCAAAGGGGAAAACTTAATGTTTTTTTGTTGCCAAAGACTGTGCCCATCTGTAAGGTAATATTCTACAGTTTCAATAAATTAAATTGTATTTTTTCAAGGGTCAAATCCAAATAACTAAGCAATTATTTTATGTCTACTGGCATAATATCTGTAGTTTACCTCTCACTTAACATGATTTGGGAGTTTTAGCAATATTTAAGTGTCCTAAGAAACAGTAAATATGTTGGGTGAACCAGAAATTCTGAGTTTTCATATAATATAAAACAAGACTCCTAAAATGAATTAAAAAATAGGTCTGTATACTTGTGAGATATTTAGTATTTTATTTAAAGTTTGGGAACAAATTTCCACAAAATGTAGTATTGCATGCAGATTGATGATATATTGATCAATTATAAATTAAGTCTAACACAACACATTTTGAAGACAAAAAAGGAATTGGATTTCAACCTAGAAATTGGTCAGACAGCTAACAAATTTTCATATAAAAAAACTTTTTTCTGCTAAACATTGATTCCAAGTACAAGTCCAAATCAACATTGGAGTGGCTTAGAAACAGAAAAGTGAATGTGCTGTAGACTATAGTAGATGTTATCCTGCATGCCAGAGCTGTAGTACTCGAGACCGGTCTCGGTCTCGAGACCGGTCTCGGTCTCGAGACCGGTCTCGGTCTCGAGACCGGTCTCGAGACCACTTTTTTAAGGTCTCGGTCTCGTCTCGGTCTCGGTTACATTTGGACTCGGTCTCGACTCGGTCTCGGACAGTAAGGACTCGTAAATTCTTCCGAGACCAGCCGAGACCAGCGTAGAAATTATCCTCCACAATTTTTCTAGAAAAATATTTAAGTATGACATGTAGAGGCTGTATTTCCATTGGCTGTATTTCGTCCAGAGTCAGACTGTTTTTTTCTGATGTGGCTTCTCCCGCCAATGGCTATCTACTTTTGAAGAAAAGCCCACCCCCAGCGTCGCTAGAGCGTGCACCCATTCACGTAAATACTTCAATCTTAAACATATGCTCGATCATGTCTGCACAATCAGCCAATATATTCGTTTTGCCTATATTCAGTACATTGAGCACAAATAAATAATTTGTCCGAAAACACACAGCGGTTAGTAATTAAAATACATACATAATGTTGAAAAGCTACAGCCGACGTCCTTCCATGACTTTTCCTAAATACGTGCATTTTACCTTGTCCCGTTTTCAGAATTGCAAAATCACAAACCAAACAATATATAAAACTACTATTTACATGTTTTTGATACCTAAACTGCCTTCCTGTCGCCAAAATCCCACGCCGCTGGGCGTTGGTACCCTAATTGCGGTACCCAGACACCGATCACACTTCACTGAGCCTATATGGCAATGGTTGAATGGGCGATACACAGACAAATACTACGAGAACACATATAGACAATAGTCTGATTGGCTTGGTTGAACTACAAAAAAGAGGTACGTTTATAAAGAAATATGTTTCACTAAATAAACAGAACGAATTCCGCCAAATACATACAGCCCCATTCATGTGTCGTGCGCCTATTGCACTCAATAATTAATAACGAATGAACCACAGTGTATTCATATAGCCTACAAGAGACTTCAACAAAATATTGTTTTGTATCGAAATTAAACGAATATAAACAATAATTATTAATAGGCTAACTACAAATGGGCGATAAATGAAATTACTCATGCCCACAGAAGGACGTGGGACATACATAAGTCCGGGGGCATACGGCAGAAAGAGCATAAAACTGGAACGGTTATGGTCCGATCTATATGAAACTGAACCCGTTTTGGTCCGATCTTTATTAAACTGGAAGGGTTTTGGTCTGATCTATATGAACACTGTGCGCAGTTCAACCGGGTTAGTTTGCTGCTGTCTCATGTGCACTCGTAACAATAATGAACACTGTGCGCAGTGCAACCGGTTCGTTTGCGTGTCCTGCTCAAGCAGACAAACAACTGAAGCTGCGTGCCTGTGGACGGATAAATAATTATAAATAGATTTGTTTATCGGCCAATCATGCGCAAATCATTTGATTGCAAGTCGCTTGTGATCTAAAATGTGTTAGCATTTACTACATCAACATAGGACATACAGTTTGATGGATTTTCATTTATTCGATTTTTGGAAATTTTAATATCATAGCCTGTGCATTTTAAAATCATGGTTTTATTTTCGTATTTTATGTTTACATAAGACAATAAATAGGCCTACATACTCTTTTAATAAAATTCATTTAATTCAGGATGACAACACAGTAGATGATCTGATGCTGTTGGTCAAGTGTTTTTTTACATTGGTCATTGGACCAAAAACATGTCATATTATTTAGTGTTGATATGACTGGTCTCGGTCTCGGCCCCCTTTGGTATCGGTCTCGTCTCGGTCTCGGCCACCTTCGGTCTCGTCTCGGTCTCGGCCCCCTTCGGTCTTGGTCTCGTCTCGGTCTCGGCCCCCTTCGGTCTCGGTCTCGTCTCGGTCTCGCTTTAGGTGGTCTCGAGCACAGCTCTGGTCTACAGTATAGGCTGTTATGCTGCACTGCAACCACTGCGTATCTACATCTACTGGACGACACTACAGTTTTGAAGAAAAGTTCAACACAGAACAAGAAATTAGGAGGTTGCAACAGCTTATCATGAAAAACTGGCGGTTCTTGAAATGTTCACAGCGGATTTGCCAATATGTATATATACACTATATGGCAGAAAGTGTGTGGAGTACCTATTATTGAGTACAGCCACATCGATTGCACAGCGATGCATAAAATCAACCCCATGTCTTCATAGACAAACATTGGCAGTACAATTAATCGTACAGAGCAGCTTAGTGACTTTAAACGTGGCTCAGACATAGGATGCCACGCTTGCCACATGTCAGTTTGTGAAATTCCTGCCCTACTAGATCTGTCCTGGTTTATTTTAATTGCTATAACTTTAAAGTGATAGCGTCTAGGAGCAACGACAGCCAACCACAAACTGTTTGACTATGCAAAGTGTCATCTGATGCATCACTCACCACAGAGTTCCAAACTGCCCCTGGAAGCAACATCAGCAAAAGAACTGTGTTGTACTGGAGTGTTTCATTTATTTTCTGGCAGTCTGATTGAAACATCTGGGTGTGGCAAATAACAGGAAAACGCTATCTAGTTCGTATTCAAACCCATTGTTTCGGAACGCGATGTCCAAGAAGGTCATACAGGCGTGAAGGTCGTGTGTCCACATACTTTTGGCCATATAATGTATATGTGACTTTGTCCGGAACCATAGTGGAACTGAAGGGGTGAAGCTGTTAACCAAGGGAGTGCTGTTTTTTCAGGCTGTCTGAGCGCTTCACTTTGTCCTCTGGGGCCTTTCTGTACCAGCTCCTGGCATACAGACAGACAGACATAGATGGGATGATTTATAACATCAGTGTGATCATTTCATTGTCATAACAGATTTTAAAGAATGGGTAAGACAAGGGGAAAAGCATGAAGGTGTTAGAGATTGTACCTACCCTTGCCGGTTAAGATGGCCGGGGACTGGGGCGTTCTGACCCTGATTTGGTTTTAGGATTCTGTGCAGGAGGAAAGGGTGAATAGAAGAGGAAGATATGGAAGATAGAAAGTGTACCCACGACACCAAATACACTTTTCCTTTTGTGGTAGCTGGGTGTTGTACAGTAGGGAGCAGCTGCTCTGTCTGTACCTGCTAGTGGTAGGGCTCTTTGGCTTCTGCTGTACTTTCCTGGTTTGTCCTGGTGATTCGCCCAGCCTGTGATTACAGACAGTTCAGAATTAAGATCTCAAATGTCATCTGAAACATGAGCCTCCCAGAGATACATATAATGTAGGGATGCAGGGATTGTGAAATTCTGGGCCGATACCGATGTTTAAAATAACTATTTGGCCGATGCCGATACCGATGTTTTAAAATTATTATTTTGCTTTTTGTTATTTATTCATTACAAAAAATAATTGAACTGTTTTAAGTTATTCTTCCCTTCATCAAACTTTCATCACACAATACATTTATTCATCTCTTCGCAATTCTTCAATTCTTCTTATTTGTCGATAGGCCGATGTCAGTCAACAAGGCAAACATCAGCCGATACCAATGTACTGCCGATGTATCTGCGCATCCTTAATATAAGGTTTACATTTTGTCAAATGTTTTGTTGAATATCTTAACAAACGGCTCCACCCCTTTACCTCTTCTTCCTGTCCAGTGACCTCTGTGTGGCAGCTGATAGAACTCGCTCTTTCGTGGTTTTGGCTTTCTCCTATGGACCACACACAGGGTAAATTATAAACAGTATGTTTTGGACTGAGGTAATAGATTTTCATGGGAAATTAACTTATTTCCTCCATTGACAGACAACCAACCAAAGTGTTTAAGTATCTTCCTGTATTTTAGAAGTTAAAATTATGTTGACTTTGACTGAATAAATCAGACCCAGATCATCATTTGTCTTATCTGTCACAAGATATGCTCTTGTTTGCCAAGTCAGATTACCATTTCCCGTAGCTTCTTCTCTGTGCGCACCTCACGGTCCAGCTTCATGAGAGCCAGCCTGTCTTCCAGTGGCATCTCAAAGAAAATGTGATGGATGTCATATTGAGCCGCACGCAACTGAGAACACAAACACACAGCATCATGCCTTGTGGTCACTAGGATCTAGTTGCTGTGTGTGTGTGTGTGTGTGTGTGTGTGTGTGTGTGTTACCTGTGCCCTGACTCTCTCCTGTAGAGACAGGTCTTGTGCTGAGATGGCTCCTTTTTTCTGTGGACTTTCAGTCTGGAAAGAGCAGATGAACTCTTGTGTGTCCTGAAACAAAACACAAATACTAAAACATTATAACTTCAACAAACTATTATTCATTGTTAAATTAATGTAGTATTTGTGATTTTCCCCTAAAACGTCTATGTACAATATTATTGAATGATAATTTAATAATGATAGGATTACATTTCTGGTATTTGTAAGCAATAAGACATGAGAGGGTGTGTTATATGGATATTTCAAAATATATAACAATTTGTGAGATGCCATATTGCCAATACATTTAATAAAATGTAAAGTCATACTCATGATAGAAACAGTCCCAAATACCATGGCAATCAGGCTATTATGATTCAATCATACATCACACATGTAAGAGTACCACAACATCGTACTGTTTACATTTGTTAGTAAATGTTTTAGTATAGTACTTTGTATATATGTGTTTTTTCAATTATTCAGCTCAAACTAGAGTTAGGTTAAGGTTAGGGTTAATGTAATTGTTTTTTGTTCCCAGAAGGATACACATACTATGATGCGTGTGTAGATATATGAGAACTCTCACCTGAACTGTCTGGCGCAGGTGTTTGACCTTTTCTGTTTGGAAAAGTCTGCGGGTCAGAAACCCACGAACAATGGCACCAAGACGACACAGCGCCCTCTGCTGTTCAACACTCACAACCTGGGATAGGACCAAAAAGCAGGGCTGGAATAAACCAAATATGACACCGTGCCCTCTGCTGTTCAACAGTTAAAGCCTGGGACAGAATCATTGAGCAGGGCTAACCGAAAACAAAAATGACAGCAGAGGGCTGTTCAAAGGTCACAACCCTCCCTCCTTCCCTCCCTCCTTCCTTCCTTTCCTGCCAGTGTCCTTTTGTTGTTTCTTCTGTATCAAATGTAAAGTGTTTTTGGGTCCCAGAAAAGTTATATATCATCAGCAAACATGTCCAACACAATGTCCACAGTTTTTCAACAACAAAGAAAATAAATAATGAATATAAATAATAATAAATATGCTTTATACAACAACGACATAATCGACAACTCTTCTTAACACTGGTAACAGCAGGCTGCACTATAGGGGACTGTAGCTTAACACTGGTAACAGCAGGCTGTACTATAGGGGACTGTAGCTTAACACTGGTAACAGCAGGCTGTACTATAGGGGACTGTAGCTTAACACTGGTAACAGCAGGCTGCACTATAGGGGACTGTAGCTTAACACTGGTAACAGCAGGCTGCACTATAGGGGACTGTAGCTTAACACTGGTAACAGCAGGCTGCACTATAGGGGACTGTAGCTTAACACTGGTAACAGCAGGCTGCACTATAGGGGACTGTAGCTTAACACTGGTAACAGCAGGCTGTACTATAGGGGACTGTAGCTTAACACTGGTAACAGCAGGCTGCACTATATGGGACTGTAGCTTAACACTGGTAACAGCAGGCTGTACTATAGGGGACTGTAGCTTAACACTGGTAACAGCAGGCTGCACTATATGGGACTGTAGCTTAACACTGGTAACAGCAGGCTGCACTATAGGGGACTGTAGCTTAACACCGGTAACAGCAGGCTGTACTATAGGGGACTGTAGCTTAACACTGGTAACAGCAGGCTGCACTATAGGGGACTGTAGCTTAACACTGGTAACAGCAGGCTGTACTATAGGGGACTGTAGCTTAACACTGGTAACAGCAGGCTGCACTATATGGGACTGTAGCTTAACACTGGTAACAGCAGGCTGTACTATAGGGGACTGTAGCTTAACACTGGTAACAGCAGGCTGCACTATAGGGGACTGTAGCTTAACACTGGTAACAGCAGGCTGTACTATAGGGGACTGTAGCTTAACACTGGTAACAGCAGGCTGCACTATAGGGGACTGTAGCTTAACACTGGTAACAGCAGGCTGCACTATAGGGGACTGTAGCTTAACACTGGTAACAGCAGGCTGCACTATAGGGGACTGTAGCTTAACACTGGTAACAGCAGGCTGCACTATAGGGGACTGTAGCTTAACACCGGTAACAGCAGGCTGCACTATAGGGGACTGTAGCTTAACACTGGTAACAGCAGGCTGTACTATAGGGGACTGTAGCTTAACACTGGTAACAGCAGGCTGCACTATATGGGACTGTAGCTTAACACTGGTAACAGCAGGCTGTACTATAGGGGACTGTAGCTTAACACTGGTAACAGCAGGCTGTACTATAGGGGACTGTAGCTTAACACTGGTAACAGCAGGCTGCACTATAGGGGACTGTAGCTTAACACTGGTAACAGCAGGCTGTACTATAGGGGACTGTAGCTTAACACTGGTAACAGCAGGCTGCACTATAGGGGACTGTAGCTTAACACTGGTAACAGCAGGCTGTACTATAGGGGACTGTAGCTTAACACCGGTAACAGCAGGCTGCACTATAGGGGACTGTAGCTTAACACCGGTAACAGCAGGCTGTACTATAGGGGACTGTAGCTTAACACTGGTAACAGCAGGCTGCACTATAGGGGACTGTAGCTTAACACTGGTAACAGCAGGCTGCACTATAGGGGACTGTAGCTTAACACTGGTAACAGCAGGCTGCACTATAGGGGACTGTAGCTTAACACTGGTAACAGCAGGCTGTACTATAGGGGACTGTAGCTTAACACTGGTAACAGCAGGCTGCACTATAGGGGACTGTAGCTTAACACCGGTAACAGCAGGCTGCACTATAGGGGACTGTAGCTTAACACCGGTAACAGCAGGCTGCACTATAGGGGACTGTAGCTTAACACTGGTAACAGCAGGCTGCACTATAGGGGACTGTAGCTTAACACTGGTAACAGCAGGCTGCACTATAGGGGACTGTAGCTTAACACTGGTAACAGCAGGCTGTACTATAGGGGACTGTAGCTTAACACTGGTAACAGCAGGCTGCACTATAGGGGACTGTAGCTTAACACCGGTAACAGCAGGCTGCACTATAGGGGACTGTAGCTTAACACTGGTAACAGCAGGCTGCACTATATGGGACTGTAGCTTAACACTGGTAACAGCAGGCTGCACTATAGGGGACTGTAGCTTAACACTGGTAACAGCAGGCTGCACTATAGGGGACTGTAGAAGGTTTGAATTGGCTTATTATTGTCAACAATGGAGACTTACAGTCAGGCTGTTATCACCATGGTAACCATGGGTGGTAGAGGATGATTGTCCTGGGTCCAGGTACCCCTGGCCACCATTATATTATATTTAACATAATAATGGATAACCATTTCATCAGTCGTTATCCGTTTCCTGTTATTCTAAATTTGGAGAAGTCATACGTGTTCCGCTTCTCGTTCGTCAATTCAAACATCTGTGTATGTTTGTGCACCAGTGATTTGAGTTAAATGAAATGACTGTTGTCCCTCTAGACACGACGTTACATTACACAACCCAGTGGTATTGATAGCAATATCGATAAGCTCGGTCATTATTGATTTTCGGGTTTTGAGAAATATGGAACCAATTCCTTAATAGAACTGGGTCTCGATCCCCTTCCCTTGTTGTCGTTCACAATTTTAGTGTTATCAACGGGGTGGGATTTACAACTCCATATTTAATATGACTTTTTATCTAACCTGAAAGTGACAACTTAAAGCTGGAATTTTTTTATTTTTCTAACGTTTATGTTTTCTAGTCAAGTAATGACAAATATATACCCCTTATTCTAATACAATGTAACACATTCCTCCTAAACTTATTCCAACTATAATCCCTGAGCCTTAAACACTTCCTCAAAGCAAGGTGATATAATAAAGCACAAAAACACAAGGTACCATATTCCAGGACAGGAAACAATGAAAGTGTTGGGAATCACACAGACGTGTATACATAAACACACACATGTGCACACACCCACCTGACTGAGCCTTACCCGGGGACTGCAGCCCTCCCAGGTGTGGCTCCGCAAGAAGACAGGAGACTGCATGACGTCATAGGTGGCACTGGAGTTCAGTGGAGATGGTATACCTGGAGAGAGAGAGAGAGAGGGAAGAAAAAGGCCATTATTACTCTAACAAAACTGTATTACTTGTATTTGTAAGAGGCACCATTTGTAGCAACTACAGATATTTGGATAAATATACTAGCTTACCACATATGGACACATCATGTTGTGAGAACGTTTATATGCAAAATTGCTTCAATGTTTCACCATATATGTTACAAATATGTTCAGTCAGTTGTAATGATGTGCCAAGAAAAGAGAACCCAACCTATGGAAAAAGCCACTCACAGCATAACAAAAGATAAAGGACTCTCATATGTTATGCTTTTACCAGGTCGCCATTTTAAATAAAAATTGGTTGAACTATCGGATCAGCTGCTTTAACAAAAGTTACGTATAGAATTGGAAAAAGAAATGCCCCAGGCATTATTATGCTTCTCTTAACAGGAAAGTGAGGAAATATAAAGCAGGTTTTCCTGAAAGAGCTGTGAGCTGATCTTAAAATGAAAGAGCTGTGAGCTGATCTTAAAATGAAAGAGCTGTGAGCTGATCTTAAAATGAAAGAGCTGTGAGCTGATCTTAAAATGAAAGAGCCGTGAGCTGATCTTAAAATGAAAGAGATGTGAGCTGATCTTAAAATGAAAGAGCTGTGAGCTGATCTTAAAATAAAAGATTTGTGACCTGATCTTAAAACGAAAGAGCTGTGACCTGATCTTTAAACGAAAGAGCTGTGAGCTGATCTTTAAACGAAAGAGCTGTGAGCTGATCTTAAAATGAAAGAGCTGTGAGCTGATCTTAAAATGAAAGAGCTGTGAGCTGATCTTAAAATGAAAGAGCTGTGAGCTGATCTTAAAATGAAAGAGCTGTGAGCTGATCTTAAAATGAAAGAGCTGTGAGCTGATCTTAAAAATGAAAGAGCTGTGAGCTGATCTTAAAATGAAAGAGCTGTGAGCTGATCTTAAAATGAAAGAGCTGTGAGCTGATCTTAAAATGAAAGAGCTGTGAGCTGATCTTAAAATGAAAGAGCTGTGAGCTGATCTTAAAATGAAAGAGCTGTGAGCTGATCTTAAAATGAAAGAGCTGTGAGCTGATCTTAAAATGAAAGAGCTGTGAGCTGATCTTAAAATGAAAGAGCTGTAAGCTGCCCCATTGCAGAAGTACTGGAGGCCAGACTACCGGATCACCATAGGCCAATAATGGCTACATAGAACTTGGCTTTTGAAACATTGACCCATGCAAAACAACAGGTTATGGTGACGGTTCTTTTATGTATAAGAACTGAGTTAATTTCCCAACAGGAATGGCCAAATGGACCTCCTATAGCAAATGCAGTTTTAGGACTATAAGCTGGGACACTATTCTTTAATATTACAGCACACCTACCCATGTCCAGGCCACTGTGTCCAGGTGACCTATCAGCAGGACCTAGGGCGGGGGTAAGGTCTGTGCAGGAAGGGTAGCTGTCACTCACAGACCACCGATCACGCCCACTGCCACCACTAAGGGGCCGACCACATCCCAGCTCACTCAACCTCCACTCCTTCTCATCCATCTCCTAACAAAACACACACATATAAGCATTATCTTTGTGCAGAGAATCAAAATCCTTGATATTGCTTCTTCCCACAGAAGAACTGCAAAAGGCACAAATAGGAAAAATACTGTGAAAATAGTGAACTGTTAAGATTTTCTACATTGAGTGGGGTCAATGTCCCACGGTGATATGCCATGTCCTAACCTGGCGGAGGCGCTGCTTTTCTCTCTCCTGTTCAGCCATTAGCAAAGACATCTGCAAGGCATGCTCCTCTACTAGTCTCCTCTGGATCTCATCCAGAGCCTGAACCCGTCGCTGGGCCTCTTCAGAAAACACACACGCATGAATAACACACACAGATGCAAGACAGCAGCACACAGACACACACGCATGAATAACACACACAGATGCAAGACAGCACACAGACACACACGCATGAATAACACACACAGATGCAAGACAGCACACAGACACACACACGTGAATAACACACACAGATACAAGAGAGCACACAGACACACACGCATGAATAACACACACAGATGCAAGACAGCACACAGACACACACGCATGAATAACACACACAGATGCAAGACAGCACACAGACACACACGCATGAATAACACACACAGATGCAAGACAGCACACAGACACACACGCATGAATAACACACACAGATACAAGACAGCACACAGACACACACGTGAATAACACACACAGATACAAGACAGCACACAGACACACACGCATGAATAACACACACAGATACAAGACAGCACACAGACACACACGTGAATAACACACACAGATACAAGACAGCACACAGACACACACGCATGAATAACACACACAGATACAAGACAGCACACAGACACACACGCATGAATAACACACACAGATGCAAGACAGCACACAGACACACACGTGAATAACACACACACACAGATGCAAGACAGCACACAGACACACACGCATGAATAACACACACACAGATACAAGACAGCACACAGACACACACGCATGAATAACACACACAGATGCAAGACAGCACACAGACACACACGCATGAATAACACACACAGATACAAGACAGCACACAGACACACACACACGTGAATAACACACACAGATACAAGACAGCACACAGACACACACGCACGTGAATAACACACACAGATGCAAGACAGCACACAGACACACACACGTGAATAACACACACAAGAAAAACACACAAGAAAAATAGAAGAGAACTTTTCATTAAATACACTATAGACCTACTATGCAGTCTTTTTCCAACACTCACCTGCACTCTCCCTTCCTGTGTTGCTTGCTCACCTGTTTGTCTGTCCAGCTGCTCTGGGCAGTTAGTGACAATTGGGACTCTTTCTTCATGTGGCCCCTGAGGCTGGTAGCAGGGAGAAAGGTCGGGGATCGCGTGGGGCCTTAGCGGTGCAGCCAAAGGGCTGTTTGGCGCAAACGACAGATTCTGCTGAACCACAGGGCTCCTACGACTTGGGGTTAAGTTAGGCATTCCTCCAATGAAGCGTGGTAGCCTCTCCTGGCAGCGCTCCACGCAAGTTCTCGAGGTGGATGGAGAGGGGTGGAGCTGGCTGTCCAGAGTGTAACAGCGCCGGCGGAAACCCGTGTCCACAATGTCATGAGGCACTGGGCTCTGCTCCCGGACCAAGCTGGGACTGCCCTGGCCGTCATGGAAAACGTCCTGCAACCGGCTACTGCTACTGCTGCTTGGCACTGACCCCTGATACGTTGACCTCATCCCCCCAGTCGCCATGGTAACATTGGCCTCCTGGTGCCTTCCCGCTAGCCCCTTGGGGATGTTGTCGGCCAGGCCAGCAGGGAAGGACATTGGGATGTTGCCTGTGGAGAATGGGCGTGGCCTGCGGCGGTGGGGGCGGGGGCTCTGACTGGGTTCTGGGCTTGGTATGAGGGCATACGGGTTGGGTGAGAGGGAGCTGAACCGTGAGTCGTGCGGGTCACACTCCTGATATAGAGGCTGGGTCTGGATCGGGCTTGGAGGAATGTGGCGAAGCTTGTTACCCTGTTCCGGGCTGGTCGTCTCCAGCAGGACGCAACTCTCATTCTCCTTGTCAGAGAAGCTCTCTGCGGGCGGAGTGGTGGGTGTGACCCTGCCGATAACCTTTGAACCCCTCAGGGCCTGTTCTCTCTCCACGTACTCCCTGGACCTCTTTAGAAGACTCTGGAGATATACCTCCTCGCCCCTCTCCACCTTCTCTTCCACCCTCTTTTCCCGCTCCTCCTTCTCTACATGTTGTCCTCTCTCCTCTGCACTGTGCCCGTTCAGGAGAACGGGAGACTCCGTCGCAGGGGTGTCGGGCGGCCCAGCAATTTGTAGCCCAAATACATCACCTCGACTGGGCAGCCTGGGGGAGTCTGTGACCAGGATGTAGCCATTCACTGTCTCCATTCCACTCGATGGTGGTGGGGAACTGCAATATGGCCGAGTCTGTGGATCTATTCTCAGCTCCATCTCCGGTAACGTCTGAAGTAGAGACAGTCTCAGAGTCATTATTTAGCATTTATACAAAGATACAGGCTTTAGGTCAGTGATAAAATAAGATTATACTAAGACAAAGTCAGCTCAATGTGTTGGCTATACAGAATACCAGCAATTCAGACTTGTCATCCACTATACACAGAGTTGGTCATTTTCTTATCCCTTGAAAGAAGGAACTGAAATAGAGAAATTGAAATGGAACGTGTGTTGCACAAGCCCAACACTTTTGTTGCTGTTAGTAGGTTTAACAGTGTACACCAGGTCCAGAATTAACCATGTAACATAGTATTGTCTGGTGAGTCAGCCCACTAGTGCTTAAGACTGGTTGTTCGGCTTGTGCAGCCTTACATCACACCTAGACCATGACTGAAGATAATGTAGCACATTTTTGGGATTCCAGACATGTATTTTCCCACACAGAGATATTTAAGTATAGCCTTGGTTTACCAAAACCCTCTACAAGTAAAATATTGTCATTACTTTCAAAGACACAGACCTATCTAGAAAAAGTGACGTGTCTTCTATTCTATTTAATTTGATGTATAACTTCCTTACAAAGTTTGTTCATGACTGTAAAAATGTTTTAATATGTTACACAACTGTGTCTGAATGGCTGTAGTGGAAATGACGTAGCACCTGAGAAACAGTCTGTAAGTGGTTAGAAAACAATTTGAAAAAACCAACCGTCTGTTTGTGTGAGACTAACCTGAGAGTTGTCCGAAGTGTTCTGAACTCGCGCCAGCATGCTGCTCCTGTTTTGTGTCAGTCTCTCTACCTCCAGCTGG
This sequence comes from Dallia pectoralis, assembly GCA_029465975.1. NCBI lineage: Eukaryota > Metazoa > Chordata > Actinopteri > Esociformes > Umbridae > Dallia > Dallia pectoralis. Next base: position 1,021,253 of record CM055756.1, read on the forward strand.
ACAGCCCTCTGTCTGTACCGAGCCATTTCCATGCACTGCTCCACAGTCAGCTAAGGATGAACACACACAGTCAGACAAAAACACAGTCCAACAGATAAACAGTCAGACAGGAAGACAAAAACACAGTCCAACAGACACAGACAGGCAGACAAATACACAGTCCAACAGACAGGCAGACAAATACACAGTCCAACAGACACAGACAGGCAGACAGGAAGACAAAAACACAGTCTAACAGACACACAGTCAAGTGGGTAACAAACACAGAGTGTAGATTTATTGTGTGTCGTACCTCATCATACCTCAGGACCCTGGGCTGTTTGTTTACTCTGTCCCTCTCACACACAAATACACACTCACTCCCATGGCCATCTAGCTCACACCTTCCATATAACAAAAGATACACTTCTGGAATTTGGGACAGACACAAGTGCACCAACACACACTCCCCTCTCACTCACAAACCTTTTCTCCACACAGCTGTTCTCAGGAAACTCAATCAGGTTGGACCTTCTGGCTGACCTGAATCACCCTATAGCTGCTCTTTCATGTCAACACCACCTCTCACTTCTGATCTAATTGGCTTTACATTGATTCAGACTTACGCTAATGTTAATGTTACTCTGCTCTGTAACTTAGCATTAAATACATAATTCTACGTATTTAGGGGACTCTTTAAGACAGGCGGATTACATGATAGATAACCCAGATAGTGTGTGTACATGTTTCTGTCTGGGTAACCCTAAGTGCTCCTCAAAAGAGGAGTGGATCATTGTGTTGGGTTGCCATGCAACTGGAGAGAAAACAAGCACGCAAGCTAGGAAACCATGTTGTTATCATGGGACCAAACATAGTCAAAGTCTTAACAAACTGCTCTCAAAGCTTGAGATCTTGTATGTACTGTTCTTACTGATTGATTTCCCCGTAAATTGAAATATTAGATTAACAAGATTTTAGGATGCCTATAAAAAAATTGTAATTAATGGAAAGATTAGATTAATAAGATTTGAGCAGGCTCAAAAGTCTGATTTTTTGTATATGTGAGCCCAGATAAAACTGTTGGTAAACCTTGTTATATTTACATAACGCAATATTAAAACACATATTTTACCATCTCTCCTTAGAGCGTATCTCCTTACCAGCGGGGACAGTACAGTCCGTCCATGGAAGTGAATGAAGGAGAGAGCATCAAGAGGACCAAGCGGCAGGAAGTCAGTCTGCTTGTCCGGGCCCTTTGGCTGTAGTTTGGCCATGCTGCGCAGACAGAAGCCCTCATAGCTTTCCATCTCCATGCCTGGGCTTCTGACTTTCAACTCGCTTTCTCACAACCAAGACACAGTCAGAAGAATAGTCAATAGTCATACAACCGTAAAGGTGAACAGAGGTCATATAACATGGCACTGAAGGCAGGTGTTTGCTCCTTTATCCTGAAACATGAGCAACGAGGACCGTTTTTAAAGGCTATTAATACCTTAATTAATAAGCATATCTGTTCAAAATGATCGCTTTTCAGGGAACGTGCATCAGCATCGACACCTGAAAGTATGCAGTGGGCAAATTGTCTTGATGAAAGGCACAACAGATTTGTATTCACCTTTTTAGGTTGAGTATTAAAACTAGCATCCTTTTGCTTACTGACCGAATGCTCTTTACCGCAGGCTTATTACTATGTTGTTTATTTCCTTGGGTAGTTTTTTTTTAAGTTAGCATACAGACAACACATATGTAATGCCACATTGATTTCAATAAATAATAAAATAATATAAAAGATAAATCCATCTAGTAGCACCATTTAAATATGCCTAACTAGTATGTAATTATTTCATGCATTAATAAAACAGTGTCTTGGGTCAGTGTGCATCTCAATAAGAAACTAAACACATACAGTAGCAGATGATTGCACTGTACATCTGTGTTATGTTCCATTCATTACACAAATACGAGTCATGGAAACACATTTTGATAACAATATGACACAATGTAGCAGGACAGGGTCTCACTGGCAACAATGTTGATTGTACATTTTGCGGCATAGTATTTAACTCATGAGCATGCTGTGCCCATGCTACTGACAGACAGCGGATTGGAGCCGTGCCGCACTCATTCTCTTACCCCGGTTTTCTAACGTGACATCCACAATGGCATCTTTTATTGCCTTTCTTCTGTCGTCAACACAAATTATTATTCTCTGGCGTCGTGTGTATTTTGGTTTCAGTTGTAAATATCATTTTGTTATGGTAAATGTCTCCTTTCAATCTCCGGCTTTTCTCATCTGGTCCTCATCACTTCAGGCTCTTCCGGGTGAAACAGCGCCTCCTAGCAACATCCTCCCAGTTGTCATCCCATTCTCATCCCAAATCCCCGTTTTCTTACCAATTTTGACAGGTATATTAGAAGGGGAAGAATACTGAACAACTGAATACATTTGGAAAGGCTTATCAATGAAAATCAAATATAAATTACATTAAACAATTTGAACTATGATGTTGATTAAATCATTTAATACTAACATAAAATACAAATATCCCATGAAAAAAATCTCACCTGCATAATCTTTCTTTTATTGAGGCAAAGGCTGAAATTTGATAGAGAGTTAATGTTAAAATTGTCTTCAAAAATTAAATATATGCAGAACTGGCACCTACGACCTTTATTTACAGTTAAATTAAACATCAAATGACATAACTAGCAATCATTTTAAATGATAGCAATTAGAAAAGCACATAGTAGTTATTATTTGTAATTAATGCCAAAACGACTAGAAACACATTCAACATTTAAATGTGCAGACCTACATGAGTGTAGCTATACACCTTTAATATTCAATTAATTGGATATTTCGTTATAAATAAAACATTAAAACATCAATTCATAGACATCAGCCAACTTCAACATGTTTCAGACAAAATTGAGATAGTTTGCAAAACAACTTCTATCTAAATGTTTTACTTTTCGAAATATCACCCTCTGGTTAAAACACCTACACAATAAGTCGTTGGATCTTTAGTGACAATCGAGTCGGGACATCTGTTTAATGTCACATCCAAAAGCAGTGTCTTCTTTACTATCCCAGGGCATTGAGATGTGACCAGATGGATGACAGACACTCACTTCAACAGAACTTCAGCAGCATCTGCAACTCACATCCATGGGCTGACCAGGACTGACATATAAGCAGCAAGATGCAGGGTGGTATGCCGTTAGCTACTGTTCCGAATCAATTTAAGTTGTGCACAACTATGATACATTAAGGCTTTAATACGTTATTGAATTTCCAAAAACATATAAAGATTATAATATCCCATTTACAATGCCCTCCATAAGTATTTGGACAGTAGGCTACACTCAAGCCATATACAAATATGATGAAACAATGAAAATTATGCAAAAGTACAAAAGCTCATGTTTTATTCAACACATGTTTTATCAACTAAGACTAACAGCATTGTCTGAGTTTCATCCACCCATTTTATGTAAGCAAAAGTATTGGTAGATTTGGCTCACTGGTTTCAGTTTTCCTGTTGCATTTATTAACATTAACATGTAAAAGAGCTGAGAATGTGTATTCTCTGTTTAACCATTTGCTTTTGCCTTTGTAGTCTGCGTTGGGAATCAGTAAGAAAAATCCGACAGGAAGAAGTGAATGGGATGCTGAAAAAAAGAGTACCATAGGCTATAGCACAATTGTTAGGAATAGACAAATCAACAGTTTCAATGTCCTGGGAAAAAAATTATCCACTGGTGTCTTCAGCAATGGGCCAAAACCAGGTTGGTTAACAAAAAAAATGAGCAGTAGATTATAGAACGACCAGAGCCGTCAAAAACATCCCAAAATAAGTGTCAGTGAACACCCTTCAATGCTGGAGTGAAAGTGTAACAAACACCTGTTTGTTGTATGGTCTTAAAATGCAAGCATTGCAAGTGCTCTGAAGCCTATGACCATAAATGGCCGATTGACTCATTTTGTGATGCTCAAGGAGAGGTTTTACTGGCAGTGCACACTATTTGGCAAGATATATCCCTTATATAGAGATACATAAATATACAGATAGAGACCCTGCATGCTGGGCTTCTGATATGTATCCTGTTGATGCACACTCATTTGTATAGAATTGTTAACATTGTAAACCGTATTACATTATCACTACAATAAACATTATAGAGTTGTGCAGATTAAACAAAGATATAAAATGTATTGTGTTGTTGTTCAAATGTCTAACATACTCATTGTCCTAAATCGATAGGTGCACTTTTTAGGGTCAGGAAGACTGGAACTTTGTAAAGTGTTATAGGACAAGATATTCTGCAGTAGCAGAAGGGAAAATCTACAGTATATATCTTTATCTAGATCTATACATATACTGTTTCAGTAAGATAGTTATGGCTACATTTCTGAAACAACATTGCCTAAGCCCTACTAATGGGAAAACAATGTCTCATCTCATCTTCAACCGCTTATCCGGGGTCGGGTCGCGGGGGTAGCAGCTCTAGCTGCTAGGAAAACAATGTAGGTAATCAAAATAAATGACAGGGAAATTAAGTGTGCAGTATGACACAAGTTAATGGAAAAATATAATTCTGATAGCACGTTTAAATTTGCAGTTAGCAGTCAGATCTTCCCTGGATCTTTTTATGCATTCAGTGTTTTAGAGAGCTGGAAATGTGGCAATGCGCAAGCCTGATTGCATTAAAACTGACCGGAAATAAGGATCCCTCCAACCAACCAGACAGCGGCGCTGCAACCCCGAATGCAAAGTAGATTTTGTTTTGACAGCTGCCATATATGGGCATTTTGACCAAAAAAGGATTGTGAATGAATCGCGGGAACTTTTATGTTCCAAGTGATGTCAGTTTGAGCAGCGGAAGATAGTACAGTTACGAAAAGGCGAACGTTACTTTTTAACACAGTAGTGCCACGCATGGACCTGGTGGCTATTTACATTTAAGTATAATTTGGTGAATTACAGACCAGTGAAAGTACTTCGTTCATACTCAACAGCCTGTGGATTTGACAACCGGCGCCGCGGTTTTTAGTCTGAAGCAAGGTAAAGTGAACGTTAGCTTGTCCTATGCACACTATGACACGAGCAGGCTAACGATGTCGAGTGAATTGTCTACTCTCAATAACTTGTTGTATTGGATCTGTTATGTTTCGACATCTTAAGTACAAATAATTCATGTTCTTGAGAACTTCTATAAAGTATGAGACGAGAAGCAGCACGCTTGACTGCTAAACTTAGCGAATCATCCAATCCGATGGATTTCATCTGATCAATAATGCTGTTCTTATAAGCCTGTCCACCATGTTTCATGAAAACTATCGGAACCGTCACGCCGTGTGTGCATCATTGAAGTGCATTGACAGAGTAACTAGTAAACACATTTGACTTTAAGATGACTTCCTCCTCTTGGGGGGAGCACGCCGGCCAGCTAATTGATTACGTACGATTTGAATTTCACGGTGTCCCCGCCCATAGACATAGTCCCCGCCTACTGCATTTTCTGTCCAAGGCCCTATGATTGGTTCTAACGTCTGGGTTAAAACCCCACGTCATCGTGCAGTAATATAATAATATTATAATATCATAATAATCGACAGCAGTTAGTGGCGCTTTTATTGTATGAAAATCAGAGGAGAATTTCACTGGCCTGATTTTTTTTGGCTGGACCTACTGGATTGGAACTTTTTTAGATCTAGGTACCTGTGTGTGTGCGTGGGTATGTGGGTGGGTGTATATGATCACATAATTATCACATAACGAGACCAATACAATAGGAAAGTTCAGGTGGTTGAATTAAAGTCGCAGTCTGCTATTTTTGTCCACTTCCACTTGTCGAGCTCAAATGGTACCCTCAAATATTGTCATTAATAATACACACTTTCAAAGTTAACATTTTATGGGGTATGATAGTGATTTGATTCGTATCTTATTATGCACATATAAAATAATATATTATACATCCAAAGTAGGCCAAATTAAATATTTGTTAATTGCAGAAGTCCCAGTCTCCATCTCTGACTTCTCACAGTCTACAGTGCTGAACTGCTGATCCGGATTTGATATTTAATCTTTCAATACAGTCCCGATCCTATGGCGTATACCATGTAGAAATACAATTTTGAACCATGTGAAATATTCACGCGAAAATTCATTTTTGCATGTTCTCAGAAATCGGTTTCCTAAACACGTTTTTGTCAGAAAGTTGAATGTGGAATACAATTTATTTGAACCAATTGCATGGAAGAGCAGTACTTCACGTTTACATTGTAGTAATTGTAGTAATTATTTGTCTTACATTTTTTTCACGAGACAACTAATTGCATTATTATAATCAATAGCTATTTTTTTGCAGCTGTATGTTATTTGTAGGTATGTACAATTGGTTTTTAGATTTGTAGTTCTGAGAATAAAAACATTACATCTTCCTTTTACCATTCTGTATTCTATCTAATATTTATATTTGCACCGAGTGATTTATTTTGTGCTAAATATTAGCGGATTCCTTTCAGTCAAACTCGTATCCGATAGGACAATAAGTAGGTGTGAGAAGCAGCAATGGAATTTTCCTCCAATAGATTCAAAGTGTGCGCCATGACTAACAGTAGGGGGTCTGGTAGTGGGAAGAGCCATGGGAGGAACCATGGGAGGAGCCATAGGTCTATGGGAGGAACCACTCAGCTGTGATCCTTCTGGCTTTGTTACCGTCGGGAAGCCATTTTGGAATTCTGCTTGTAGTGCCTGAAAATCACACACACAAACACACACACACACATACATGCACAAACTGTCAGCTTGAAAACTTTTATCTGTTCACGTATAAATATTCTCCAGGGACCTGATTTCAGATTACCTGAAGCACATTGGACCGTTCCGTTTACGCATCTTCCCAGACTGTAATGTATGGATGTGGTTCAACTGGATTACGATCATAGAAATAATACAGATGGACTCTAATCTAACGGGCAAGTGGAACCGAAACGCGATGTGCCTTTATGTATTTACCGAGAATGCAATATTATTGGAAATGTACGTGCACTTTTAGATTTTGCATTGCTTTTCTGGCTCCTTCAGAACTATTTTGACAGTTAACGGAACATCGGGCCTGGGTTCTTATATCACATAAGTACGAATCAAATATGATATTAACGTGTCTGGACGTTTGCTTTATATTACTCTATATTATATATATTTACAGTGTGATTACATTGATCCACACGCAGTGCGTATGTTATCAACGCAGCGTTGACGTCCTCAGTACATTGAATGGGAACTGCGTTGTCTTATATGTGGGCTGGGCGGTACAGCTCTGAGCTCATGGGTCACCCGGACTGGTGTTACTATTTGTTATTTACACTTTAGGGATTTAACTGGTGCACAATAAATTGCAACTCCTGTTGCACACATTTAATTCACGTGCACGTTTGACAGTTGCAAAACACAACGATAAACACTCAGTATTCAACAATTTACCCATCGCATTGCACGTTTTGTGCGAGGGGCCAGTTATGACAGTTAACAAATACAAGATGTACATGCATGCTGCAGGTGTGAACGACTTCCATTGACTGGGTGTCTGTGCTTGCAAGTACACATGTGCCCTGTGTGTTTGTGCCCCCCCCCCTCTCTCTCTTTCCCTTGCTCTCTCTGTGTGTTTTTCGGGTGGTACAGTGGGTTTGCTGTTTGTGTTCAACCTGTCTTCGAGGCTGCCATGGCTGAATTAGAAATTTGTCTTTTTAAAAATGTCAGATTAGCAAAGTATGAAAGATGTCAAAAGATCCGTTGTGATTGGACAATTATCAGAATTGGGATCACAATCAACTATGTGACTTGACTGAGCTGGAGAATATCTTCAGACAGCCCAGAAATCAGCTTGTAATTGTCATTTTTCAGAAATTCGAATGTTTAGTGTCTGTGACGTACAAAAGGATGGCCAACCCAATGCTGGCTGCCAGCCCAAACAGCTAATCCAGGGAGATTTAATCTCTGCCTGTGGCTTTTAATGATTGTCTATTAATCCCTGTTTTGGGTTTTTGGATTTACTAGGAGATAGGACCCGTGGTTAAGATCACTGGGCAGCCTGCAGATTTTGGAGATTGCCATCTGTTCCCTGTTTAGTGCTAACTAATATTTGGCTGCCATCATTGGGGAAGCATTTGTTCAGGATGTTAGGTTGTGGGCTTTTGGTCTAACTAGTGTAAGTCACCTGCATGATCTGAATTCTTACACCAACCCTGAAGAGGTCAATATCCTAGGGGTTTCGGCATTGAATTGGACCATGTTGGTCTATAAATGCAATGTTGGGGATTTTCAATCTCAGAGCAGATCGGATGAAGTCTGTCACAGTGTTCTTGAGCAAGGTACTAAGCCGTAATTGTTCCTGCAAGTTAATTTCAGTCTTAAATGCTAAATGCTAGCAGCTGAATTGCATTACCCTGGAATTTTGTGCATATTAGTATGTATCTCTAGATGGTTTATTTGTAGATTGTTGCTTTTGGTCATTCATTATGTCAATACATAGCTAATTGTACATTAATTAGTTGATTTCCCTCTGTATTAAATAGGCAAATCAACCAAATAGTTCTCTGTCCGGTTTTCCTACCTGCTTTTCTACCCTAAGGCGGTTTAAACAGGTTTCCGGATTACTTACTTATGCCTTTCATTGGGGTCATGTTTCTTTGAATTTTTACATTGTTGTCTCACATACCATCCGGCATGGTGCGACACTCACAACAAAATGTTGGCAAATATGTAGAGCGGAAAGAAGTCCCTGCTCATGCCATCATGTGACAAAGCAATCGCTCTATTTCCCTGCACTCAGAAAAAAATGCAGCCAAACCTTTTTACTTAACACCTCAACCAGTTCCCAGAACAAGCCTCAGGCTTTCACCTGGCTGGGTGTGTCTGGCCGGACTCATGGGACGGGCCTATCACGCCTTCCCGGTACTCCCCACACTCTCCATTGACAGCGTTCGCTATCTCCCGTCTGCTGTTGGACTGGGTCTGAGAACGCTGGTGTTGTCTCCTGTATCCACCCGGTCCTTGTCAGCATACAGCTGCCTGACCAGAGGAAGAGGACTTCTATTCATTATCCTGCCGCCTGTCGCCGTCAACAGGCCGCAGCCAGAATGCAGGGGACGGAGGTTTGCCAAGTCTACTAACAGAACAGAGCAGTAGTATGGTGTGCTAGGAGATAGCGTGGAACAGTTCTCAGCTCTCTCTGTGCCTGCCGGGGCTCGCTGCCTCTCCCAGAGCGGTTACTGCTGCCTGGGTTTAGTTGTAGTGAAGCCGAGTGGGTTGTTTGTAACACGGGGTCTTGTTGCCTCAGGCTCAGAGAGATTGGATAATATTCAGTAGAGGTCTAGTATGGGTGTTACAAGTGTGGATTAGTTTGGGTGCTACATAAGTACTTGTTTGTATGACTATGCTAGACATTTGAGGGGAAAGTAAATGACAAAGTGTATGCACTTGAAAAAAATTATGGATCTCCTCATTTGTGGTGTCGACTGGAGACAGGCTGAACAATCTCTTGTGTGTGTGTGTGTGTGTGTGTGTGTAATTCCTGCTTTTGCCTGTGGTGAAGTGATAATCCCTCAGCCTTAAAGAGCCCTCTCTCTCCTTTGCGTCTTGACACTTGCAGTCTAATCGAAGAATGACCATGGATTATTCTCGCTTGCACACATACACTCCGCCACAGTGTGCTCCGGAGAACACAGGCTATACCTACTCCCTCAGGTGAGACCGCTGGCTGCATCCTACTGTCTTCACTGTGGCTAACCATTTCATTCAACAGAGTTGACATTTCAGATGCATTACAGAAATGGTACTTTCACAGGGGTATTTCTTTTATAATTTCTAGTCCATTGTAGATGAATCAATCCGATTGCATGCGTGTTAATTTACTGGGCTTGTAATGGCCCCTAGTTTCAGGAAGCCATCTGCTTTTCTTTTACTTTTTTTATATATTTACATCCAGATGTCTTCTTGGTTATCATCAATTTTGGCTGGTAAAATGTCCCGAAGACTGTCTGAATCTATATGAAAACCAAGTATCTGTCAGCTGGTTAACTCATTCCCCAGCTTTCAATAAGGAAAGGGTTCTTCCTCCTGACCTCTAGTGATCTGCAGGTTTTTGGTCATTTGCCTTGTATAGTACCGTGTTTGCATCCTTCAAAGGGTAATGATGCACCCAAATGAGTGTTCATTGAATTCAAAAGTCACATTGAATCAGTTACCAACACTCTCGCTGATGTTAACATACTTGAATTAGGACACATTCCAGAGGAGCTTATATTTTGCAACAGTTGAACGAAAGTAGAGTTGGGAGTAAAACTATTATAATCGTCTACTAAAAAGTGGCCCCTTGTAAGAGTTTAATTCTACTTCTAACAGAAATATAAGCATAAATGACCCTGATGATCCCCCAATCAAACTTTCTTAGCGGTCTGTTTCTCAGTTTGTGTTTACTTTACTATCCCCCTGCCCTAAACCTCTCTGGACTAACTTCTACTATTCTGGTTTCGTTCAGTAAGGGCAGAGGTGGAGGCAAGTTGTGTTATTGTTTACAATTCAGCCTTGTACATGCTACGGGCAGGCTTCCACATAGTGCCCTGTTAAAGCTGACTTCTACTTCTAGCGAAATTCTTGAAAGTTTTGAAAGTATCTTTCGGTGGATGTTTTCTGGGTGTTGATGGACTTTGTAGTTGCTCAGCATAACAGCTATAGGTGTTGCAGTGTTGATTATTCAGCCGATGACTGAGTCTGTTTGGTTCAGGCTCCATGTGAGCGTGTTATACGGGAACAACTAAATGCAAATGAGCAGCATGACAATCTAGTAGTCTTAGTCTGGGACTTTTTGTTTCTGTCCCCTGTTTATCCTCCCTATTCCAAAATGACTCATCCATTTGTGTGTATTGCTGTGTGTCATCAGATTGATGCAGGACTTTGCCAACGTGGGTCAACGTGTGGCAGGGGCAGTGGCACTGTTGACATAAACTCTATTGAAACGTATTTACTGGCAAGACCTTATTGTTATGATTAAATCCCAATAGAATTTCAATAACTTGTGGCAGGAAAGTGGCCTCGTGGTTAAGCCATCTGACTAACGTCCGACAGGTCCCTGGTTCTAATCCCCTGACCGCAGAGTTTAGTCATTCTGTTCCTGAGCAAAAGAGTTGATCCTATTGCCTCTTTGTACTCTGTTCTGCTGTGCATAAGAATTAGTGCTTTATCAACATGCCTGGTTAACTATCAGAAACATAAATATATACAGGCATATAGGGCTTCGAGTAACAATAATAATCAAGATTGTCCAGTTCCGGAGCGAACGACCATCTCAAAATCTCATTTTTCTTTTTTTTGTTTACTTTCTGTTACGGATTATCAATGGTTAACTGGTAATCATTCAATTTTTGGCTTGGTCTATATATTGGCGTCATTATGAGAGAACATAAGTCAATATGACTTTCCAATTGGTTGTCTATTGCTAACCCGTTTCTTGCGTACCTCATCTCATTGCGCTATTGCAGATGAACCCGTGTAGAGATTTTAGTTTGAGGTAACCAGAGAGGAATTGGCCGCTAAAAAACTCCTGGTTTACAACAAAAACATTTGAGAAAGTCTGTTCTATTAGTATAACTTTTTTTTGTTGTGTCTTCCCCCTGCTTGAGTGAACTGTACATACACAAAATAAGTGTTAATACAATTATATTTACTTTCTGGCTGCTGTTTGACGTTTTAGTGTTTTGTAAAAATCTAATGATTTGAAATGCATTGCCATTGTTTTACTGTACTGTTACTGTTTGTTGTCAAGGTAATGAGGGGTTGTTCATCAGCAACTACATTTACTCAAATGTGCGTCTGAACGGTTTCCTATCAGTTTCTTATGTCACAATCCTAACCCTAACCCACTGTTCCAAGTCAACTGTTCATGTTACATAATGGTGTGCTTTTTATGTGTTTTTCTTTAATATTTTGTAACAAATCCCATAAATCATGTACAGGGGATGTTATCTAGATGGTTAAACTATTTCCTACCAGATTTGGTCGATGTTAGATACTGAACTTGTTGCTATATCTTTAGCCCCTGTTTGTTATGGTTGGAGATGTTAGCTGCTTGCTTGGAAGTACAGTGCTTGTAGGTGTACTTGTCACTAAATTATGAAGGTTATTTATCTGCACAGACTTGGAATGTTGGTTTTTGCCTCTGGGTAGAGCGTTGGTTCTCAGAGCTGGATCAATATACTACAAATCATCTCACTAATCTGGAGAAATGTGAATAGCTTTGTGAAGTTTGTGTATATGGGTCATTTGTTAATGGAAAAAAGGTTTGCTGCTACAACTGTCAAACTATTAGTAACAGCGTAAATAGTAAACCACTAACTATTTTCCAAAACACGCGCCTTTGGTGAAAGCTGGAATGTGAGATTATGCTCTAGGGAGCACAAATCCGAAAGTCTAAAATATGACGTGGCAGTGAATTAATAACCTGTTAGTTAAGGGGACATGAAACATATCAGACTTCTAAATGAACAACCAGGCACAATCCATGACCATGTTTCCCTCCCTCTTTTTGAAGCACATTCCTTTAGCCAGCAGACTTGTTAAGACAACCAGATGTCATTTAAGTGCTTCTCCTCTCCCTGAAATTACCTGTTTGTACTAACTGGCTTCATGGACATGTAGACCAGCAAGTAATGACTGGGTCTGGGGGTTTGTTGCGTAGTGTGCAGCAATAGGCTTTGTATGGGTGTTACAGTGAAAGCAGTAGAATTTCCTGCTGGGAAACAGCCCTCGAGCAGCTTCTGCTGCTAATAGTTCTCCGTGCCACATAATTGCTCACTTTAACCCATTGGCAACATGCTGAGGGCCTTTTTACTATCCACACAGTGAAAGTGTTAGGCGGTCGCTGATATGAAGTTCTAACCAGTCTTCCCCTGCGTTAACAGTCTAGACCCTGCCGTGTGCCTGCCCTACCCAAGATAATTCTTAATGACTGTTTAAATGATACCGGCCCTACTCCTACCACACCTTGTGGTAATGAGAGAACCGGTTGAGGTACCCGTGCTAGGTCATGGGTGGGGTGAGGTGTGAAGTGGTTACGGGACTGGGCTTTCTGTGGCTATCTGGTGGGTAGCCAGCCAGATTGGAACGACGCTATAACTCTTTAATATGGTCATGAATGAGGAGGGAATATAGGTGCCTTGTTGGGCTGATTGGACTATTTCTCTTATAGTTAAACAAGCGGTGATGTTGCCCATTTAATTACACGACAAAACAGACTAACTTTGTCTTGCTGCACGGTTGTTTTAAAAAAATTGCGACACAAAATTAGAAAGTCGACAGCTGAGTTTTCTAGCCAACAGAAATATCGGCCAATCCTATATTGAAGCTGCCAATGTTTGTTGGTTTCACTCAATGGGGAGAGGTTAGCACCCAGAGGGACAGTGTCAGGTGACGGCGACCGTTGGGCCATCTGTTGTCAGAACTCAAGAGAAGAGACAAGTTTGAAAGGGAGAGAAATTAGTTGGAGAGGGAGAGTGAACCATCAGAGATTGGTTGGATTGCCAGAGAGGGAGGGAGCAGTGAATTGCCATCCAGTAATATCACTGTGATCTTGGAGGTCTGTCCAGTGACCAGTCAGTAGAATGGGGTGGTCCCCATGCTACAGCCAACCAACCATGGGTAACTACCAGTGTCACAGTCATGCACTGAATGGGAAATTACTATAATGATTTAAAGCCTAGCATGATGTCCACTGCTTCCAGGCCTTAGGCTATTGGTCGAATGCTGTCTGTGGGAGATTGACTGTGTACCACCCGTAGACATGCATTCCATTGTTCCTTTAATTCAATGGCACCAAAGCATCTCCTACCCTTGACCCGCTGAGTAATATTTAGTAGTTAAAACACAACAATCGCTAAACTCATCAGTCAAAGCAGGAAGAATTAAAGACATGAACATTATGTTTTTTAGCGATTGTGCTAGCCTCAGGCAGTGCTGTTGACTGAGAGACTCAGAGGTTTTGTCTAGCGACTTTTTCCCAGAGCAGTAGAAATTCTGTCCTTCTGGATTTTCTTCAAATGGTATACAAATGCAACCTCATCATTTTATATCAAGTGCCAATTTTACTTGCCAAAACTGCCATGCACTATAATTAGCATTGTAAAGCTTCGGGAATGTGTGTGCGTGTGTGTCTGAACTTTCTTAAACACTTTTCAAACACAGGATAACTAACTCTTGACAGCCAGAGGTATAATATCTTCAATGTAGTAATGTTCTTTGTGCCTGGGTCCTTTACACTCGGCATCTAATGGATGGGACTCATTCTAGCTGAGTGTACTCTACTGGTTCTCGAGTTAAGGAATTAGCAGTGTTAGCAGGATGATTTTCTGTCAGAAACATTCAATTACCACAACCTGAACTTTAAAAAAGTACACTACTGTTTGGGTTCACTTCAAAATATCATTTTGATGCTATATAATCTTTGTTATCCATTAAAATAATGGTGTTAATGACTATTGTAGCTGGAACTGGTATATCTTTTCTGGAATACCTGCATGGGTGTAATCCAAGTTTATAATTTTAAAAGGCTAATTGATCAAAAGAAAACATGTTATGAAATCTGTTGTGCTGATTAGTTAAGAATAGTTAAGTATCTTGAACATCAGCAATTTTTTTGTTTGATGACGGGCTCAAAATGACCGGAAACAAATAAATGTTTCTGAAACGTGGCAGTTTATTTTTGTTCTGAGAAATGAAGGCTATTACGTGCTATAAATTCTCGTTGAAGACCTTGTACAACAATGTGTGCTACTCTTTTTACAGAACAGTGCAAACTGTCTCTGACCAGAATAGAAAGAGGAGTGGGAGGCCCTGAGCAAGATGATGAAAAAAAGTCTAGTTTGAGAAACAGATCAGAACACAGATCCTCTGGCCGTTTGATTAAAAGGTACCTGTAAAAAAAAACTGTCATAACTTGAACAGTTTTGCAGCGACTCCCTGATGCTGGCATAGAAAAGCCATATTTCAGACTGGCCAATAAAAAGAAAAGATTAAGAACAGAGTGTTTGAAGGGTTCGGATCACAAAGATAAATATTCATAAAACGATGCAGGAGGGGTGCTTGAGGCCACCTGTCAAGCATGGTGGAGGCTATGTGATGGTCTGGGGGTGCTTTAGTAATGGTAATTTGGGAGGTTTGCGCAGGGTAAAAGGTATCTTGAAAAAGAAACGCCATGCTATGCTATATCCTGTGGTTGGCGCTTGATGGTAGCCAATTTCCTCAGGACAATGATCCAATGAACAGCTACAAACTATGCAAAAACTATTTCAGGAAGAGGCAGTCAGCTGCTATTTTGTCTATTACACAGTGGCCAGCAGGAGCTGTTTGATTGTATAGTATGTAAGAAGTGTCCATCAAGCCAATCCAAAAGTGGAAGGTGCTTCAGGAAGCATGGGGTGAAATCTCCTCAAATAACCTCAACAAATTGACAACTAAAATGCCAAAGGTGCCAAAAGCAATTGCTGCATATGTAGGGTTTTAGTTGAATGTAAAATTTGAAGGCTTAAACTATGATCAATTCTAAAGGTTATTTCTTAACATTTGTCACCAACTATATTTTTTATTCATTTTGCTATATTTTTTTATTCAAACTAATTTCGTGGATGTTCCATGAAAGATTTCTAAGTGACCCGAAAATGTTGAAGGGTAGTGTACATTTCAAAACCGCTTTATTTTTCTAATGTTTATTTAGGTGCACAGTTCTAGGAAGGGCATGGATAAAAAAAAAAAAAAAACTTGTTAAATGCAACCAAAATTTGTTTCTATTTTAACAGAATCTCAGCTTGCCTGCTAGAATATCACGGCTCTCTGACTCAAAATACAATTGTTCATTCAAATGACACAGAACTTGTGTAGAAAATGAACAGTTAATAAGCTATGGTTGTATTCAATACAATGTTGTTTTTTGTATTAATTGCATGACTCACAGCTGTACAGGACAATTATTATTATACAACTTTTTTTGCTGCTCTCCACGCTGCTGTAACTGTAATTGAGGACATTGTGTGCGCGTGTGTGTGTGTGTGTGTAAGTGAGAAACAGCTGCATGCTGGTTATTCAGATGCACTACATCTCCTAACCTGACTTTACACTTGCTACACAATTATTTCAACTTCACATTAAGAGAATGTCATTTGTCTCAGGATTTTATATTTATATGACTTGTGACATTTTAATGTGATTCACTCTCACAAACACAAACCCTCCAACTAAGGCCACAGAGAGCTGTTTGGAGTAGTTTCCATGGCAACAGGAGCAAAACAACATATAAGAGTGACTGGGTTAGAGCAGACACAAGACACTGTGAAAGGAAGTACATTTATTCTCCGGAAGGTAAAAGAAGAGGGCTAGGAATTGAAGATGCACGTTCGAATGAAACCTACCCCTGAGATGAGTCTCTTGTCCCCACCCAAGTTGTGTTTTACCCTGACTGGTAGTTTATTGTAGATGAGGTTGTTTAGTTAAGTTGGGAAATATGGGAGTGAGTTCTGTTTAGTTTTCTTCATATGCCTGCTCCGGCCATCCAGTAAATAACCTAGTTTAAACCGCTGCATTGCCTTATTTTGTAAACTTAAACTTTTAGTGTAGCATCTCATGCTTCCTTACAGTGAATAAGTTGTGCCTCAGTTTTTTTCTGAAATTGCAGTATCTAGAAGGCAATTAACCTTTCCTTAATCTAACATAAAGCTTTAAGTCATTGTCGTCTTATAGATCTAACCACTTAGGTTGGGGTATTGTTAGGGAACTCGCTATACAAAGTTATTACAGTATTTAGGCTTGGTGCTCATTTGTTGTCGTCATGTTGTCATAAGATACAGTAGTTTTTTTTGGCAATTCTGTGTTTTAGGTATGTTGCTCATAAGGCGAGAGAGTGGAGAATGTATGTTGATCAGTCTTTAAATTATATGTGCAGAAGAAAAATCTGCTCAGTATTTATATAAAATGGAGGCAATGATGGAGAAATACTGCAGATGTGGTTTATCCGACTAGCTTGACCAAAAAAATATTAAGAAAAATAACAATTTTGTGAAATATGATTTCCCAATATGTTACTGTACAATGTCATTGGTAGGGCAATACTGTTTAACTGTCCAGTTGTATTTTTGTTTCACAGCACACAGTTGCTTCACCTTCTGTCTGTGTTCACATCTGTCTCTGTGTGGTGTTCAACCACATATATGTGCTTTGGTCATTGAGATATTGATAATGTAGTTTGTAATTTCTGGATAAGCTCCCTGACATTGGTGTGTGTGTGTGTGTGTGTGCGTGTGCGCGTAAGAAACATTTGACTAATAGGGCATAATTCCCTGTCTCATTCTTTAGTGTTAGGTCAGAAGTTACAATTAGCGGTGTGGTTAGGATTAGGCCTTGGGTCTAGATTAAGTTGAAGCATACACATTTGGTTATTGAGGTTAGGTTTAGATATCCTTTTTATATTGCTAGATAACTGTGTGTGTGTGTGTGTCTCTGTGTGTGTGTCTCTGTGTGTGTGTTTCTGTGTGTGTGTGTGTCTCTGTGTGTGTCTCTGTGTGTGTCTCTGTGTGTGTCTCTGTGTGTGTCTCTGTGTGTGTGTGTCTCTCTGTGTGTGTGTGTGTGTGTGTGTGTCTCTCTGTGTGTGTGTGTGTGTGTCTTTCTGTGTGTGTGTGTGTCTTTCTGTGTGTCTCTGTGTGTGTGTCTCTGTGTGTGTGTCTCTGTTTGTGTGTCTCTGTGTGTGTGTGTCTCTGTGTGTGTCTGTGTGTCTTTGTGTGTGTGTGTGTGTGTGTGTGTGTGTGTGTCTCTGCGTGTGTGCGTGTGTGTGTGTGTGTCTGTGTGTGTGTCTCTGCGTGTGTGTGTGTGTCTCTGCGTGTGTGTGTGTGTCTCTGCGTGTGTGTGTGTGTGTCTCTGCGTGTGTGTGTGTCTCTGTGTGTGTGTGTGTCTCTTTGTGTGTGTGTCTCTGTGTGTGTGTGTGTGTGTCTCTGTGTGTGTGTGTCTCTGTGTGTGTGTGTGTGTCTCTGTGTGTGTGTGTGTTTCTGTGTGTGTGTGTGTGTGTCTCTGTGTGTGTGTGTGTGTCTGTGTGTGTGTGTGTCTCTGTGTGTGTGTGTGTGTGTGTGTCTCTGTGTGTGTGTGTGTGTGTGTCTCTGTATGTGTGTGTGTGTGTGTGTGTGTCTCTGTGTGTGTGTGTGTGTGTGTGTGTGTCTCTGTGTGTGTGTGTCTCTGTGTGTGTGTGTGTCTCTGTGTGCCCTCTCTCTGGCAGTGAAATTACTGTCTTATCGGTAAAGCACATTTTACAATGACAATCTGTTAGTACCCAGGCAATCATTTAATTTGATTTAATATTCTTTTTGTTTAGTAGCGCTACAGGGTTTTGCAGTCATTTCTCCTCCTCTGTGATGAAATAGTATCTCAGGTTAGGTCAGCTACCCAGAGCTCTGAGGGATCTGAGTTCATACAAGAGTTCATACAATACCTCAGTGGTTAATTCATAACAGCTTTATTTCAGATCTCTCCCTGGTTTCTTACTAGGCCAGTGAAGAACTGCCAGTAAAGACCTGCCAGTGCCCACAGAGTGTGGGAAGACCGGGCATCAAAGCTCCGGTTGTGTCGTAGAACAGTGGCAGGGTTCATGTGTGTCTCTGTGCATCGATCCGTGCCCAATCTATTTCTGCTGCTGACGTGGGTGCGGTTTAGGACAGGGAGACTCAGACGGATCGATAAAGAATCCTCTAGCTATTATGTTTTTGTTTAGGTGTTTTGAGCAGGTGCGTAGAAGCCTTTGTCTGTGCGTGGCCGTTTCTGATTGCATAAAATGTTTGAGAGATTTGTCGGTCTGTGTAAGAGAGCATCTGACTGGTATTGCCTAAGCAGAGCTTTGGGTAATATCCCTGGCCAGTCTGTTTGCATACTGGTAATTCCTCCCCTTTCAGACGAACACATACACTACATTAGTAATGAAATCCTCTCTGAGGTGAGATCTGGGATATGTTAACTGCATTTGGAAGAGGCCTGATGGAATTTAATTGGCTTGTAAATAATTGTGAAATCAGCCATTCTGCTGCTATTTTGCATGTAACACACACATACGCACACGCAAACGCACACTAACACAAACACACACAATAGATCCAGAGCACCATTGACTGTGTATGATAGCTTTAGAGGCAGAGGGAGTGTATTGTGGAAGCTACCCACCAGTTGTCGTGGCTTTAGCATGTAAAGTGTGACATCTGTAACGGCCTGTGATGTGTTCTGCTCAGCTGTGCCAGATGCAGTGGTCTGCCATACCTTTTACAGCCAGGACTAGTTCACTCTGTCCTACTCCTGCTATGCACTCCTCTCAGCTCAAGGCTTCCTGCTCCACACATATCAATGTTGTCAATATGCTAAACAGTCTGCCTTGTTTACAAATCCTTTGACAGACTACTGTACTATTACTGGAGCTACTGTGCTGTTGCTAGAGCTACTGTACTATTACTGGAGCCACTGTAATATTACTGGAGTTACTGTGCTATTACTGGAGCCACTGTGCTATTACTGGAGCCACTGTGCTATTACTGGAGCCACTGTGCTATTACTGGAGCCACTGTGCTATTACTGGAGCCACTGTGCTATTACTGGAGCCACTGTGCTATTACTGGAGCCACTGTGCTATTACTGGAGCCACTGTGCTATTACTGGAGCCACTGTGCTATTACTGGAGCCACTGTGCTATTACTGGAGCCACTGTGCTATTACTGGAGCCACTGTGCTATTACTGGAGCCACTGTGCTATTACTGGAGCCACTGTGCTATTACTGGAGCCACTGTGCTATTACTGGAGCCACTGTGCTATTACTGGAGCCACTGTGCTATTACTGGAGCCACTGTGCTATTACTGGAGCCACTGTGCTATTACTGGAGCCACTGTGCTATTACTGGAGCCACTGTGCTATTACTGGAGCCACTGTGCTATTACTGGAGCCACTGTGCTATTACTGGAGCCACTGTGCTATTACTGGAGTTACTGTACTATTACTGGGGTTACTGTGCTAAGAAATGCTTCCATTTACCTTTATAGTGTGTTTCTTGTGGGGGCAGAGTGACCTTGGAACTGCACTCATGCACACCCATATGAGGGGATATATGTGAGGTGGACAACAGAGCCAAAAACCGGGTCAATGTAGCCATCTGCTAATCACGCGTACTGACCTGGTGTAGCAATATCTGAATTGGGCCAACACAAACACACTCTGCCACAGTGCACATACGCCTACTACAGTCCAATAACAGGTGTATTAGGTGTGTCTGTATGTGTGTATGGGAACCAGTAGGAGTGGACCGGAGGAAAGCCAATCCCATAATTGGCTCTTGGTGTAATCCTGATTATTTAGGGCCAGGAGGAGACCCACTATCAGGCCTAGGGATTGACCTGTAGGCCTCCCCAGTCATTAGTGGCCACTGGTTGGATGCTGCTGTGAGGACTGGCTCTTCAGTCTGCCGTTTGTGTGTTTCCAG
Source organism: Dallia pectoralis (assembly GCA_029465975.1). Taxonomy (NCBI): domain Eukaryota; kingdom Metazoa; phylum Chordata; class Actinopteri; order Esociformes; family Umbridae; genus Dallia; species Dallia pectoralis. The sequence goes on from CM055756.1 coordinate 1,041,784, forward strand.
TCAAACTATAGTGGAGGGGGAAAAACTAAAGTGAAATCTGAAGTGTTTGTGAATGTCACTGCCTCTTCTTTCCTTCTGCATTGCATTACTTCACATCGCTGCCGAATGTTGTTCCACTGAACTTCTGGGACGTCCACTGGTTGGGGAGCTTATATATATATATATATATAAATAATTATAATATAAATGGGATCATGTATCTGTCAGTTAGACCATGTCTGCTTAGATGGCTCAGCTGGTCTGGCAGGTGGATTTGTATGACGTGAACGTTGAGGTTGTCAGCTTACTGTAGGTGTGTGTGTGCCTTTGAGCCACATCTAATCACTTCACCCAAGGCTGTTAGGGCCTCGCTTTCCTGGAGAGTGTATGTATCCGAGGCAGAAAACGTGAAACGGGATAAACAAGGACATATAGAAGTGACGACTCGACTTCTCTTCTAGTATCTTTTTCATGTAAATCTGCTTGTACCAGGAGGACGGCAGATGAGAGGGACCTCGTTCTCAATCATTTTGTTGTGTTCTTTCATGATGGAATGTTGGCGCTGGTCTTCGTGGCTCCGTCTCAATGCGTTTAGTCAGCCAATGGGTGTGGCCCGCTATGAGTGAGTCACACTGAGGTTCTAGCTGCCGCTGCAGAAATGTCCCACTTTAATGTTTACAATATTTAAATGTTTTCTTTACTGGATTCCTTCTACTGACTGGATCAAACTGGTATGCAGTGCCATACTCTCCTCTTCACTCTCTCTCCCCCTCTCTCTCACTCTCTCTCTTTCTCTCTCTCTCTCTCCCCCTCTCTCTCTCTCTCTCTCTCTTTTCTCTCTCTCTCTCACTCTCTCTCTCTCTCTCATACAAGGCTCATTGTTCCATAATTTTTTTAACTAAATGAGTGAGTCATTTCCTGTGAGCCCAGTGAGTGGTTCTAGGAAGCCTTCCTGTGGTTTTACTCTCTCCCTGCTGAGTGGCTACTGCTGCTGTCTCGCTGTTGTTATGTGGTTGTTTACAACACACACGATGTGGTTCAGGGCAAGTCTGACTCAGACCATGGTGTTTGAGTGGGCTGTAATAAATAAAAAAGTACAAAAAAAACATTTTGACCAACTGCCAAATATGCTGCTGGTTCTCTGTGCGCCGCCAAAACTTTGCTGACCGTCAAGGCCTGGACTCTACAAGTCCCCTGAAGTGTCCTGGTATCTGGCAGCAAGACATTAGCAGCAGATACTTCAGGTTCTGTTAGTTCTGAAGTTAGGTCACCGTGTATTGGACTTGTTGGTCCAGTAAATGCTCAATAGGATGGAGATCCGGGGAATATGGAGGCCAGGGAAACACCGAGAATTCTCCATGTTCCTCCAAGCATTCCTGAACAGTGTGGCAGGGGGCATTATCCTGCTGATGGAGGCCACTTCCATCAGGGAATACCATTACCATAAAGGGGCGTACCTGGTCTGCAACTATGTTTAGGTAGTTGGCAAAGGACTTATCGGACCAGGCAACATTTTCCACTGCTCCAGTTCTGACGCTCGCGTGTCCATTATAGGCACTTCTGAGAGTAGACAGGGTTTATCATGGGCACTCTGATTGGTCGGCGGCTGCGTAGCCACATACGTAATGTGCTTCTGTAGACCACATACGTAATGTGTTTCTGTAGACCACATAGGTAATGTGTTTCTGTAGACCACATACGTAATGTGTTTCTGTAGACCACATACGTAATGTGTTTCTGTAGACCACATACGTAATGTGTTTCTGTAGACCACATACGTAATGCACTGTGTTTCTGTAGACCTTCTGTCAGTTCCCACCAGACAGGATAGTCTGTTTCCCTCTCACATCGATGAGCCTTGGGCGCCCAACACCCGTCGTTGCTTTGTGGTTTGTCCCTCCTTTGACCACTGCCTAGCCATATCAGAGATGCTCTGACAGAGATGCTCTGATCCGGTCATCTGGCCATAAATATGTGACCTTTGTCAGGTCGCTCAGGTCTTTACCCCTGCCTGTTTCTCCTGCATCCCAACATGTTTAGTACCAGAAATGATTATTTGCTTATCGTCTACCCAGTCTTTGACATGTTGTTTTTAAGAGATGATCCAAGTTATTTGTTGTCATGTTGTGGCTCATCAGTGCATTTCCACAGTACCTCCATTCACCACATCCTGTTCCTCATCCTGTTCCTCATCCTGTTCCTCATCCTGTTCCTCATCCTGTTCCACATCCTGTTCCACATCCTGTTCCTCATCCTGTTCCACATCCTGTTCCACATCCTGTTCCTCATCCTGTTCCACATCCTGTTCCACATCCTGTTCCTCATCCTGTTCCTCATCCTGTTCCACATCCTGTTCCACATCCTGTTCCTCATCCTGTTCCTCATCCTGTTCCACATCCTGTTCCACATCCTGTTCCTCATCCTGTTCCACATCCTGTTCCACATCCTGTTCCACATCCTGTTCCACATCCTGTTCCACATCCTGTTCCACATCCTGTTCCACATCCTGTTCCTCATCCTGTTCCACATCCTGTTCCACATCCTGTTCCTCATCCTGTTCCACATCCTGTTCCACATCCTGTTCCTCATCCTGTTCCACATCCTGTTCCACATCCTGTTCCACATCCTGTTCCTCATCCTGTTCCTTCCTCTCGCCAGCTCCAGCTACTCCACTGCAGCCCTCGAGTTTGAGAAGCAGCATCAGATTGCACCCGTGTTCGACTCCCCCAGGATGTCGCGTCGGAGCCTGCGTCTGCAGACGACTGGCGGTCTCTATGGCAACGACGGCCTGGCCGCTGTCTCCTCACAGAACCAGAGTAGTGTCAGCTACAGCACCAGCGTGTCCAGTCGAAGGGAGTCTCGGTAAGATCTGGCAAACCAGTTGGTTCACCGCGTCACACACACAGGCTTATTAACTGCACCCATGTTAGGCTGAATGGTAAAACTTGAAATTCACATTTTAGGGAACAGAAACATGAATTTGCACAAATGTTAAACATTTTACGTTGCATTACAGATGTTATTGCACATTACAGATGTTATTGCACATCACAGATGTTATTGCACATCACAGATGTTATTGCACATCACAGATGGTATTGCACATCACAGATGTTATTGCACATCACAGAGGTTATTGCACATCACAGATGTTATTGCACATCACAGAGGTTATTGCACATCACAGAGGTTATTGCACATCACAGAGGTTATTGCACATCACAGAGGTTATTGCACATCACAGAGGTTATTGCACATCACAGAGGTTATTGCACATCACAGAGGTTATTGCACATCACAGAGGTTATTGCGCACCTGAGTCACAACCTCTGTACATGTACTGCTGCAGCGTGGGTTCGAATCTCACCTACTGCTCCTTCGACCTCTCTTGACTGTCAGGTCGGTGCGCAGTAGAAAGCAGCAGTCTGCCACCAGCTCTCTGTCTCTGATCCAGACGCCACGCAAGACCCTGTCCTTCTCCTCGGCCAACACTCCCACCACAGGCTGCGACACGATCAGGGACGCCGCTCTGTTCTCATCCACCCTGGACCAGTCCAGTCTCCACCAGCAATTAACCACGACAACCATAGACAGCCACCTGGGTCAGTCCAGGGGTCAAAAGTTATTTCTGATACAGTAGCATTTCATTTATTTACTTTATCAGAAGAGCTGGAAGCTGACATGGTTATCCGACAGGTACCTTTTAAATGGGTCTAAACTGGTTGGATCGTTTATTGGGACGTTTTGTGTTGCACAGCAGAAGATCACTGAACTGTGGAGGAAGAGGTTTCCTCTCAGCAGCAGAGTGACGTCAGCTGTACTATTCTGGTCCCACACAGGGACAGCGTGTTCCTCAGCCAACTCCTATGACCATTGTTTAATTGAAATTATACGGTCAGGCTGTAAAGCACAGACCACGAGCCAGAGCTGCTAGATCCTGAATGTGATTTGGCTGTCCTGTGTGATATGTACAGCAGGTGGGAGGGGGTTCTGGCAGGGTAATCTGTCTATTTAATTTATTTGATGTGGTCTTACAGAATTATTTCCCGTGTGACCCAGTACAATTTAGTACTTTGAGTAATTTAGGGAATGTGCTCTCATGCTGGTTTTGAGAATAATTTCATCATGCTTTATTCCTTCTAGGTTCAGATCAGGATGCCGATCTAAGAGGTGAGGCTTTTCCCATGATCCACCTTCGTGATGTCTTTTTAATAAACTGTTTTTTTGCAGTCCCAGCAAAGTGTGCTTGTTAACATTAGAGTTCTGACCATTTATCCAGGAAGTGAACACAGTGTTGCTATGCTATTAGCTCTGGTGCTCCAGTCTGTAAAATATGTGCAACCATCGGAATAAGTAAAGAATTAGTTTCTGAGTTTAGTTATGTCAGAATGTTCTTGTGTGTGTGTTTCTTTCAGTGAGGTGTTCTGCCGGACAGAGCTCAACGGGTCTCAACGGAGGCTCCATCTCCAAATCATCACACAGCCACACCACGCTCGCCAACGGTTACATCTGTAAAGACTGTTCTGTACACTCTGAGAGGAAAGACGTCCTCGACACGTTCTCGTCCTCTTCCTCCATGCTCTCTTCTTCCCAGGCTGCCACTGCCAGCTCCTCTTCATCTTCAGCAGGGACCTCGTCGTCCAGTTTGTACTGTGCTAACAGGAGTCGGAGGAACAACACAGGTGGGAACCGTGTCAAACCCTGACCGGGGAGTTTACAGGCTGGTGTTTCTTAGACACCAAATGAAGTGAAAGCACTTGAAAAACTAGCATTTTTAATGCTGTAATTTCAAATAAACCCATCCGAGTTATTCTGTACTTGGAAACTGTACTATACGCCCACTGATTTATTTGTTTCCTTTGTTGTAAGTTTCATAAGGCTGGTTCAATCAGTCCACCAGCCTTTTCTCGTCACCAGGGTTGGGGTAAATGTATTTTCCAATCTGGCTAATTCAATCAGTCCACCAGCCTTTTCTCGTCACCAGGGTTGGGGTAAATGTATTTTCCAATCTGGCTAATTCAATCAGTCCACCAGCCTTTTCTCGTCACCAGGGTTGGGGTAAATGTATTTTACAATCTGGCTAATTCAGGAAGTACACTCAGATTTTATTCATTTGCCTATAATGCTTTTTAATCGGGGACAGTTTCAATTGGAATTTAGTTTACTTTTCGAATTGACTGTGACTATTCTGTTCAGGAGAAGCTTTTACCAGTAAACTAATCTCCTGTCTCGTTGTTTTGACTAGGTCTGCTGGTGTCAGTCTCTAGCACCTGTATCCGCCAATGCAGACGAGTCCTGGCGCCCATATTGTCCTTTGTGACCCTACTTTTCCAGAACGTTTGGTGGCTGGGCTCCAGGGCCAAGAGCCACTCCGGCAGAGGTAAAGAACACACTCATTCTTAGGGCTTGTTCAGTGTGGCGCGATGTTATAAATCGCTCAGATAGAAATGCATTTAGTAGAACAAATATAATGCACAATTGGGCACTATGTTCAATCTGTTCATCTATTTTGTCTGCACTGATTTGATCGTTTCACACTATCACTCTGACACTATTACTACAGTATTACCTCAGTACTTTTAACCCTTTCCCACTAACTCCTCATGGAGTATTGAAATGTACTTTTGTTAGGGTAAAATGTATTTTTGATGTATTTTCACACTATTTCATCTCTCATGATTTCCCTGTTCTTCTTTCACTGTCCTGTCATTAGTCATTAAGTTATATCATGGTACATGACCTCATTGTGTCTCACTGCTCAGTTTTTCTAACCTGCCTGTCTTCTTTAACTGACCTTTTTTCTACCTTTTATCCTCTTCCATTCTAGTTGGTCTGATTACAGTTTTACAGGACAGCCATGTCTCAGCTTTCCTGCTTTCAAAATATTGACATTTTGCATTTTGGTATCAAGCACACGATAGGCCATCCAGTCTTCTGAATGAAGCCACATACTGATCTGAGGCCAGAGTTGACCAGACAGTCTGCCCTGACCCTTAGTGTGTGGTATGGTTTTGTCACTACTAGGTGTCTGGGCTGCCCTCTCTGACTGGTCCAGGCAGGCCGTCTCCTCCAGTTCTTCCAGCGTCTCCTGGCTCTTTAAGCAGGCCACTCTCCACAGAATGATGGGCTACAAGACCCACGGCTATGAAGGAGAAGGTACCTGGCCCACCTCTGACCTGAGGTCAGGGCCGATGGGTCAGAGGTCACTGACTAACAGCACTGACTGGTCCCTAACTCATTGAAACTTATTTTTAGGAATCCGTCTCCACAGTTGTCCATTTCTTTCCTCATCCTCTTGGTGTGTGCATTTCCATGTCAGCTGATGCATAATGTGCATGTACATTATAGGGTGTTGATGGAATAGAATGTACAGGATTGTTTTTCTCCACAGTGGGTACCAGTATTTATTTATAATCTATACAGTAGTACAACGCAAGGCGTTACTGTCTTTTGACCTTGTCTTCTTTCTCTGCTTATCAACTTCTGCACGGTTATCAGTGGAAGTGCCAGAACCCCCTTCACACACCGTTAACTTTGGTTCCTTTTCTCAGGGTTGGGTTTCCTTTCATTTCTTCTTCCTTTTTTTATTTTTATACTAGACATTCTCTAGACTCTAACAAATGGGCTTCTTTCTTCTTTGACTAGTTACTTTGGTGACATGCAAATGTGTCTCCCACAACTTTGTGTGGTAATATGAAGCGAGTCACATGTTCTTCATGGTCACTGGCTTTTTGGAATGTAAATATGGTTATTAATAGTTTGTTGTGTTGCAGGTCACTCCAGTTACTGTGGAAGCATGAATGTAAAGGACGTAGTGACGGGCGATGGACACAAGCACATTTTTAATGGGTCGCTGTGTAAGTATGCATTAGTGTACACACACACACACACACGCTCACACACACACACACTCACACTCACACTCACACACGCTAACATCCTCCTCATTCTAATATAGATTCTCTCTGAGAGTTCTCCTGAGGGTTCTCCAGTTGGCAGTGAGAACCCATTAAGATAAATCTGGTGCATCTCTGTATATCTATGTTTGTGTCAGTCCATTTTACATCACATGAAAGGAAATGGAAAGATACATTGTACAGTTACAGACAATACATGCAACATCTTCCTGAATGATGTTGGTTTTCTAGTCAGAGAATGAAATTGTTCATCAAACCTGCGAACAAAGTCTCGTTTGACACAAAGGGAACTCATCAAATGCTTGGAGGGAGCGAGGGATGTGGCGTTCCAGATGTCACACGGACGTGAACGCATCTCAGTCATCAATGTGTTTTTCTTATTTTATATTCTTGCTTAATTATTTGTACTTCCATCAGATTTCTGCGTCTTTATTTATTTTCTTACGTTCTTTCATTTGACATATTTCGTTCTTTTTGTGTTGTGTCTGTGTTTTCTTTTCGACATCGCCTGCCGTCTGTCCTGTTCGTTGGGGCTGACCTCAGGTGACGACTGCAAAGGGAAGCAGCATCTGGAGACACCCACACTGGTCCACAGTCACACACAGGTGTCCTGGGTGGGCCATCTAGTTGGGGCTCTGTGGAGTCTCATTGCTTACACAGGTTACTCCACTTTCTCATCTTCATGTACACATTGTTTTCCAGTCATTGGTGTGACCCCTAAATAAACCACATTTTGTAATCAGTGATTTTAATTGTCCCTCGGATTTGCAGATATTTTCTCAATTTGGTACAAAATTAATTTGATCCCGATTATAATCTACTGACTGATTATGCAGCTGGGACATGTCTGACAGTAATGCAGATAATATGCAAACTGTGGGTTGGTTTGGGGAAATGCCTTCAGGCGCTGGTCCAGGACCTGTTTGGTTGCTCTACTGGTAGTGGCACAAGACAGAGCTCATCTGAAATGAGCTGTGAACTAAAAGCTCAAATGTTTTTTATAAATATCATGCATTACATGTTATTTCCGCACTTATTTAGTCTCTGTATTGAAGCACTTATTAAGGAAAAGTTAAAGTGTTGTGTTCTTTTACAGTTTGCACTGGATTGGTTTTTCTCAGAAAACAGTAGTGATCTTTTTTCATCTGACTGTTTTGACCCTTCCAGGCTCCTGTCTGTTCCTGCCGGGTTACTACGTAGTGAGGGCAGGACGAGCTCTGGGGACGGCAGTTCATTCTGTGGCTCAGAGACTGCTGTCAGTGTTTTGGCAGGTCCTGGCCACTCCAGGTTAGTTTCTCTTCCTCTCAGGACACTTCATCATGGTTTAGTTGTTTATTCAGTGGGTCTGTCTTTCCTATTCAGAATAATTCTAATAAAGAGGTATTGAACATTGACCTGGTGCTTTTCTTTCACACATGAGTCTCGATTCAACAGCTTCAGGTGAACCGAACATGTACCTTCTCTCTCTGATCTGTCTGTCTGTAGGTAAAACAGTCCGAGGGTTATTCTGTTATCTGGGGACTGGCTGGTACCAGCTGGTGTGTGGCATGTCTCTGTTAAATGTCTTTATCCTGACCCGGTAAGAGCCCATTCTGTTACTCGGTGTAGCTCATTTGACCTCTGACCCATGTTTTTTTAAGAAATAATCCCAAAAAAGTAGTTCACCTATATTAACTCTATATTAACTATAGCTATGATTTATATATATATTTTCAAATGATGCAATATCTGGGATTAAACAACAGTTTGTAGGTGTGTTTTACTCAGTTCTATTCTGGATTTGCACAAAAACACAGGGTCATAGCATGTTTGATGAAGATGTACCGTCTTTAAGAAAGATTCGTCTCACCAAATTCTTCATTGGATTTTGTTTTGGTTATAAGTAAGCATATGTCATTTCCTCAGGATCAAATGATGTGAACAAATCAGCAATCAATCAGTGAATCGTGCATCTGATTTACAGTACCGATCATATGTAGTCTTTTGAATCTCCCTTTTGCATAAAGTGCGTTGTGTCATGTGGGTGGAGCCAGGTGAGAATGTGGAGTTAATGTCTGACTGAGTGTTGTCTTCTGCAGATGTTTGCCCAAACTGTGGAGACTCCTCCTCTACCTCCTCCTCTTCTTGCTGCCCTTCTGTGAGTAACACTGGACTCACTCCATGTAACCTACTGGTCTTTTATACACACTCTTACAGACACACACACATGCTGATCTTCCAGCAGTATAGCCCCAGAGATGCTAACTAACACAAACTGCTATTGCCCTGTCCAATTCCAGCCCCAGATTCGGGCCAGTCCGACCGTGCCCACAGAGACAGAACCAACCTATTCTGTGGTGCTGCTCGTTTAGACTCTGGGCATTTCTGATGTTGCACACATCAGCTAACATAAAGCAAACATTTTACTACCACTCCTATAAATTCATAAATACACAAGCTACAAACAAATCGAATATTTTCATATACCAACCCTGACTCCAAGGTCAGCTTCTATCCAATAATGTCCCATATCTCTCTTCTCAGGTTTGTGGTTTTGGGGGCCTTCCAGTTTCATTTGCTACCTTCCTGTCGTCAACCTGACAGAGTGGCGCTCCAAAGTGGGGTCCCCCTTCACCCCGTTATTGTCCACCTTGACCCCCGCATTGGCCCCAACCCCCAACTCTCTCCTGGAGCAGACCACTTCAGCACCTGCCTACACACAACCCCAGGTACGGTCAGCTGCACCTCCCTACACACAGCCCCAGGTACGGTCAGCTGCACCTCCCTACACACAGCCCCAGGTACGGTCAGCTGCACCTCCCTACACACAGCCCCAGGTACGGTCAGCTGCACCTCCCTACACACAACCCCAGGTACGGTCAGCTGCACCTCCCTACACACAGCCCCAGGTACGGTCAGCTGCACCTCCCTACACACAGCCCCAGGTACGGTCAGCTGCACCTCCCTACACACAGCCCCAGGTAAGGTCAGCTGCACCTCCCTACACACAGCCCCAGGTACGGTCAGCTGCACCTCCCTACACACAGCCCCAGGTACGGTCAGCTGCACCTCCCTACACACAGCCCCAGGTACGGTCAGCTGCACCTCCCTACACACAGCCCCAGGTACGGTCAGCTGCACCTCCCTACACACAGCCCCAGGTACGGTCAGCTGCACCTCCCTACACACAGCCCCAGGTACGGTCAGCTGCACCTCCCTACACACAGCCCCAGGTACGGTCAGCTGCACCTCCCTACACACAGCCCCAGGTACGGTCAGCTGCACCTCCCTACACACAGCCCCAGGTACGGTCAGAGCTCAGCCTAAAGGAACTGTGGGTATTAGGGCATCACTCAGTGTGGGTTAATAATAGAGGTGGGAATCGATAGGGACCTTTCCATTCTAGTTTTTTGGGGTTACAAATTGATTGATTTAAAATGTATTTGATTCCCTTTCATTCGGTTGCGATTAAATAATTACAAAAATTGTCAATCAATCACCAATATACTTTTTAAATGACACTTTCAATGACACTTTTTAAATGACACTTGTACCAACTTCACTTCTGTTATTGCATAAAAGTGAAGTATTTCCAACTAGCAGTAATGAAATCATAACCACACATCGTAATTTTGCCCAATATGATGTGCTGTCCAGTTCTCATTGAGGCATGCTTTCAGGCTACCGTTCCTCCATTCCAACTAATGCATTGGTGCACTGTGGAGTGGATCTAATGGAGCGGACCTGTGACTTGAATTTCATAAATGCCAAATTGAGCCCTTCATGGAATGTGTCCATAAGTAGAGGATCACTTCCATTGCGTCAATGTGCTTTGGCAGTCATTTTGTTTACTGGTTGACAGGAGGAAATATTAAAAAAATATATTTCAAAATCTGAAAATCAATTCAGATTCGTATCAGATAGAATCCTACGGAGCCCCCCTGGTGTCAGCTAAGAAAAAAAAGTAAACTGTTCCCTCGGTTTTATAAACTGTGCGCACGGTTTTGCAATCTGCGCGCACGGTTTTGCAATCTGCGCGCGCGCACGCACGAATTTGTAAACGTGCCCACGTAAACGTACGGAAAAGTGTACATTCCAGAGAAGACGTCACGAGTGGCATACTGTCAGCAGCCTCTGCGTCCGACAAGTAAGTGATATTTATCTAGATTTAAGGATACATGTAACGCTATATTGTGTATTGCATTGTTCGTTTTATTGCTTTCTTAACTTCCGTTGCATTAATTGGGCATTTCACCCAGTCCAAAACCTTACAGTTAGCTAGGCTGCTGTTACAGCTAGGAGGAGGTCTGGGTAGATTGGTGTGGGGTTTTGTTGCCTTAACATAATGTCTACCGAAATAGTTAGAGCAACTATAGACTGCTTCTGATTTTTACAGTGCTCTGTAGTCTGGTCACCTATTAAAGATTTCATGTGTTACATACATATGAAGATACCAACAGGTAAAGGCAAATGTATTCTTCAACACACTCCTGCTGGTATCTCTGTCTCTCACATTTTGATAAGTTTATGACCATACGTCTATATCTGTATATGTATATGTACTCATATTCCTGTTTTGTTTGTTCTAGGTGATTTGGTTCCATGGTTGTCCGGTGATATCAACAGAGGATAGGACAATAGAGGATATAGATATGTAGAGAGATATATATATATATTTATATATACATTTATTTAGAGATATATTATATAGATTTATATAACATCGATATGAGAGAGAGTGTGTGTGTGTATTATTTATATATTATATATATATATATATATACACAAACACATACGTATTTGTGTGTTGAATACATTTTTCACATGTTTATATAAACATCTAAATGTTTAATATTTGTTCCACTTTTTTATAGACATAAGTGCTTTGTTTTTATAAACATACAGTAAATGTATTGTTCCAATAGTTTTTAAAATACAGAACTCTATTTTGAAAGGGTGTATTAAATGCCAATTCAATAGGTTATGGTGTTATTACATCATCTATTCGTTTTCTTATTTTTGACACAACAGGGAATGTTACCAGAGAATAATAATAAAAATGTCCCTTTTATTATTTATATTTTTTGTAAAGGCTGTTTCCTGTTCTTTTTTTGAACTATTAAACAACTCAGATCTGAGTGTGTGTATATGAGTTTCTCATTCTAGGGGATTCCAGGGGGAAAAACAGATGTTTTATTGTCTGTGGGAGCACCAAAAAAGCAGGTTACTGATACTCTCAGAAAGGTAAGTCTCTTGGTCTGGTAGGTGTGACAGAACTATCTGAAGGCCTGAAAAGACAACTCAAAGAACAACAAGACATATAAAAGTTCCAACTAAATTTATTTATTTAGTACAATTTGTTGCTGCATTTGAAAATCTACTTAAACTCTTACCCTCTCTATCCTACTCATGTTGATCTCACAAAATGTAGTATTGTCAGACCCTGTAGCTTTCATTAGCATATGCTTTGCTCAGTGTGTGTATGTCTGAGATGTTCAAGATCAGTCATTGTATCATCATCGATGTAGTCTCCTCAGGCCGGAAGCCCATCAATGCTGCGCTTTGTGTAGCTCACTTGATGCATTTCAGTAAGTGAGGACTTGGTTAGACTACTTTTGAAATGCCTCTGCTACCTATCAATGTAAATTTAATATTGTAGTCAGTTCTTCTCTCAGGGAAAGGTAAAGGTCAATGGCCATGTATGCATCCATAGGAACATGGAGGTTGTTTGGGGCCATTAGGTAGGTGCAGAGGGTGAACACATCTTCATCACAAGCAATGTCACTGCGGTGGATGCAGTCAGAATCACACCTCATGCAATCTTCCTCAGACACCTGGCAAAGATACTGTTCTGTGTTATATAGTTCTGAGATAGCATACATTGAATCAGGCCGACCAATGGGGAACATGTTCGTTCCTTGATGGACGAATCAGGTGGCTGTTCCAGTTCTCCTTGGTTGAATCCAAATCATCTTGCTAAGGTGAGTGGTAGAGTATAAATGATGTCCAGTTCTATTAGCTCAACTTCTCACTGACACACAGCCTGGAAAGGAAACATACAAGGGGAAAAGTATTGTAGACTTGAATAAACTCAAACACATCATTCTAGCCATTTAGTTATAGTAACTGAGAAATCAATGCACTTGACTAGACTACAGAGCACTGAATCAGAACCAGTCTATAGTTGCTCTAACAACCAGACTACAGAGCCCTGAATCAGAAGCAGTCTATAGTTGCTCTAACTATTTCGGTAGACATTATGTTAAGGCAACAAAACCCCCCACCAATCTACCCAGACCTCCTCCTAGCTGTAACAGCAGCCTAGCTAACTAACTGTAAGGTTTTGGACTGGGTGAAATGCCCAATTAATGCAACAGAAGTTAAGAAAGCAATAAAACGAACAATGCAATACACAATATAGCGTTACATGTATCCTTAAATCTAGATAAATATCACTTACCTGTCGGATGCAGAGGCTGCTGACAGTATGCCACTCGTGACGTCTTCTCTGGAACGTACACTTTTCCGTACGTTTACGTGGGCACGTTTACAAATTCGTGCGTGCGCGCGCAGATTGCAAAACCGTGCGCGCAGTTTATAAAACCGAGGGAACAGTTTACTTTTTTTTTTCTTAGCTGACACCAGGGGGGCTCCGTAGAATCCTGATTTGTACATGAATAGATCTTTTTTTCCCACACCTAGTTAATGAAAAATGTTCTGTCTGCTTTTCCACCTCTCATCCACTTCCTCTCCTTCCTCTAAATCAATCCGTTTCCTGGTGTTCCCTCCCTTTCTCTCCCCCTCCAGACGGTCTTCCCCCCGGTGGTCAACGTGCACCCAGAGAGCCTGGAGCGTCTGGAGCGTGTGGAACGTGGCTTAGCACTGCTGTCAGAGAGGGTTAGAGAGGGGGACCACAGACAGGACCAACAACATGGGGACACCCTGGCACAGTACACCCTGTTAAGGGAACAGCTGGAGAGACACACGGACAGGAAGAGCCTGGGTCTTTGGGTCTCTGGCCTGCTGGAGGAAAGGATCACAGCGCTGAGAGGGGAGCTGGATCAGCAGGGGCAAAAGGATGCCTCACACAGAGCCCAGGTACTGTAGGCATGATGACAGGGCCGGGGGTGGCTGGGTGACAGGGCCAGGGGTGGCTGGGTGTCAGGGCCGGGGGTGGCTGGGTGACAGGGCCGGGTGTGGCTCGGTGACAGGGGTGGCTGGGTGACAGGGGTGGCTGGGTGTCAGGGCCGGGGATGGCTGGGTGACAGGGGTGGCTGGGTAACAGGGCCGGGGTGGCTGGGTGACAGGGGTGGCTGGGTGACAGGGGTGGCTGGGTGACAGGGGTGGCTGGGTAACAGGGCCGGGGGTGGCTGGGTGACAGGGGTGGCTGGGTGACAGGGGTGGCTGGGTGACAGGGGTGGCTGGGTGTCAGGGGTGGCTGGGTGACAGGGGTGGCTGGGTGACAGGGGTGGCTGGGTGACAGGGGTGGCTGGGTGTCAGGGGTGGCTGGGTGTCAGGGGTGGCTGGGTGACAGGGGTGGCTGGGTGAAAGGGGTGGCTGGGTGTCAGGGCCGGGGATGGCTGGGTGACAGGGGTGGCTGGGTGTCAGGGCCGGGGGTGGCTGGGTGACAGGGGTGGCTGGGTGACAGTTCCATCCCTTTCTCCCTTCTCACTCCTCTTTCTTCCTTCTGTGTAGACGGAGGAGCAGCGTGTTCTGCAGCAGCAGAGTCAGGAGATGCGGCTGGCTGAGTTAGAAGTGTTGCTGCAGGTCCTCGCTACTAAAACCGAGGTACAGTCTACTAGAGAGAAATACAAGCACCATACATTATTGACTAATATCACATTATCCTACTAATACAGAGGGTTTGGAGTGGGAGAGAACACTCTGAGGAATACACACAAGCCTACGCATCCCCCCAAAGCCATTCACATACCATCTAGGGAAGCATATACCAACACTGCTCATCTGAGAACACACCAGTAGATCCACGCAGGCTCGCGGCTAAGCTATGATTTATAATTACACAGGCATATTACAGAGACCCACGCTTCAAATGTCCCTCAGGAATACATGCAGGAAAAATACCGGGTCTGGCAGCTCATGTACACGTACATGCATGACTTCAGGCGGTTTATTTCTCCGCACCACACAGAGAACTGGTATATACAGCAACAATTAACCACAGGCAGGCACTGGGCAGTGTGGGAGAGGACTTAGATAACATGGCTCAGTGCTTTTCTGGATGCTGACCTGATGTGCCTTATTGCCTTTAGAAATGTCAATCATTGCAACAGTGGAAAATAATGGAACCTTTTCACTGGTTCTGTACATATATATTTTGTATCTAGGCTAAATGGTTATATTCATTATAAATACTATTCAAGATTGGAACCAGACTGTTTATAACACTATACAATATTGGGGTTGTGTTTCAGGAAGTGCACCTGATACAACAACAGCACAAGGAGAAGGAAGAGGGAGGAGCTTCGCTACGGCCAGCCCCTGTGCCTGTCAGGTAGGGCAGCTGTCATTCACTTTACTAGATATTTCCTATATTTCCTTTCCTATATTTTTTACTTCCATTTGAGTCCTTTAACACAGTGAATTACAGTGAGTTCCACTCTCCATTTAATGGTGAAAGCAACTTCTGTGCACAATTGCCCACACAATGTTTTAATAAATCACCAAGATAAGTGTTAAATATTAGATCTAACAGTGTACACAGACGGCATACAATTATTTTTTCACAAGGATCAGAGATGATGATGAAATCCTAAAAATGCCCCAACTCTCTCTCTTCCTTTTCTCTCTACCACACTCTCTTTGTGTTCCTCCCTCAGTGTGGGTGTGGACCAGGAAGCCCATAATGCGTTGCTGGCCGAGGTGCAGAGGCTGGAGGCGGAGCTGGGGCGTATCCGGGGCGACCTGCAGGGAGTGATGAGTTGTAAGGGGAAGTGTGAGCTGCTGGACACAATTCAGGAAACGGTAAGAATGACACAGTTTGACCTGTAATATGGGTGGGTGTGTGTGGTGGGGGGTTGAAAAACATACACGTAAAGATTAAATGTACTTCAACTATAACAATATAACAAACATGTGCACGATCATTGTTTACCTTACAACTGCTACTAATACTTTGAATGCTGTTGCTTATTTTATTTTCTGCTTCCCCCTTTTTTTACAGTAATATTCTCTGTGAAATGCTCTATTACTTGGTTATTTATAATAATGAACTATGAGATGACAAACTCTCAATAAGTGATCGTCCCAACGTCTCAGAAACCCACATGTTGTAACATGAATGAGTGCAATAGGTGAATTTGCTGAATGTCGGGTTACCGTACATTAGAATACGGTATTCTCTCTGATACCTGACAGAGGCTTCATAACTGTATTCCTGTCCGCTTCTCCCTCTCCGCCAGGTGTCGGCCCAGGTGAGAAGGGAGCTTAGAGCTGTGTTCTACGGCTCAGATCACCAGGGGCAACCGGAGATCCCAGAAAGTCTCCTCCGTTGGCTGTCGTCGCGCTACGTGAGCGGCTCCGACCTGCAGGCTCTCCTGGCGTCACTGGAGCTCAGCATCCTAAAGAACGTGTCAGTCCAGCTGGAGCAGAGCAGGGAGGAGGCCAGGTTGGAGGCTGAGGTCAGGACCTCTGTCATCACTAAGACCCAGGCTGTTAGAGAGAGCGTCCAGCGTACCGCCACCACAGAAGGACTGTCTGAGGAGGTACGGCACATATCAGCTGTCACTAATCAGAATCAGGTTTATTCGCCAAGTCTGTTTATTATTCTTTTCTGTCCCCTAGCTGCAGCATTTATAACACACATTTTAAAATGTACACGAACAGTACAAACAGAGCAAAACACACAACACGAACAGTCCGACAAGTGATCATGCCTAGTTGGCATATGTTCTGGGTAAATACAGAATGTGTTATATGTATCTGAATAGTGCACAGGAGCAATGTAAAGATATGTGAGCAGATTGCAGAAAAAGAGCAATGTACAGAATCTAGTTTGAAATTGTGCAAAATAGTGACATCTAGTTGTATATACAGTTGTGCAAAAGAAGAGAAATGTCCAGTAATAGTACAGGATGTCCACCGAGGTCTTTCGTATCAGAGCCGATAGTGTCCAGGGTGAGTAATGCAGGGGCTAAGGACAGTATAGTGCTAGAGACATATGAGGCATACTTTTAACCTAGCACTGCATGCTTTATTTACTATAGACCTCGACTGTCATGGTTCCCTTCATGAGAATGGGCCGGTTTCCTGAGCATGCTTTAGATTAGGCCTGTGCATTTGGGTCTTAGGTCTGGGTATTAGTGTCACAATTACTTAATACTGCAAACACTATCCACTACACACACAGATCCTAACACCTCTCTTGATTTCTTTCTGTCAGCAAGTGCAGCTGATTGTCCAGAACGCCCTGAAACTCTACTCCCAGGATCGGACTGGCCTAGTGGACTATGCCCTGGAGTCTGGAGGTAAAGCTAGTCTCTGTTTACACCCACGTGAACTGATGCATTCTCTGTGATACTGGGGAACTGGTGGCCTGTTGTGGCTTATATTGAAAAATAGTTATGATCAGGGTGCCCGGTAACGCTTTGAATAGTTCTGTTTGAATGGTATTGTGTGTGTGTGTGTGTGTGTGTGTGTGTGTGTGTGTATATAGCAGTACACCAGCACCCTGACACAACAAGGTTAGTCAGGTCAAGGTGAAGACTGTGTTAGGGCTTTAGGGAAGACTGTGTTAGGGCTTTAGGGAAGACTGTGTTAAGGCATTAGGTTAGACTGTGTTAGGGCTTTAGGGAAGACTGTGTTAGGGCTTTAGGGAAGACTGTGTTAGGGCTTTAGGGAAGACTGTGTTAGAGCTTTAGGGAGGACTGTGTTAGGGCTTTAGGGAAGACTGTGTTGGGGCTTTAGGGAAGACTGTGTTGGGGCTTTAGAGACCAAGGAAGAGTTGTCTGACTCTATAGTCTGTTATGTCTGACTCTATAGTCTGTTATGTCTGACTCTATAGTCTGTTATGTCTGACTCTATAGTCTGTTATGTCTGACTCTATAGTCTGTTATGTCTGACTCTATAGTCTGTTATGTCTGACTCTATAGTCTGTTATGTCTGACTCTATAGTCTGTAATGTCTGACTCTATAGTCTGTAATGTCTGACTCTATAGTCTGTAATGTCTGACTCTATAGTCTGTAATGTCTGACTCTATAGTCTGTAATGTCTGACTCTATAGTCTGGTATGTCTGACTCTATAGTCTGGTATGTCCGACTCTATACTCTGGTATGTCTGACTCTATAGTCTGTTATGTCTGACTCTATAGTCTGTTATGTCTGCCTCTATAGTCTGTTAAGTCTGACTCTATAGTCTGTTATGTCTGGCTCTAGTCTGTTATGTCTGCCTCTATAGTCTGTTAAGTCTGACTCTATAGTCTGTTATGTCTGGCTCTAGTCTGTTATGTCTGTGTCTGGTTCCATATTCTGATACAGTTGGACTAATGGCCTTATGTATTGGACAGGTGTCAGTGTGACCTATTAGATGCCTCACAGATTATATGATGGCCTGATTAAATGCCAGATCTGTGACGCATGTCTTTTCTAGTACACCTGTTTTGCTGAATTACCCAGGTCGCTTTTTGATATGATTTTCCTACCACAGACCAGGTCCAAACGTCTGCATCGCTAACTCCTATATACACATATTCATCTATCAATTATTTCATGATTTCATGATTTTCCTGGTATCTGATATTAATGATAAATATTGGGCTGGTGTTCTGATTCTGCTCTAATATGGGTCACGGGTCTGATTTCCTGGTATCTGATATTAATGATAGATATTGGGCTGGTGTTCTGATTCTGCTCTAACTTGGGTCACGGGTCTGATTTCCTGGTATCTGATATTAATGATAAATATTGGGCTGGTGTTCTGATTCTGCTCTAACTTGGGTCACGGGTCTGTTGGTTCAGGCGGCAGCATCCTGAGCACCCGCTGCTCTGAGACGTACGAGACCAAGACGGCCCTCATGAGCCTGTTCAGTGTCCCGCTCTGGTACTTCTCCCAGTCGCCACGCGTCGTCATCCAGGTGAGCCAGATGTCTCATGGTATGTACAAATAATAGCATCCAGGAGCAGATAGCCGAGCCTCTGCTCAAACACTGGAATCTCTCCCCCTTCTACGTTTTGAGGCAACGGAGGACAACAGGCGAGCTGAATGTGCACGAAAATGTGCTTGTATGAACGGAGATAAATGTGTTACAGATCAAAATAATTGTAGCCGTGCAAGACGTTGTGTTTAAGATAACAATAAGTAACAATAAGATAACAATAAGTAGCGTGTGTGTGTGTGTGTGTGTGTGTGTGTGTGTGTGTGTGTGTGTGTGTGTGTGTGTGTGTGTGTGTGTGTGTGTGTGTGTGTGTGTGTGTGTGTGTGTGTGTGTGTGTGTGTGTGTGTGTGTGTGTGTGTGTGTGTGTGTGCACGTCTACCCCATTACATGTCCATCTTCTTCCCTGCTCCCTCTTCTCTGTCTCCAGCCTGACGTGTATCCAGGGAACTGCTGGGCATTCAAAGGTTCCCACGGTTACCTGGTCATCCGTCTGTCTCTACGGATCCTTCCGACATCCTTCTGTCTGGAGCACATCCCCAAGTCCCTGTCCCCGACCGGCACCATCACCAGCGCACCGCGCAGCTTCACCGTCTACGTAAGACGTAACACATAACACCTACTGGCTAATGGTTGAGTGTTTCTCTGTGTCTGTCTGCCTGCCGCCCAGAGAACATGAACTTTTGTGTGTTTCAGGGTCTGGACGACGAGAATCAGGACGAGGGAAAGATGTTGGGTCAGTACATCTACCAGGAGGACGGTGACGCAATGCAGAACTTCCCTGTTACGGTAAACTCACGTGTTTTTGCCTTCATGTATACAGACTTATGGGAACTCTAGGAAACACACAGTCACATTACCCTCTCACTGTATACAACATACGAGGTCATATATGTATTCAGACTTATGGGAACTCTAGGAAACACACAGTCACATTACCCTCTCACTGTATACAACATACGAGGTCATATATGTATTCAGACTTATGGGAACTCTAGGAAACACACAGTCACATTACCCTCTCACTGTATACAACATACGAGGTCATATATGTATTCAGACTTATGGGAACTCTAGGAAACACACAGTCACATTACCCTCTCACTATATACAACATACGAGGTCATATATGTATTCAGACTTATGGGAACTCTAGGAAACACACAGTCACATTACCCTCTCACTGTATACAACATACGAGGTCATATATGTATTCAGACTTATGGGAACTCTAGGAAACACACAGTCACATTACCCTCTCACTGTATACAACATACGAGGTCATATATGTATTCAGACTTATGGGAACTCTAGGAAACACACAGTCACATTTCCCTCTCACTGTATACAACATACGAGGTCATATATGTATTCAGACTTATGGGAACTCTAGGAAACACGCAGTTACACTACCCTCTCACTATATACAACATACGAGGTCATATATGTATTCAGACTTATGGGAACTCTAGGAAACACGCAGTCACACTACCCTCTCACTATATACAACATACGAGGTCATATATGTATTCAGACTTATGGGAACTCTAGGAAACACGCAGTCACACTACCCTCTCACTGTATACAACATACGAGGTCATATATGTATTCAGACTTATGGGAACTCTAGGAAACACACAGTCACACTACCCTCTCACTATATACAACATACGAGGTCATATATGTATTCAGACTTATGGGAACTCTAGGAAACACGCAGTCACACTACCCTCTCACTATATACAACATACGAGGTCATATATGTATTCAGACTTATGGGAACTCTAGGAAACACGCAGTCACACTACCCTCTCACTATATACAACATACGAGGTCATAGATTCAAAACGTATTCAACGAAGTCTTCTGGTTCCCTGCAGGAGGAGAATGACCGGGCCTTCCAGATCATCGAGATGCGGGTTCTGACCAACTGGGGCCACCCCGAGTACACCTGCCTCTACCGCTTCAGAGTTCACGGAGAACCGCGCGTCCAGTGAGGGCTGTCGGCACCCGCGTTTACCAGCCGTTGTACAGTCTAAATGCACATACATCTCATCCTATCTGTAAATACATCAGTAAATATTTTCTAAATCGAGTGGACTGGGCGAAACAGAGAAGACATTTTGTTTTATATAAACATGGGATGGAAGTCGGGTTGGGTTTTTGATTTATTATCGAATGTGTCAGCGGGAGATTTTTGGGGAGTTGTTAAACTCCATGCTGAAAAGATGATGGACTGAACTGTAATGAAAGTCGGGGAACGTGGAAGAGAAGTGTGGAAGTTGAAGAAGCTCAGTCCCAGTCCCTCCTCAAACCTTCTCTTGGACTAAATCAGCCTCCTCTCTCACTACCACATGAGTTTTTGACCTCCAGTTGGATACAGACCACTAAACAACTCTGCTTATTTGCTTACATCATGTGTGTTTTTCTTTCAATTACATTGTTGTCAACAGGCTTTCTAATTCTCTTGGAATTTCAGGATCATAGCCACAGAACTGGGTCTAAATTAAAGTATTTCTATAGGCACTTTTATGCTCTCTCAGTCTGCGGGGCAAGCTAACATGGACATTTACATGAAAGGATAGCTACGGTTGTGCGATTAAGTTTACACAGCAGTCAGTACTAAGCTCTATCTCACTCACATGGGAAATATTGTAACACGGATGAAGAGAATGAATGTGGAGCTGCCTGCAGGTGCTGAATGTTCCCTTGTTTTACCTTACTGCTGCAACCCCTGAGCTGAGCTGAACAGAACACACACACTAATTTGATTATAGAAATACATATTGTAAGTATATTTGGCAAAGTCAATAAAGGTATGTTTTTTTTTTTAATCTTAACTTGAGATGTAAGGGTAATTGTCACACTAGAAGTTATCATCACCCTATTTCTTTTAGTTGTCCATGTTGTTTTTCAGCTTGTGTTGATATGTTTGTATCTTAAGTTAGGATTTAGGCATACTTTTCCGGGAGACCAGACAGGAGTGTGTTAATTGACAGCCAATGTTTTGGCTTAAGGTGCAGAGTGCCGTTTGGGTGGTTTCTTCTGGTGCATTCATAATAATGTCCTCTTTCCTGCAGGAATGTAATCTGTATATGTAGTTGTTCATAATTCTTATTGGTCCTTTAAAAAATCTAATTTTATCAGTGTTGATTTTCAGAAAAAAAGGATACTCCTTGTCATTGTTATAATTATTTTGCTATATTTCTTATTATTATGCATTGAACATGTAAGGATTTATTTTTTATGATTTTAGTTCAATACAAAGGATGCACTGTTAGAAATCGTCAAAAAAATGTGTTTTACACAGGTTCTCAAAATTTGTGGAATGAATTAGATGACAGCTCGACATTTCAAATATTTCTGTATACTATAAAGACTAATGTACAAACAGTTATTTCTTCACAATCCTATTTATTTTTCAAACAATTAGTAACTGCAAGATAATACTTCCTACAATGTATTTTTGTTTTATGCATTTTGAACCATCTTGGCATAGTGCAGATTTGTTTTTTGGTTTGTTTTAAAATGTTTTTATTTTTGTGTCTGCTGTCATCATGAGAACTGCTTTTGGAATATATTCCAATAAAGAATTTAATTTTCAAAGCTTTTGATGCATGTGATATTTTAGTGAATAAAGATTTGCTTTTTTATTTAAACTATAATTTTAAATGCCATGTGTGGGGATATTTGTCATTTTGGAAGAGAAAATGTTTTCTATTAGATGGATTACAATATAATCAAAGGGATTTTGAATCTTAATGTTTGTATAATTAATTCCAGCAAAATACACTAAACAAAATTATAAACGCAACACTTTTGTTTTTGACCCCATTTTTCATGTGCTGAACTCAAAGATCTAAGACTATTTAAGAAAAGTCCTATGTCGCTCAGTGTATGCAATGGTAGTTCATCTCAATCTATGGTGTAAATCAGTAGAAACTGATCTTGTCCGCTTGTGACCATAATGTCTATGCTTGTGACAGTTCACTGCCCTCTAGTGGCAGAGACGAGAGCTGCAGTAGGAACGCCCTATCCGTACATGTGTGTCGTTATACGTGTTCTTATGGCGTAGTTAACTAAATAACCTACATTTATTGAGATCCATTGCTAATTATGTATGTAATTTTAAGAAAAATAATTCGTTATGAAAGCATTTATTGAACCGGAAGTATTGTTTTCCATGACAACCAGGATGCGTTCGTAGCAACACCTTCAACAACAACATGTCTAAACTTATCGGCGCTAAAAAATCACTTTGGCATCAAATATGTGAAGGTAAGAAATGTTTTGGGGAATTCGTAGAGTAAATATGCATGATATATATGGAATATTAAACATGTCACATATCTGTGGTCGTATATTTATTCTAGGGTTGTGGTCGCAAGTCTGGTGAAGTTTAAATCTAATTAACATTTTCAAGCTTGTAGCCTACATTTAGGTTCGCTTTTGAACAATTATGTTTGCACGTTTGTATATTTAATTATATAATGTCTTGTATTTCATGGTTCGTATGTGATAATTTAATATATTTGTATTTCATGGTTAGTATGTGTTAATTAATTTAATATATATTATTTAATATATTTGTATTTCGTGGTTCGTATGTGATAATTTAATATATTTGTATTTCATGGTTAGTATGTGATAATTAATTTAATATATATTATTTAATATATTTGTATTTCATGGTTCGTATGTGATAATTAATTCCGCTGGTAAGAGGGGGTTTGGCTTCTTCTACAATTGACCAATCAGGTACATTGGCATCTCTAACAACTAATAACAACAATCTAATGGAAACAACCGAATGATGATTGGTTGAATGCAATTATGTAAAGTTTATTGATCTAAACTGCACTTCTGTGAGCTGTAGTTTTCTCGCCGATATTCTATAAATATGTCATTTTGGTCTAGTTAAATAATAAGTGTCTCTTAATGTGTGTTCATAAGCAGAAATGGTTGCCAAAGCAAACATCTATAGGCTACCAAACAAATGTAAACGCACATTGTCCGTTTTATCTTATGTACAATACACAATGCACACGTGTAACATGGGAAAGTGTGGTTTTCACATTTAGTTTTGTCTTATTTATACGATAAAAGCTTTGCTGTTGGGGGGGGTGATTTCGACATCCGTCCACTAGGTGGCAGAACAGTGCGTATTGCTTTTGGAGGTCAGTTATTTCTGTGATAGAAGAGGTTGTTTGCAACGCGCCATGGAAGATCAATGACGGAAGATCAATGACAGCAGATGCTTTTTGCTGTATTGACATGACTATAAATGTGAAAATTCAGAAGTGCAGTGCAGATCATTAGATTTTCAAAATTGAGTAGGGGAAAAAATGGTTAGGCTGATGGACTCATTGGTAGTTGTCACTAGAGTAGAAGGCCCACCTATCCCTTAATTGCTTGCAAAATTACATTTTGTTTAAGAATCTCGAAATATTAGATTCTCTAAGTTATGAATCTCTAAGTTCTGAGAATGCGAAGACTCACATGTGCATTTGAGCTGGTAAATGCTCTTGTATATCTGAATATAAAAGAGCCTATGATAGCTAATCGAGAAAGAATTATACAAATATTTGGTTACAGAATGTGTTGACACTGAACCGTACAAGCTTGTGAAATTTAGCTTGCAATCACGGGCCTATATGTACAGATTTGTATATCAGACTTGCAACCACAGCCATAAATATATAACATATTTTTAGACACGTGCACAGAACATTGACATGTTGATAAGTTCAAGTTGTTATTGTATTGTGAAACCAGAATATGAATCTGAGCAGCCCAGTCCACCCTGCTTCGATGGGCCTGGCGTGGCTGGTTCCGTGAGCACGTACGTCTCCCAGTACCGCGCCATTAAGCACTCTCCTGTTTTCGATGGTCTCATGGCAGCTAAGGTGACGTATCACATTTCTGTTGCGCATGTAAGACAGTTGTATGGACATAAATAAACGTTAATGCTTTCATATGGGTTTCTAGGTTGTTCCGGATGATAACCCATTGAAGAATCTCGATCCTCTTTTAAGCCACCCTGCCCTTGCTGAGAACTCCGTATGTGACAAACCTTCATCCTACGGCCATGAACAGCATCCAGCCACAACTGACCAACGGCTTCAAAGTGAGCTCCAGTTCTTTACACCTTGGATGAAACTACATAGACAGTCTGGAACTAACTGTTGTGTGTTTATCCTGTAACCTTGTGGTGTCAGAAACAAGACATTGCAGCACAACTATGATAATCATCTGTTGAGAGAACTTGAGATATACATTTTTTATTTGCTACTTGCAACTGACCTAATTCCTCCCGTGCGTAGCCACTCCTGATCTTCTTCCCATCTTCTCTAGGCCCCATTATCCAGTTTATAGAAGAGTCTGTGTTCCCGGTGCTGCTGCCTGGACTGGAGGCCATGCTGAGAGAGGCCCAGATACAGCAGTGTCTGAAGGTACTGCAGCAATATGTGATTTAACTAACCGTATATGATGGCCATTTAATAGACAATATCATTTACATGGAAGTCAAACACAACAGGCATAGAAAACACACCATCAGAAATAGACTACATCCCAAAATACAGGCCACAGTGAAATTCAGTTTGAATAGCCTCACTTTCACTAGTTTGGAGGAATACCATTGTCGTTCCCCGCACAACAATATTCTTACTGTATTTGGAAAAATACCTAATATAGTTGACTAAATCTGAGTGAACTGCATAAAAATGAGTGCAATGTGTACGGTAGAGTTTTCAGCTTTAACACTGCTATCCTGTCACCTGTTCTCAGAGGAAAAGAACTGCATTCAACGCCTGTGACTTCCTAACTGAGTGGCTGTACAAGTAAGTCAGGCTGCTGTTGGCATCTCCCTGGTCCACTTCTGCCTGGTCCACTTCTCCCTGGTCCACTTCTCCCTGGTCCACTTCTCCCTGGTCCACTTCTCCCTGGTCCACTTCTCCCTGGTCCACTTCTCCCTGGTCCACTTCTCCCTGGTCCACTTCTCCCTGGTCCACTTCTCCCTGGTCCACTTCTGCCTGGTCCACTTCTCCCTGGTCCACTTCTCCCTGGTCCACTTCTGCCTGGTCCACTTCTCCCTGGTCCACTTCTGCCTGGTCCACTTCTGCCTGGTCCACTTCTCCCTGGTCCACTTCTCCTGGTCCACTTCTCCCTGGTCCACTTCTCCCTGGTCCACTTCTCCCTGGTCCACTTCTCCCTGGTCCACTTCTCCCTGGTCCACTTCTCCCTGGTCCACTTCTGCCTGGTCCACTTCTGCCTGGTCCACTTCTCCTGGTCCACTTCTCCCCACTTCTGCCTGGTCCACTTCTCCCTGGTCCACTTCTCCCTGGTCCACTTCTGCCTGGTCCACTTCTCCCTGGTCCACTTCTGCCTGGTCCACTTCTGCCTGGTCCACTTCTCCCTGGTCCACTTCTGCCTGGTCCACTTCTCCCTGGTCCACTTCTCCCTGGTCCACTTCTGCCTGGTCCACTTCTCCCTGGTCCACTTCTCCCTGGTCCACTTCTCCCTGGTCCACATCTCCCTGGTCCACTTCTGCCTGGTCCACTTCTCCCTGGTCCACTTCTGCCTGGTCCACTTCTGCCTGGTCCACTTCTCCCTGGTCCACTTCTCCCTGGTCCACTTCTCCTGGTCCACTTCTCCCTGGTCCACTTCTGCCTGGTCCACTTCTCCCTGGTCCACTTCTCCCTGGTCCACTTCTCCCTGGTCCACTTCTCCCTGGTCCACTTCTCCTGGTCCACTTCTGCCTGGTCCACTTCTCTCCTGGTCCACTTCTCCCTGGTCCACTTCTGCCTGGTCCACTTCTCCCTGGTCCACTTCTCCCTGGTCCACTTCTCCCTGGTCCACATCTCCCTGGTCCACTTCTGCCTGGTCCACTTCTCCCTGGTCCACTTCTGCCTGGTCCACTTCTGCCTGGTCCACTTCTCCCTGGTCCACTTCTCCCTGGTCCACTTCTCCCTGGTCCACTTCTCCCTGGTCCACTTCTGCCTGGTCCACTTCTCCCTGGTCCACTTCTCCCTGGTCCACTTCTCCCTGGTCCACTTCTCCCTGGTCCACTTCTCCCTGGTCCACTTCTGCCTGGTCCACTTCTCCCTGGTCCACTTCTCCCTGGTCCACTTCTCCCTGGTCCACTTCTGCCTGGTCCACTTCTCCCTGGTCCCCTTCTGCCTGGCCCACTTCTCCCTGGTCCACTTCTGCCTGGTCCACTTCTCCCTGGTCCACTTCTCCCTGGTCCACTTCTGCCTGGTCCACTTCTCCCTGGTCCACTTCTCCCTGGTCCACTTCTCCCTGGTCACATCTGGAGTGACTTTGAGTGCTAAGTCAAAAAGTGTACAACAAAAAGAAGGAAAAGAGGACAACTTCATTTCTAGTGGTCACAGTTGGGCTCTGTGTGAAACTACACTCAATCATCCCAAAGTCTTTCCTTCTGACATCACAGTACCCCTTTTCTCCTACTGCAGTCGGAACCCCTGCAGACAAGGACAGTCACCTGTGGACTTATATGAGATACCGTTTGTGAAGGACTGGCTCTGCACACAGTGAGTTTCAAGGGACAGGTGTGGATGTAAAGAAACCACACAGTGCATGCATGGACACACACACACACACAGACAGACACAGACAGACAGACAGACACACAGACAGACACACAGACAGACAGACAGACAGACACACACACACACACAAACACACACACACACACACACACACACACACACACACACACACACACACACACTGGGAGTCAAGAGGTGACTCCCAGCCTTCCCTCTACCTCTCTTCTCCCCTCTATTGATTCCTTTTCGCTTCTTTCTCATTTCTCCATCCAGTCCCAGACCACCACTGCCCCTCTCTCTACTTCTGTCTGACCAGCAAGCTGCTGTACTCATTCAATCCTTCTGGCGGGGCTATAAGGTATGTGTGGTTACCAGTGAAATATGGGCCATGTTATGTTTAAGTCTGTGTTTTGATGCTTGGTATTAGAGTTCAGATGTTTGAGACGTGGGGCATATATACATTGTTGACTGTGTGTGTTAGTGTTTGGGACCATGCGTGAACACAAACCCATTTAAGGGTATTTCTTTAGTTTGACTATTTTTTCATATTCTAGAATTAAAGTGATGACATTAACACTATGAAATACAAACATAGATTAATGTAGCAGCCCAAAAGGTTCATGCAGATGAAAATAGATTTCATGTTGTAGATGATAGAAGTGTTCACCCTTTAACTGGATGTAATTTCTGCACACTCTGCATTCTCCAAATCACTGTGAGATACCTCATTGTCTCTTAGCCATGATGCATTAGAAATATACCCCCCCCCCCTCGTGCCTTATTGCTTACATAGCGTCCCTTACATTCCACACAAAAATACTGGCCACTTGCTGACCTCCCAGAGACATGTGAGTTTGCCTGTCTTATCTAGGCGTTGTTGTTGCTGCATGTAACCACGAAAGACCAACTTTTCACACAGACAGACAAACATTTCGCACAGCTAATCACAACCGGAACAGATTTCCCTTAGGTAAAATATATTATTCTAACTGACAAAAACACAAAAATAAAAGACAAACCTAAACCCTACATTCTAACTCAAACTCTTAACCTTAATTCTAATCTCAAACAGAATTGGAACTAATAAACTAAACCCATCACTAAAACCCCAAACATTGTGTCAATTTCTGGTTGCCCTGGTTTAGCTATAAAGAAATTGGTCCCCAAAACCTGTTTAAACTCGTAGACTGACACACCAAAACAGACCCTTTTCTTCTCTTTCCTTCGTCCCAGTGGTTACATGGGAAAATAGTGACGGAAATCGAATCATCAGTGTAAATTATTGAGGCTCGACATGGCCAGCTGTGGTGTAGATCTGTCATGTCCAATCAGGCTAGGCTCGAGTGGGCTTGTAAGAGCACAGGGGTGTGCAGGGTCGAGTGTGTGTTACTGTGTAAATGTGTGTGTGTGTGTGTGTTATTGTGTAAATGTATGAGTGTGTTTGTAGCGTCTAGTGTGTAAATGTCTGAGTGTGTTTGTCGGATCGAGTTTTTTTTGTGTGTGTGTGTGTATGTGGACAGAGTTAGGCAATATTGCAGCTGCATTATTGCATTTGGTGGTAATGCCTCTCCTATACAGGAGGTGGCAGTACTGAGTTGTACCTGGTTCTCTCTCGCTTGTGCCCCTGTATTTCTGCTGGCCTGACTGAGGTAAGGTTCAATAGCGTGATTGACAGCTCTGCAGATTTTCTCCTCTAGAGATCTGTGGAGGGAGTTGGAAGGCTACGGTCGGGAAACCCGCAAAATGCTTTTTGAGGTGTTATCCGACGAGAAGAGCAACACTATTAGTGCTGTTTAGAGGCACGACTGTGGTTGGCTCGCTATTTGACAGACGACCATGTTGAGTGTGTCCATGGAAAAAATGGCGATATGTGAAGCAGTCTTTAACGCTCTACAGGATTTGGTCTAGTGGTTTGTGTTCGGACACATACCCTGAGTAACTGTGTGTCTCGGCCACTTTATCTCCCACCTCGCCCTCATCCTAGTGTTGAGGAACAAAAAACACAGCATAACATACACACACACACACACACAAACACACTCCCAATCCGTGTTACTTCGTCTCCCTTCCGCTCTCACTCTGGCGGGTTACATAACCAGCTAGCAGCGCTGACTACAGAGAAGGGGTGTAGGTTGTTAGTCAAGGGGATCGAGGCTCCCTCTCACACTCGCGTCTTTCGTTGACAATGTGTGTAGTCGTTGCCGGAGGACACGACGGTGGGCATCAGGAACACACACACACACGTCGCTGGGAGACGGTCAGCCGGTGTGACAGGATGTCCTCGGGTCTCTCTGAGCGTCACAGGCAGATGCCTGACTACACAGCGCGGTGGGAAACACTGCGTCTACACAGCACACGTTATGTAATGTACTTAGCTAATAGACTATAGCCCGGCTAGCCATAATCCCCCCCGCACCCTATAGTCCTGCTGAGACGCTGTACTTTACCCGAGGTACCCTTCCCAGAGCCCCGCTCCATATATCCTGGGTCCTGTTCATTGGGTAGATCTGCCATCCCCGTACACATGTGATGGGACCAAAACAGGCGAGGTTACCTAAAACCGTCCAATGACCAATGGTTTGTTTTCCACATCCCGCTTCAATACGATTCACAGTGGTTTGTCCCGGTGAATAAGGCCGTGCTCTATCTAGCAGACAAACATCTGCCCGCCAGAGAGCACTCAAGGCGTCGTTGTGGTGAGTTGTGACCGTAGTATGGTTGCCAAGGGAATAAATAGCTTTCTAATTAAACAGTCGATAGAGCTTAATAGTGTGGCTTTAAAAAGAACGAGATATATTTTATAGTATAGATCTAGGCACCTACGATGGAGATTAACATGACTCTGGGCACAGCCTCAGTACCAAGCCCAGGAAAAGAAAGCTTTCTTCCCAGCACTGTTTAATCTAGCGTCTCAGGTCAGTGAATCGCCCTGGCCAGCGTAGGACTTAACCACAGCCAGAGGGGCCATATGAGAGAGACCTTTTCTGGACATTCTTGTCTCCCTCGCTCTGTGATTGGCCAGATCCTGCTGTGGCCTGTAGGATGTGAGTGCTGGTTGGTCCCCTGCATTAGCCATGGTCTGTTAGAGTGGATCCCATTTCATCTAAAAGCAGACAATTAGTAACAAGTAACGTATGTAACCGACAACTCATCTGTGATTCCAGTTGAGCGGTTTGAGGGCTGTTAGTGGACTTCCATTAGCCCAGTGAGCTAGTGAAAAGCTAATGGTTGACAAGTTTATACGGGATGGAGAACATGAGGCCTGAGCTGGACAGGTATTGACAGTGGTGGCTTTATATCACCTCAGTCTGTCTGCCTATCCAACCTACACAGTGACACATCCAGAGGGACTGATAGGACTATGGCTTATAGAGCACCGCTAAGGGAAGACAGTGTTGTTTGAGACGTGGAATGCTGTGTGTGTGTGTGTGTTAACCTGATTTTTTTGGTAAGGCTGGGACTTGTTGGTTGTAGTGAGTACGCCAGCGGGAATTAAGCTGAACGGGGCCTGCCTGTGTGTGTGTGTGTGAGTGTGTAGATGTGTAGTCTGTCATCATTTATATAATCACGTTTGAAATGATCTCCCTTCAGACCTACACATGCCACAGGAGAATCTGCTCACAAACCCTCATGTACACACACACACACACACGCACACACTCCAAAAAGCTTATTAGCCAGGGAGTGTTAGCGCGCACACACACTGGAACACACACTGGAACACACACTGGAAGAGTCATGTGCACACATTGCTAGACTGAATACACCTCAGCCAGAGCCAGAGAGGCTGCAGTGCACAGACGCCCGTCACCTATTCTCTTCTTCCTGAGTGGTTCTGACACACCAGAAGGACCGCCCCCTCCGCCCCGCCTCTTGCCCCTCATTTCCATCTCTCTGACTGTCAGCAGAGGGGCCCGGTGCAGCGTTCTGACACCCCGTGAATTAACCATTGCTCCCCTGCTCCCTCCGCCTGGTCGCGTTCAGTTCCGCCTTACATAACGGGCCCACTGTCTCACTAGTGACACCGGAGAGGGCTAGCGACGGCTAACCGCTAACTAAGGCTGCGAGCCGTCATACGGGGAGAGAGGGGGGGGGGGCAGTGGATGGGGAGCGAGATGAAGGAATGGGAGCAACAGGGATGGGAGGGTGACAGAGGCTGAAATGACAGAGAGTGGAGGAGGAGGAGAGAGACATAATAGGGTCACTCTGGGGAGTGGGAGGAGAGGAAGAGATACATGGGAAGAAGGAGTGGGATGGTGAGAATGGGAAGGAGAGGTGGGGAGGGGGAGAGGTGGGGAGGGGGAGAGGTGGGGAGGGGGAGAGGTGGGGAGGTGGGGAGGGGGAGAGGTGGGGAGGGGGAGAGGTGGTGAGGGGGAGAGGTGGGGAGAGGGAGAGGTGGGGAGGGGGAGAGGTGGGGAGGGGGAGAGAGAGGAAACATTTAGGAAAGGAAGGGAGTCAGCGAGAGAGAGGAGTAAGAATAGTGAAGAATGGGAGAAAAGAAGTAGAACGATGGGAACCGGCGGAGGGGAGGGGTGAAAGAGGCATAGAGGGTAGAGGGGGATGGGAGGAGAAAAGAAAGGCCGGAGGAGGAGGGGTAAGAGAAGAATGGAGAGCAGGAGGGACTGAGAGAAAGCAGGGTCTAGTTAGAAGTGTGGGGGCCGGGGGGGATGCTGGGGGGTTGTCAGGGGCCGTTTCTATTCAACAGCAGCAGCTATTTGTAACCTCATTGGGATCTGGGAGGCCAAATAGAAACCCAGGGAAAGACATGTGAATGGCAGCAGGGC
Source organism: Dallia pectoralis (assembly GCA_029465975.1). NCBI lineage: Eukaryota > Metazoa > Chordata > Actinopteri > Esociformes > Umbridae > Dallia > Dallia pectoralis. The sequence continues at coordinate 1,074,124 of CM055756.1, forward strand.
ACAAACAGTCTCACTAGTCTGAGCTCATGCTTTATCCTTCCTTATTATGGTCCACGTTATCAGCAGCTGCCTTGTAACAGTCAGCATCCAACTGTCAAACAACACGACACTGTGTCAAAGAAGCAGAAAGTACCATTAATATGATCATTAGTACTCACGTTATTCTCTACTTAATCACCCATAGGATCGTCCATCCAGATAGCCATCATTCGTCCATCCACTTTAATGTCCACTAGTTCTGGCCAATAATAAACCGTACTGTGAAACACACTGATTTATCAACACAACAATGTGCATGTCATTAATGCCAACTACCTGTCGTATTGCCTGCAGTGGAATTGTACTCAAATCACAATGTGTTTCCAATGCATCTCATGTGGTCAGAGATCATATAACTTAGAGGACGTTTATAATAGTTACACATTTGGAAACAATGGCATCCGTAATTTGGTATCTGTTTCTGACTCATTTGGTCAAGATCCAAACCACAGGCACATTACTATATATATATAACTCTGGGTTATAGTTTAGCTGTCCATTCACTCAAGGTAGCACAGGGAGAACAATGACCATTACAATGTACTGTGTGTGTGTGTGTTTGTGTTGAGGTGCGGGTTTGTCCAGATGTTCAGGAGCTGCGCCAGTGGCAGAGGGAGCTTAGAGAGGAGAACAGAGACATCAACAAAACCGTCCAGGAGTTCTGGGCTCGTCAGGAGAGCCGCGGTGAGAGATACCACACACACTGGCCTTCTATCACCCTGCCGCAGGCCTTAGTCTGGCTGTGGATTGGAAACCTCTCCGTGGCCTACTAATCCTCCTGATAACACGCCAACACACACACACACGCCTGCACAGCACACACATTTCCCAGCGCAGAACGCCTTTGAAGTTGCAGGAAGTAAATTAGGATGTTGCTGAGGAAAGCAGTGGTGCAGAGTGAGCGAGCTAGAGAGAAAGAGAGGGCAGGCGAGGGAGAGAGAGAGAGAGAGAAAGAGCAGGCTAGAGAGAGAGAGGGGGGAGAGAGGGTGAGAGGGCAGGCTAGAGAGAGAGGGAGAGAGAGAGGGCAGGCTAGAGAGAGAGGGAGAGAGAGAGAGACAGGGTAGAATGATGGGAAGTAAAGGAGAGTGAGTACGTCTGCAGGCCTCAGGATGTCTTCGTGTGACATGGAGAAAAGGTAGGGTAGGGCAGATGCACACATCTCACTTAAAATAGAGAGGTACAGGGGAGTGAGACTGTAGGGATAAAAGTGTCTATAGGGATCTGTGTGTGTGTGTGTGTGTGTGTGTGTGTGTGTGTGTGTGTGTGTGTGTGTTTTGAGAGAGGATAAGAAAGAGCAGCTGGGAATGTAGGCCTTACTCCAGACAGAGTGAGCCCTGACTTACTTGCTAAATGTGATTCTGAGCACACTCAGTCTTTGACACACACACACACATATTTTTATGTTATTTACAAGAACACACACTGACACACTAAACAACAATACAAACATATATGCTAGAGCGTGCGTACACACCCACATGTCATGAAAGCCCCACACATAACATGTTCACCCTTGGGTAACCTATCTTTTGTACATATACAACAGTGAGGCGCACATTCCAGAACAACACAGGCAGACTTCACAAAGCAAACATTACCCTTCTGCTGGAATCCAGGGGGCAGAAACAACACCTGACTGGGGGTTTTAAATGCCGATGGAGAGGGTCCTTGTTCTCTCCACCTGTTCAAATCAGCCCAGACAGGTTCCCTTATGGGGAGAGACGTCTATATACCTGACCACTGGGTTCCCTTATGGGGAGAGACGTCTATATACCTGACCACTGGGTTCCCTTATGGGGAGAGACATCTATATACCTGACCACTGGGTTCCCTTATGGGGAGAGACGTCTATATACCTGACCACTGGGTTCCCTAATTGGGAGAGACGTCTATATACCTGACCACTGGGTTCCCTTATGGGGAGAGACGTCTATATACCCGACCACTGGGTTCCCTTATGGGGAGAGACGTCTATATACCTGACCACTGGGTTCCCTTATGGGGAGAGACGTCTATATACCTGACCACTGGGTTCCCTTATGGGGAGAGACGTCTATATACCTGACCACTGGGTTCCCTTATGGGGAGAGACGTCTATATACCTGACCACTGGGTTCCCTTATGGGGAGAGACGTCTATATACCTGACCACTGGGTTCCCTTATGGGGAGAGACGTCTATATACCTGACCACTGGGTTCCCTTATGGGGAGAGACGTCTATATACCTGACCACTGGGTTCCCTAATGAGGAGAGACGTCTATATACCTGACCACTGGGTTCCCTTATGGGGAGAGACGTCTATATACCTGACCACTGGGTTCCCTTATGGGGAGAGACGTCTTTATACCTGACCACTGGGTTCCCTTATGAGGAGAGACGTCTATATACCCGACCACTGGGTTCCCTTATGGGGAGAGACGTCTATATACCCGACCACTGGGTTCCCTTATGGGGAGAGACGTCTATATACCTGACCACTGGGTTCCCTTATGGGGAGAGACGTCTATATACCTGACCACTGGGTTCCCTTATGGGGAGAGACGTCTATATACCTGACCACTGGGTTCCCTTATGGGGAGAGACGTCTATATACCTGACCACTGGGTTCCCTTATGGGGAGAGACGTCTATATACCTGACCACTGGGTTCCCTTATGGGGAGAGACGTCTATATACCTGACCACTGGGTTCCCTTATGGGGAGAGACGTCTATATACCTGACCACTGGGTTCCCTAATGAGGAGAGACGTCTATATACCTGACCACTGGGTTCCCTTATGGGGAGAGACGTCTATATACCTGACCACTGGGTTCCCTTATGGGGAGAGACGTCTTTATACCTGACCACTGGGTTCCCTTATGGGGAGAGACGTCTATATACCTGACCACTGGGTTCCCTTATGGGGAGAGACGTCTATATACCTGACCACTGGGTTCCCTTATGGGGAGAGACGTCTATATACCTGACCACTGGGTTCCCTTATGGGGAGAGACGTCTATATACCTGACCACTGGGTTCCCTAATGAGGAGAGACGTCTATATACCTGACCACTGGGTTCCCTAATGAGGAGAGACGTCTATATACCTGACCACTGGGTTCCCTTATGGGGAGAGACGTCTATATACCTGACCACTGGGTTCCCTTATGGGGAGAGACGTCTATATACCTGACCACTGGGTTCCCTTATGGGGAGAGACGTCTATATACCTGACCACTGGGTTCCCTAATGAGGAGAGACGTCTATATACCTGACCACTGGGTTCCCTTATGGGGAGAGACGTCTATATACCTGACCACTGGGTTCCCTTATGGGGAGAGACGTCTTTATACCTGACCACTGGGTTCCCTTATGGGGAGAGACGTCTATATACCTGACCACTGGGTTCCCTTATGGGGAGAGACGTCTATATACCTGACCACTGGGTTCCCTTATGGGGAGAGACGTCTATATACCTGACCACTGGGTTCCCTTATGGGGAGAGACGTCTATATACCTGACCACTGGGTTCCCTAATGAGGAGAGACGTCTATATACCTGACCACTGGGTTCCCTAATGAGGAGAGACGTCTATATACCTGACCACTGGGTTCCCTTATGGGGAGAGACGTCTATATACCTGACCACTGGGTTCCCTTATGGGGAGAGACGTCTATATACCTGACCACTGGGTTCCTAATTAGGAGAGACGTCTATATACCTGACCACTGGGTTCCCTAATGAGGAGAGACGTCTATATACCTGACCACTGGGTTCCTAATTAGGAGAGACGTCTATATACCTGACCACTGGGTTCCCTTATGGGGAGAGACGTCTATATACCTGACCACTGGGTTCCCTAATGGGGAGAGACGTCTATATACCTGACCACTGGGTTCCTAATTAGGAGAGACGTCTATATACCTGACCACTGGGTTCCCTAATTGGGAGAGACGTCTATATACCTGACCACTGGGTTCCCTAATGAGGAGAGACGTCTATATACCTGACCACTGGGTTCCTAATTAGGAGAGACGTCTATATACCTGACCACTGGGTTCCCTTATGGGGAGAGACGTCTATATACCTGACCACTGGGTTCCCTAATGGGGAGAGACGTCTATATACCTAACCACTGGGTTCCCTAATGGGGAGAGACGTCTATATACCTGACCACTGGGTTCCTAATTAGGAGAGACGTCTATATACCTGACCACTGGGTTCCCTTATGGGGAGAGACGTCTATATACCTGACCACTGGGTTCCCTAATGGGGAGAGACGTCTATATACCTGACCACTGGGTTCCTAATTAGGAGAGACGTCTATATACCTGACCACTGGGTTCCCTAATTGGGAGAGACGTCTATATACCTGACCACTGGGTTCTCTTATGGGGAGAGACGTCTATATACCTGACCACTGGGTTCCCTTATGGGGAGAGACGTCTATATACCTGACCACTGGGTTCCCTTATGGGGAGAGACGTCTATATACCTGACCACTGGGTTCCTAATGAGGAGAGACGTCTATATACCTGACCACTGGGTTCCCTTATGGGGAGAGATGTCTATATACCTGACCACTGGGTTCCCTAATGGGGAGAGACGTCTATATACCTGACCACTGGGTTCCTAATTAGGAGAGACGTCTATATACCTGACCACTGGGTTCTCTTATGGGGAGAGACGTCTATATACCTGACCACTGGGTTCCCTTATGGGGAGAGACGTCTATATACCTTACCACTGGGTTCCCTTATGGGGAGAGACGTCTATATACCTGACCACTGGGTTCCTAATGAGGAGAGACGTCTATATACCTGACCACTGGGTTCCCTAATGGGGAGAGACGTCTATATACCTGACCACTGGGTTCCCTAATGGGGAGAGATGTCTATATACCTGACCACTGGGTTCCCTAATTGGGAGAGACGTCTATATACCTGACCACTGGGTTGATGGTAGTGGGGAAAGGGGAGGGGCTAGATGGTTGTGGGAAAGGGGAGGGGGCTAGATGGTAGTGGGGAAAGGGGAGGGGGCTAGATGGTAGTGGGAAAAGGGGAGGGGGCTAGATGGTAGTGGGGAAAGGGGAGGGGCTAGATGGTAGTGGGGAAAGGGGAGGGGCTAGATGTAGTGGATAAAGGGGAGGGGGCTAGATGTAGTGGATAAAGGGGAGGGGGAGAGACAGAGACCTTGCTGAACTTGCAGTTTGTTGTGTGTTTTTTTTGCCTGTTGTTGCTTTACATCGTTAATGAAATGGGAGTAAAGCAGCGAGTAACAACGAATGTTTCAAATCACAGGACAGAGTAAAGTGTGAGAAGAAGAGAGAGGAAGACTGATGGGAGAGAAATGTTAATGAGTGGAACAGAGACAGACATGACAGACAACGAAGAAGAGATATGGTCACTGTTTTCTACTAACAGCAGCCGGCTAGATGTCATTTTCCGCAGTACCACAGACACCCGTCTAGGATCACTTTATATGCTGAAACATACAGACCCGAATGGTAGGGGCTGAAACACTGTCATATGCTGAAACATTAAAAGGCGTCACCATTTGAAACATACAGACCGGAATGGTATGGGGCTGAAACACTGTCATCGGCTGGAACCGTTCGGAGCATAATTTTGATCCAGGTTCTAATTCGAGTGACCACGTTGAACAGAAAACAAGTGTGCGTGTGGCATACATGTCATTCTGTCTTTTGTGTCGACTACTGGATGGGTTCAAATGTCGTGCTCCGTTCCTGCTCAACATGCTTTTGCATCTATGATGTCATGTCTATTGTGTATTTGAGAGGCTAACAATAGAAGAGGCCAGGCAGCTGTCACTGTGACCTAGGCCGTTTGTGTGTGAGCGTATTGTCCGTTTGCTTTATTCTGTTCTCTTCGTCTCTAGTGAGCTCTGCCCTAGCTGACCTCATGGGGTACCCCGGGGAGGGAGAGTCCTCCAGCTCGGGAGTGTCCATCCAGGTCCTCTCCCCGTCTCCCCAGAACACTGTGGTCCACACTCCCATCACCCAGACCACCTTAGAGAGCTTGGAGTTGCTGTCCCCCGTCCTGCCTGGAGGCAGCGAGGTGACCAGGGATCAGAGGACACTGACCGACTCACAGTTGTTTTGTCCACCAATATGGACAGCTTCTCCCCGTCCTTGGGAATCTGCTGAAACCACAGAGACTGTCTTCTCCTCATCCATAGGTAGCCGTTGAAACCACAGAGACTGTCTTCTCCTCATCCATAGGTAGCCGTTGAAACCACAGAGACTGTCTTCTCCTCATCCATAGGTAGCCGTTGAAACCACAGAGACTGTCTTCTCCTCATCCATAGGTAGCCGTTGAAACCACAGAGACTGTCTTCTCCTCATCCATAGGTAGCCGTTGAAACCACAGAGACTGTCTTCTCCTCATACATAATATAGTTGCTGAGAGGCCAATGAGATTGAGGCTATGTTGATTCCAAATTCCACCATATCCCTAGACACCATGTTGGCTGCACTGGACTAGTCAGGGCATACGGTGACATTTTGGTAGAGAATGAAATCTCCTCAGAGAAAAGTGTTTGCACACTACCGCTCAAGGTAATGGCTCACGCACTCATATTTGAAATAGTTTTATTAAATTTGTCGATGACAAAATACACGATTCAAACAAAATAAATTGTCTGGTAGTTACTGGGCCAACAGTGTTGCTTCTCATCATGTCATAGTTCATACAACTCAATAATATGTGGGTTTTTCCACAAACCTTTTGGCTCATGTTAAATGTTTCCACTCAAAACAGGAATTTAGGACAAAGAAAAGTGTAAATGAACACAATTGCACATTCTTTTTCCAGCTTAGCCTTGTGTCTTGTGAGTCAGGAAGCTGAAGACCCGGTAGATTGGAAGAGATCAGACCAGTGACACTGTAGAGTACAGCAATAAAACACTAATAGTATTCTAACTCTGTGTCTTTTAGTGTATTAGCATTACACAGTAACAGTATTCTACTTCTGAGGGATTTATCATGGTCTTGAAGGCTTTACAGTGTTTTTAACTGAAGCTGATCTCAGAGCACAACAGAAAGATGGCCAATCGTGACACAGCGAACCTCAGTAGGAGAGGCGGGGTCATTTATCTCAGTAAGTTGGTAATTGGAAACTCGAGGGACAGCTGCCACTGGGTTAGGCGAGGAGGCAATAAAACATATCATTTCATTTGGAGGATATCTGATAGGCCTGAGCAACCAGCACTGCACAGTGAGGCCCTGCTGACTGTGTGCCTGCTCCTCTGGGTCCTGCTCCTCTGGGTCTTGCTCCTCTGGTCCTGCTCCTCTGATCCTGCTCCTCTGGTCCTGCTCCTCTGATCCTGCTCCTCTGTGTCCTGCTCCTCTGGGTCTTGCTCCTCTGGGTCTTGCTCCTCTGGTCCTGCTCCTCTGGTCCTGCTCCTCTGATCCTGCTCCTCTGGGTCCTGCTCCTCTGATCCTGCTCCTCTGTGTCCTGCTCCTCTGGGTCTTGCTCCTCTGGGTCTTGCTCCTCTGGTCTTGCTCCTCTGGTCCTGCTCCTCTGTGTCCTGCTCCTCTGTGTCCTGCTCCTCTGTGTCCTGCTCCTCTGTGTCCTGCTCCTCTGGTCCTGCTCCTCTGGTCCTGCTCCTCTGGGTCCTGCTCCTCTGGTCCTGCTCCTCTGGGTCCTGCTCCTCTGGTCCTGCTCCTCTGGTCCTGCTCCTCTGTGTCCTGCTCCTCTGAGTAATTTCCATGTCAAAGTCTAGGTAGATATTATTTTCACCATTTGTAAAACACTTTTGTTATATTTTCTTTGTCCTGGAACTGGTTGATGTCTAAGTGAAGTTTATATATTTAGTATTTCGATCAAGGCAATAATGGTCTAAAGTTTTAATATGACGTATTTTTCCCCACCCAATGCTCTACATCTCTGTAATGAGGCCTGTACATCTCTGTAATGAGGCCTGTACATCTCTGTAATGAGGCCTGTACATCTCTGTAATGAGGCCTGTACATCTCTGTAATGAGGCCTGTACATCTCTGTAATGAGGCCTGTACATCTCTGTAATGAGGCCTGTACATCTCTGTAATGAGGCCTGTACATCTCTGTAATGAGGCCTGTACATCTCTGTAATGAGGCCTGTACATCTCTGTAATGAGGCCTGTACATCTCTGTAATGAGGCCTGTACATCTCTGTAATGAGGCCTGTACATCTCTGTAATGAGGCCTGTACATCTCTGTAATGAGGCCTGTACATCTCTGTAATGAGGCCTGTACATCTCTGTAATGAGGCCTGTACATCTCTGTAATGAGGCCTGTACATCTCTGTAATGAGGCCTGTACATCTCTGTAATGAGGCCTGTACATCTCTGTAATGAGGCCTGTACATCTCTGTAATGAGGCCTGTACATCTCTGTAATGAGGCCTGTACATCTCTGTAATGAGGCCTGTACATCTCTGTAATGAGGCCTGTACATCTCTGTAATGAGGCCTGTACATCTCTGTAATGAGGCCTGTACATCTCTGTAATGAGGCCTGTACATCTCTGTAATGAGGCCTGTACATCTCTGTAATGAGGCCTGTACATCTCTGTAATGAGGCCTGTACATCTCTGTAATGAGGCCTGTACATCTCTGTAATGAGGCCTGTACATCTCTGTAATGAGGCCTGTACATCTCTGTAATGAGGCCTGTACATCTCTGTAATGAGGCCTGTACATCTCTGTAATGAGGCCTGTACATCTCTGTAATGAGGCCTGTACATCTCTGTAATGAGGCCTGTACATCTCTGTAATGAGGCCTGTACATCTCTGTAATGAGGCCTGTACATCTCTGTAATGAGGCCTGTACATCTCGGTAATGAGGCCTGTACATCTCGGTCATGAAGCCTGTACTGCAGCTTTTTTTCTTTCGTAATTTTGTGATATGTAATGTGAGAATAATGCCCTGCTTCATAGCAGAAATTCCCAGCTGACTGGACACAATCAATATAAATGTGTCTTCTGAAAACACCCATCTCGTTCTGGCTGTTTTCATGCAGCTTTATCATCCAGAGGGAGTACACCGGAATCCTAGTGCTGGGAGAAATGCACTCTACTTGATTGTGCTGACAGACGCAAAAGACTCCACGAGGCGTTTATAGAGCAGAAGAAGCCATTGGACTATATGTGAGCTGAATTCAAAACACTGATCAAGCTAAGACACAGCTAACTCTTTAACAATGTATTATCACCTGGGCCAAATAAGGGGTCTCAATTTGAGGTATTTCAAGTCTCATCTTCAGCAAATGAAAAGCACGTTTAATTGGACTTAAGTCTGGAGATTGACTTGACCTGTCAAGAACCTACACGTTTCGGCACTGAGAAATTCCCTTGTTTCTGTGGCGGTCAGTTTGTGGCCATTGTCTTGTATGATGGAAGTGGGGTCCAGAGTTTATTTTGCGTGTACTTCAGCAGAAACCTGGTCATGTGGGACCTCTGTAGTTCTGGTGAAGTTTTTTGTGTGGATGTTATTGGCTGAAACTCCTTCAATCTTTCTGCTGACAACAGATGCTATTATTTCATTTGTCAGACTATGAGTTTAGCCAGGAAATAGAAAAACACTGAGATATCCCTTCAAATTCTTAACCAACTGCTGTGAATGAAATGTACAAATCAATCTCTGAAAATTGTCTGCCATGTGTTCATAATAGTCAGTTTTTTAACAACGTTTCAAGCTGTTGTTTTTAGTGAGCTTGAGATTTTGGCCGTGTTTCCGAAAGATTTATTGTGAACTTTAACACAGCCATTTTGAATGTCTGAGACGGCAGAATAACGAGTTATAGACAAATCAGTGTTGCTACCAGTCACTTCAGGGTCCCTGTAAATCACCACAGACTGCATAGTGGTTGTAAATTACCATGGCTCAGTCCCAAATGGCTTGTTATTCCCTATATAGGTCCTGGTGAAATCCACTGCACTCTATAGGGCATAAAATGGCAAATCTACCAAAACTGGCATGGTCTATTCCTGTTTTCAAAATAAAAACACGATCCAAACAAGAGACTTTATTGAACGTTTGCTTGAATCGGGTTACAGAAAGAGTTTTATTTAGTCTAATCAGGGTAAACACAGTTCTATACATAAGCATGCCGTGTCGACTGCACAGTCACAGCTGTGAAAACCATTAGCGCCCGCGTCGGATGCCACAAACTGTACACTCCAAAGGCAAGACAGTTTGGAAGTGCACAAATCAAGGACATGTCACACCCAGGAAGGAAGGGTGTATTCACATGGGGCTGCCCAGGGAGAAACAAACTTGACAGACTGTAGCATGTGCAAAATCTCATCATAATTTGTTTACAACATTTTTACAAATACTGAGACGAAGAAACAGATCTTCAGTCATGGGTTTTCTTCTAAAATGGCAGAGGGTTTTGGGTGTTGGTCATTTTTGGGCCCCGTAGCACATTTTAGAGCCAATTCCCTGAACTACCCTTCCGTTTCTATCCTGCCTTTCTTCTCTAGCTGACTTTCAGCAGGTCTTCCTATTTATGTTGTGTTCAAGAAAGCACAGTCAGTCATTAAATTGTGTCATCAGATATTCACAGAAAAATAGGATTTGTCACAAGACTTGGACATAAATAGAATTAGCACTTAACAGTACGTCTGAGAGAAAGGTCTTTACGTGTTTACATGGTGTTAGCATGCACAGATAGGTAGTCATCGACGAGTGCAAAAATCTACTAAGTAACATCTCTTGACTTTTTTTTGCACTCCACATTGAGTGAAAACATCACAGAATTGAAGAATCAAAACCCACCCCTTTTCGGTTCCATGAATGTTCTCAGTCGTTCCTCGCTTGTTGACCATTCCCGTATTGTCAAAGCACCTCAGAACAGCAGTGCTGATCTAGGACCAGGTCTCTCCTGTCTATATAATCTTTTTCACTATGATCTAAAAGGCACAACTGATCCTATACCAGCACTGAAGCCAGGTACAGACGGGACCATCAGAGCGTGCTTTAGCATGTTGGTAGTTTAGGCATAGCTATAGAATAACCAATATGTTCATTCTATTTCTATAGTTAGGGCCGACCTACTGACCCGCAGTGAAGGTACATCATCTGACCCTATGACCCTGGATCACAGCAAAAGACCACTGGGGTTATAATGTCTCTTGCTATTGGCAGGGGTCATAGTTCATTCTACCATCCCCAATCTGCTTTTTGCCACCCCCTATAATATCACAGACACAGTAGTCATTACCGATGAAGTGCAAAACAACAATTATTTTTGATAAGCATTATGCAATGAATGTCATATTTCTGAAAAATGTATGTTTCCCCATATAATTAAACTGTTACAGTAGACAGTGAATAATGTCTTGATTTAAGACACTGTTTAGAAGAGTTCAAAGGGAAAACAACATCCAATGTTAGCTAGATAGATTCCTCACAGACAGACCGGTGTAGGTTTTAAAACATTAATTACCCAAATGAAAACATGTCTAGCATCATCAAAACTGTTTTAAAATACTAGTTCAAAAAAATAAAAGACACCAGCTAGAGCATTAAAAACAGTATTACAGTAGTCAGATATCCAGTGGTTTATATAATATAATATATTAGGCTGGTGTCTGGAAAACCTAATCTACGGTAAAAAAAGAAAGTAAGTAAATATAACCAAAAGAATCTATTCAACACTACTATTTACACGACAAAGCCCCTGTGGTTCGGAGAGACTTGATTAGTACTGAAGGGAGAAGGAGACCGACACAGACCTTGCTGTAACACAAGTCTTTCTTGGCACAGAAAACGCTTGTTACCAGCACCCAGATGGACAAGGAGGAAGAAAGGACTCTCAAAGATAAGGACAGCAAAAAGACCCCCCCTCCACACACACACACACACACACAGGGCAAATACATATTTTCACACAGATACAGGGGCTGACATGGAGGGGTGATGTCACAGCAATGTAACTCTCACACGGACTAGTCTAACCTCTCAGAACCCCACCAGCTACTCATCCCCTCTATCCTTCATCACAAATTCCCACTCCGTCACACGGGTTCATATTTCATCTCGCCACCGTCGTCTGTAATTACATTTTCAGAGGGGCCAGCACACCTGCCCTTCTGGACCCGGTTCCGGCAGTCCTGTTTATATATAGGCTGACTGACTGTCCCAGTATGGGGTTCCTGACCAGGTACCTGGAACCATGGTTCTGGTTCTCGCACCGGAATCCGGTCTGGACTAAAGAACGTAGCGAGGACACAGCCATGATTGGACTAACTGAGGCTGTGTATTGTGCTGTTGTTGTATGTCCTTCCAACACCGATAACATATGAAACACACACAGGCCCACACATGCACATCTACGAACACACATCTGTGCACACACAGATTGGACACTTTTTGCACACACACACACACACACACACACACACACACTTTTCAAAAGACCAAAAAAAGGGAACACCATCTCAATGACAACCCATCTCCCTCATTTAAACGGACAGTGATCGCAGGATCCCATCCAGAAAGACAAACATCTTTACTGTTTAACCAAAAACCTCTATTTCTTCTCCAGGTTCTTACTTGTTGTTCAATCGCTTAGCAATGTCCTATAGTTGCAACGTGAGCTAGGTTAGGTGTACAGCAGTTTGTAGTCACATTGTGGTCGTGTTTGAGACACAGCTTCGGGGGGTTCACATTTTTAAGTCAGTTCCCTATGCAGGTTGAAAAACCATGTGAGATGTGAGTGTATGTATGTAGAGGAGAGTCCATGTAACTCAGTAGATTCCATGTAACTCAGTAGAGGAGAGTCCATGTAACTCAGTAGAGTCCATGTAACTCAGTAGAGGAGAGTCCATGTAACTCAGTAGAGGAGAGTCCATGTAACTCAGTAGAGGAGAGTCCATGTAACTCAGTAGAGTCCATGTAACTCAGTAGAGGAGAGTCCATGTAACTCAGTAGAGTCCATGTAACTCAGTAGAGTCCATGTAACTCAGTAGAGGAGAGTCCATGTAACTCAGTAGAGTCCATGTAACTCAGTAGAGGAGAGTCCATGTAACTCAGTAGAGTCCATGTAACTCAGTAGAGGAGAGTCCATGTAACTCAGTAGAGTCCATGTAACTCAGTAGAGGAGAGTCCATGTAACTCAGTAGAGTCCATGTAACTCAGTAGAGTCCATGTAACTCAGTAGAGGAGAGTCCATGTAACTCAGTAGAGGAGAGTCCATGTAACTCAGTAGAGTCCATGTAACTCAGTAGAGGAGAGTCCATGTAACTCAGTAGAGTCCATGTAACTCAGTAGAGTCCATGTAACTCAGTAGAGGAGAGTCCATGTAACTCAGTAGAGGAGAGTCCATGTAACTCAGTAGATGAGAGTCCATGTAACTCAGATGAATTTAGTCCATGTAACAGAGATTGAAGATCCAATGAGATTAAAGGAAAAACCAACCACACCTCAACTTTTGGGTAGTAGAACACAGTATTTAAATATCAATAGTATTTGTATGAGTACAGGGTCCAGAATCCTGGTAGAGATAGAATAACACACACACACACACGCACGCACGCATACGCACACGCACACACACACATAAAGTTATGTATACTGTATACACATACACACTACCTAGAACGTTTGTAGTGTTAAAGCCACACTGAGCTGTGAGTTATTTTGTTCATCTTTGAATGAGCAGCTATGTTGGGATACAGGGCAGATGGTTGTCTGAACTGTACTCAAATGCTGATGGAGGACAAAGCAAACATGTTGCTTCAGACAAGTATCTCCCAAAACAGAAAAACAAAAAACAAATGACTCAGTTTCAGTTTCCAAAAAAAAAACTGAGGTTTGTCTCACGGGAGTTAATGTGACTTGAACAAAAACAATCCAGTCAGAATTTCACGTATATTACGTTTATTAAGTTATATGCCAACATCTGCAGCTAAAATTAGGTGTCATTGGGTCTAATATATCCTACAAAAAATGTAACTTCAAATCAACCATGGATGTTTTGCTTTGTCCTCCATACCAGCTCTCTCATTTCACTTTCCATTTCACTTGGTTGGTGTGATTGATTGATTGATTCGGCAGTTGTTGTCCTCAGTCGTTCATTCATATGCGTCCGTGTTTTGTCTGTCTATCCACACACAAGCATAGAGATTTGGGGCTGGCTGGTTTAGTTTGCTCACTGAGGCTTTTCTGTGTCCCGGACCTTCGTCACCCCATCCTTCCTTCCACTTCCTTTCCATTTCTCTCCCTTACCACAGCTGCCGTCCTGTGTAGGTCGGAGGAGCAGAGGGGACCTGTGAGAATACACACACACACACAGACACAGACACAGAGACACAGAGACACAGAGACACAGAGACACAGACACACAGACACACACACACACACACACACACACACACACACACACACACACACACACACACACACACACAGAGACACAGAGACACAGACACACAGACAGACAGACAGACAGACAGACAGAGATACACACACACAGACACAGACACAGAGACACAGAGACACAGAGACACAGACACACACACACACACACACACACACACACACACACACAGAGACACAGACACACAGACACACAGACAGACAGAGATACACACACACAGACACAGACACACACACACACAGACACACACACACACACACACACACACACACACACATAGAATTTTAGTTTGGTCATATACCCTTTCTGTAGATTAGAAGCCATCTCTCAAACCCCACATTACTGATAGGAGGTGGTCTTTTAAAACTATCAACTCACATCTCACATATTTTAAAATGCTCTTTAGCTTCTTAAATTCTCTTCCTTCTCATTGAGGATTATATCAAAGCGACAACCCTTTTTTCAAATGGCAAATTACCACAATAAAATATTTAGTAGCATTTGGAAGTACAATGGATTCCCATTGAAGTCACATGTTGAGTACATTAAAAGCATTCTAATGATGGTGGCAGTTCTGACATCAGTAAATAAAGACAATTTGGTTATCACAGGAACCTCCCCAGAGTGTTATAACAAAATCCAGATTCAGCCTTGAATGTGAGTGGTTACTGTCTGAGCAAAGATATTTGAAGGAAGCCATTTTGAAAACGATGTGGTGGTTAGTTAAGTGTTAAACAGCAGGGAGAGATACTGTCTGTATGTTGTTTGGTGCCGGCGTGTTTGTAATATTTGAGGTTTTGCTGTGTGTGAGGAGTGGATAAAGTGTGTGTGTGTTTCAGCATGTGTAGACGTACAGTATGAGAACTCACCGCCCCCCCATTTAGGATCATGGTCATCTCAGTTGGCTGGTAAACATTACTGCGGAACGGGGCACTGGGTCTGGGGGCCGTGTTACCGTTGTGGTGGCCTCCGCTCCCAGTCCTCAGACCTGGAAAAGGTTCAACAGTCATTTAGCCACTGCAAACGTCAAGATACCCATTCTACAGTCACATACAGATTAGAACATAAGACCCCAGGGGTGAGAAGTCACCCTGTTCTGTTATAAACTGAGTGCGTTTGTGGTTTGTACGCTTTCTTAGAGTGAAAGGATCTGAATAGGACAATATGGGTCAGAGGAAAGTCATCTTCATAGCTGAATATCACTAGCGGAGCGACTGTTTAGTGATGTTGAATTTGTTTTTTCTAGTTCTCTTTCAAATGGACTGCGTTTGGGACTCAATGGTTGAGGGTGTACATAATTAGACTCAATAGTCTCTGGAATAAAAAAGACAACTTGGAGAAACACTCCAAATGAAAAAGTATGGGTCTATATTAATCAATTCTAGAATTGATCAAACATTCATATTTTTCCTCATATTTAGAAAATGCACAATGTTGTCAATGGTGTAGTGCATTTCTAATCACAATACAGGCTGGTCCATAGCAGTTAAATGATCTCTTGTTTCACCATCCTAAAATCACTGAATATGTTCGCGTAGTAGCAGGCAAAGGCTTCAGTGCCTAAATAGATGACATCAGTCAGCCAGTCACAATGTACATGATATTAAATAAGCATTTACATTAATGCACATTTCATGTCTAGAGTTACCTGCTGTGTTTTCGTCAAAGTTGTAGCCTTGGTTCTCCACAAACTGCCTGTGTGAGAGGGGGATGTCTTCATCGAAGCTGGTCTCCCTCATACGGGACGGGGCTTGGGACGTGTCAAAATAGTCAGGTGCGGAAGGCTGCGGTGGGGGGCGGAGACAGGAATGTGCCTCGGGCACCGCATGGAAAAGAAGGAGGAGCCAACCCTGTGCCACCAGCGCTATGGCCAACGCTGGTTCATCCCAGTCTGGTGACCGCCCCAGCCATGCGTTGCCATAGAGATAGAAGCCCACCCAGGCCACCCAGAGCAGGAGGGAGAGCAGACAGGCAGCCAGGAGCCAGATAGCGTTACAGCGCCACTGACGAGTCTTCCCGCAGAGAGCGAAGGAGGCGGCCCCCAGCGCAGCTAGTAGGAGCACAAGCACGTAGCTACAGGCTAAGGAGAAGTCCAGAGGCAGGTACTGACAGGCTGTTCTTCCTTCCCGGAGCACCGTGAGCAGGAGCCACTCAGCAGCGATGATACCCTGGACGGCACTGAGGCCCAGGGCTAGACCGGTCAGAGCACAGCCCCCTGGGCTCCGGCGCTCGCGGCCTAGCCTCCGGAGCCTCACGCCCTGTACCAGCAGGCAGGAGAAGCACAGAGCGAACAGCAGGCCCCAGAGGGCCCGACGCAGGAGACACAGCTGCTCGTCGCGCTCAATGAGGTAGGCGAAACTAAGCCCAAACAGGCCCAGGATGCCAAGGAGCAGGAGGAGAATGGGTCCGACGCCGCTGCGCTTCTCCGCCTCGCTCATGTGACGTAGTCGACAGAGGAGGATCAGGCCAAGCAAAATGGCCACTAGGGCTCCACCTGCAGCTGCAGATTCAACTGCCACACCCCAAACAGAGTCCAAGTCACAGAGGAGGGTGTAGGGGCGCACCGGACCCCAGCCGCAGCCCCTTGGCACTGCCGACGAATCCTCAGCAGAGTCCTGGGAAGAACCGCGTTGGGCCTCAGAGATGAGAAGAAGGACGACCAGACGAAAGAACGCCATCTTTGAGAGGAGGGAGGAGAGATGAGAGGGTAGAGAAACAGTTAGTCATTTCAGGAACAAAATGAACAAAGGGAAAGAACATGTAAGACTACTAGCACGGTCATCAACATACATTTGCATACATTAAAAAAGTCGTGAAGCAAGAATGCAACCACCAAGAATTTGCCCCTGCGTAGGACAGTTTTTATTTTTTTATCCAAAGATGGGGTCCAAAATAAACTAGAAAAAAAACACAGAACTTCGATATTTATACATCGAAAACATTGTTCATCAAAAACCTCTGGTTGCCGCAAAGGTTTTATCGGATAAAATTACTAAATATTCTGACCCAATTCCGGATTGAAGACTCATCAAATGTCAATGATTACAGTTTCCTTAGAACAAGACCAAACAGCCTCACACTGGGGAGAAACAACATGAATGCTAATGTTGTTTTCTACACAGAATATCATTAAAATTGATTGCCTTGCATGCATTTCCAACCAACTTCTACCTCATCAGTTGTTTTGCCTTGGTTTTAGACAAGCCCATAATGTGGAGTCCACACACTCTCAGTCTGTGAGCCTGGCCCAGATTCTCGGATACCAGAATTAACAATCAGCTTTAAGACCCAAAACTGTTCAGCCATAAAAACGGGGTTAGTATTTTAGAACCTTGTCAGAAGAGGTTTGTCCTTCGTTGCGGTCAAACTGGCAGCCATATTACAAGATGAGTACCAACGCCCTAAAACATCGGTAGGAACCCCTTAACGTTGTCAGGAGGCCGCCTCAGGAAACACGAAATAAAAGTGTCAATCCATGCTCCTTTAACAGAAGACATTTATGTAAATGTGCTCCTTGAAACAAGAACAGTGAGTTGTTACATCGGTAACCACAGAGAAAACTCTCCTCAGAGAATGGAGGCGGGCCGGGATGTTGGATCGTCAACACAAACACATATATTCCGATCTGACACACCGGGCTTTTTTACACCAGTCAGATAACGGTCAACAACAAACTGTCTGCTCGCTCCTAACACAACATGTCACACACACACACACACACACACACACACACACTGACCGCTGACATACTTTCCCATCCGCATCATACAGTCAATAGAAACACATGAACGTGTCGGCATGCATCACAATCACCACAGCACATCCCACAACTGTTTTTGGCACTAACATAACGACCCAAACGTATTGTTTTAGCGTATTGTTGTCCTTATGGGCTCAGTACCAACAACTAGAACAGCTCGGTTTCCTGAAGGTATCTTAAGGCTACATTCTATAAGAACCTTAGTATGAGCTTTGTTAATCTCTAAGCTTTTTCCCTAAAGCTATTGTTTCTATAGTTGCACGTGAAACGGCTCTTCATTTAAAGAATTTCCCATATCACGTTTTACAACTGCTAAGTATTTCGTTTTGCTGTTGTCACTTTATAAGTTCACGATCTCTATAAAACAAAGAATAAATAGGTGTTTCTGTCTCTTAACTTCACAGCAAAGTGAACTACAAATACATGTCTTCCCAAATGACACAAACATACAGTATAAAGGATTTTTATATTCAATTGATAACAGATTATGACAAATAGTATAGACTGAGTACAGACAACATAGCTTTGGTCAGCTTTTGGACAGTATATAATTAAATAATATTTCAAACGTTTGGCATCTATTTAGTTTGCTGTATGTTGACATTTACATTGATATATTGATTTATGTGTACAGTGCAGAATCTGTCAAATATAAAGGATCATTATAGAATCCATTAGAATAAACCACCTCAATATTTATGTTATCAGTATTAAATATATAAAAAGTATAATGGTAAAAATCTCTGATTTCTCATTTTTATTTTAGTTATTTCTAAAATTAGCTTCAATTCAACCCCATCAGGAACCCAACCCAGTACAGATTGACCTCTTGTCTCTGTTTAAAAAGCCTGACTTAATTTTAGCTCAAGGAAATGACCTGGGTGGGGTTTGTGGTGAGTTCCGACCAAATAAATATGGATTGACCTATGCTGATATTAAACCTCCTTACTGGATATTAGCTTAATGAGTGTTGAGACAGCCAAGCCACTGTGTTTATGAGCATGGACTGGCTATATTCACCTCACGGTGCCACAAATAGACTGTAACACAATATTGACAGACACATAACCTCTATGTACCCTATAAAGCAAAATGTGACCACAGTCGACAGAGACGCACGTTCAGGTAAAGACTAAAAAGTCAACAGCTATATACAGCTACTGACTCTTGTAGTCTTGGAAGTACATACAGGTAAAAGGTTTGCACTAGCAACAACAATACACGGTTAAAATGTACCTTTTAGATTAGGAGTGTGATGAAGTAATATGCATTAGGTGGTCCACTTTAAGCCTGCTAGCAAAAGACGGTAGAGGTTAGGAGTATTGTCAGGGCCAGCCAGACCCTTGTGTATTCAGCAGGACTGAATGTAGCACAACGATAATTCCCCAAACCAATAATTCTGGGTAAAACAATATGAAGAATAATATTCATTATGGAGCAGCGTGCTTAAATAAATACTAGAAAGGCTAGGAAGCTTTCACAGTCATGGTCAGCTATGGTTAAGGCTAGGAGGCTTTCACGGTCACGGTCAGCTATGGTTAAGGCTAGGAGGCTTTCGCAGTCACAGTCAGCTATGATTAAGGCTAGGAGACTTTCACGGTCACGGTCAGCTATGATTAAGGCTAGGAGACTTTCACGGTCACGGTCAGCTATGGTTAAGGCTAGGAGGCTTTTACGGTCACAGTCAGCTATGGTTGAGGCTAGGAGCCTTTTGCGGTCAGCTATGCACTTGAGTCCTTACAAAGGCTATTATAAGACGTAGTGGGATTGACCTGGAGGTAAGTGTTTTAATAAATGCCAGTTGTTTCTTATCACCCTTTCAGGGGTGAACGTTTTCTCCATCAGTTGTTTTAGGTTAGCTGTGGGGGGCAGGGGATTCTTCCGCCGTGAGCTGTCTTGCTGGAAGGCCTGTTTGAAACCAAGGTCGAGGGTAGGTGAGGGACAGGAGACATCTGATGTGAATTAACCCAGGAGCTCAAGGCTCTGTGGAGTTCTCCAGGGTCACTGGTGAGAGGTTACTTGTTGACACGAGGCCAGCAGCTCTAACTGATTGGCTTGGGGTAAAAGTTGCATCTTAACCACAGATCTAGGATCAGATTACCGAACCCCCATTCGTAGAGTTTGGGTGGGGTCATCTGGAGATTAGATGACTAGATTATATGCTGGTGTGTAGTAGATTTGGGCACAGGTTGGTATGGTTGCCATAGTTCATTTAATCAACTGAATGGCCTTTTGACCAATACAGAACATATATACAGTATATTTTATATATATTATTATATTATAAGATCCTTAACAAAATAATGTTTAGTGACAAAATGAGCCCTTGTTCAATGTTCTCCAATGGGAGAATCTGTTTAGCTATATGCCCATCCATTAACTCAGTCAATATCACCCAACAAACAGGCATACAGTCTCTGTCATAAGATGGCACATGTCTGACACAGTGGCTGTGATGTCAACAGCTAAAATATAATATTGTGAGACTTTGTGCGTGTTGACTGACAACACAATATATGTAGGTCTTGGGTCTCAGCATAGTATTTAGCATATCCTGTTGTTTTGACTTTTACACAATATTTGATCCAATTTGCGATTAAGACAGCTTATGACGGTGCTTAACCAGGAATTATTGGTTAAACGGAGGAACACACTTTATCGCCTTCTATCTATCACCTCAATTGAGCTTCCGGCGAACAAGCTGCCAAAAGGAGTCACCAAATGAAAATATATTTGATTATATGCCCAAATCTGGACGGTGCCAGCCAATCCTCTAGTTAGATTTAAACCCTGGTCTCACAGTGATAAAGCTGACTGCAAGGCGGTGACTTTACCACTGCACTATTCAGGGGCCACATTTAGCTTATGTCTTGTAAACACGAGGATTGTTTACGACTGATGTGACTACCTAAGAATGCCGCAAGCTCAGTGGGTACTTGTGAACGTGTCTGGTGTGCTGTGTGGAGATGTGTTCTGGGTTATCGTTGTCCCTGTTTCGGATTGTGTGTGTGTGTGTGTGTACATCCTGAGCGCGTCGGGTGCGTTCTCATGTGTTAACTCCCCACAGGGAATTATACAGAGCTGAATCCCATGTTACACACCTCTCCCTCACTGTCATTCACTTTCTTACAAACCCTAACCCTTCCCCAACGCCTTGCTGTGGCGGCAACGAGCCTCTGGATGCGATTGGTTTACATTAACATCAATCTAAAGGATGACTCACCTAATCATAGTGCTGGCTCTCTTCAAACACACAGTACTGAAAAACGCTGTTAGTCCGGTTCGCACGCACACACGCACACACACACACACACACACACTCTCACGCGCGCACACTGTGGCCTGGGTGCTGTGTAGCTCGTCGGTCCTCACAGCATGTTATGTTCTGGCAGAGCCCCTAATAACCATGGTAACACCCCGTCTCTAAAAAGACGGGCGTAAAGTAGGGAGGGCAGGGTGTTCTGGCTCATCCCCACACAACTGTGCAGACTGCTGTTTCCTCTCTTCCTAGCTTGGCTTGTAGCTGCAGAATCATAACGGAATATGAAATGCTTTGACGGCCAGTTACAACACCAAACAGGAGTAGCACATATCCACTTATCGAAGCCCCTACTCTATGAAATCTGTGTTCAGTACCTTTCCAATGGCATTTTTTGTATCCCTCACACACTTACACGTCAGATGTCCTCCTCTGTGTAGGGGGACTGGCTGAAAGGCTAGAGTAGCGCCAGGGAGAACCACACACACCCTTGTGAGGACACATATTGTCGTGGACTGTTTTCCCTAAACCTCAACTGGAATTCTAACTTCAACGTTTCCCCTAAATCTGAACCCTAAGCCTAAAATAGCCTCCTTTCCTCCTGAGGAGAATAGAACATGTCTTGTTTTCGTCCTCGTGGATTTGGTTCCCCACACTTACCATCACCCACTCTTATATGAGTCATGTGAAGACGAGCCCCCTTTCCACCTTCCTTCTGTCCTTTATGGCAGAAAAAGCTTTCTCTTTAGATCTCTCCATCCATCTCTCCATTTCTCTACCTCTCTCTCTCTTATTCTATCTCTTCATGTCTTTACCTCTCTTCGACTATCCATCTCTTTATCCCCTCACCTATTTACCTCTTCCTCTACCTCTCTTCTTTTATATTTCATCTATTTATCTACCCCTCTTGAATTATCTCTGTGCCCTCCCTTCTCACTATTGCTGTCTGTCTCCCTCTATAGTTTCTGTCCTCCCCTCAGTTTCAGACTATTTTTGCATGTTTAATCCCCACCCCTCCCCTGGTGTAGTCCAGCAGCATTCTCCTCCCTGCCACATGTATACACGTGAGGTAAACCACGTGAGGTAAACCATGTGAGGTAAACCACGTGAGGTAAACCATGTGAGGTAAACCATGTGAGGTGAACCACGTGAGGTAAACCATGTGAGGTAAACCATGT
Source organism: Dallia pectoralis (assembly GCA_029465975.1). Classification (NCBI taxonomy): domain Eukaryota; kingdom Metazoa; phylum Chordata; class Actinopteri; order Esociformes; family Umbridae; genus Dallia; species Dallia pectoralis. Next base: position 1,096,720 of record CM055756.1, read on the forward strand.
GAGGTGAACCACGTGAGGTAAATGGTGAGGTAAACCACATGAGGTGAACCATGGAGGTGTGAGGTGAACCACGTGAGGTGAACCATGTGAGGTAAACCACGTGAGGTGAACCACGTGAGGTAAACCATGTGAGGTGAACCACGTGAGGTAAACCATGTGAGGTGAACCATGTGAGGTAAACCATGTGAGGTAAACCATGTGAGGTGAACCATGTGAGGTAAACCATGTGAGGTGAACCATGTGAGGTGAACCACGTGAGGTAAACCATGTGAGGTAAACCATGTGAGGTGAACCATGTGAGGTAAACCACGTGAGGTAAACCACGTGAGGTGAACCATGTGAGGTAAACCATGTGAGGTAAACCATGTAAACCATGAGGTAAACCATGTGAGGTAAACCATGAACCATGTGAACCACGTGAGGTAAACCACGTGAGGTGAACCATGTGAGGTGAACCACGTGAGGTAAACCATGTGAGGTAAACCACGTGAGGTAAACCACGTGAGGTAAACCATGTGAGGTGAACCACGTGAGGTGAACCACGTGAGGTAAACCATGTGAGGTGAACCACGTGAGGTGAAACCAGGTAAACCATGAGGTGAGGGTGAACCACGGTGAGGTGAACCACGTGAGGTAAACCATGGAGGTGAACCACGTGAGGTAAACCACGTGAGGTGAACCACGTGAGGTGAACCACGTGAGGTAAACCACGTGAGGTGAACCACGTGAGGTAAACCACGAGGTAAACCATGTGAGGTGAGGTGAAACGTGAGGTGAACCACCCACGTGAGGTAAACCACGTGAGGTGAACCACGTGAGGTGAACCACGTGAGGTAAACCACGTGAGGTGAACCACGTGAGGTGAGAGGTGAACCATGTGAGGTGAACCGTATGAGGTAAACCATGTGAGGTGAACCACGTGAGGTAAACCACGTGAGGTGAACCACGTGAGGTGAACCACGTGAGGTGAACCACGTGAGGTGAACCACGTGACCACGTGAGGTGAACCACGTGAGGTGAACCACGTGAGGTAAACCACGTGAGGTGAACCACGTGAGGTGAACCACGTGAGGTAAACCATGTGAGGTGAACCACGTGAGGTGAACCACGTGAGGTGAACCACGTGAGGTGAACCACGTGAGGTGAACCACGTGAGGTGAACCACGTGAGGTGAACCACGTGAGGTGAAAACCACGTGAGGTGAACCACGTGAGGTGAACCACGTGAGGTAAACCACGTGAGGTGAACCACGTGAGGTGAACCACGTGAGGTGAACCACGTGAGGTAAACCATGTGAGGTGAAACCATGAGGGTAAACCATGAGGTAAACCATGGAGGTGAACCACGTGAGGTGAACCATGTGAAACCACGGTGAAACCATGTGAAACCATGTGAGGTGAACCGCGTGAAAACCACGTGAGGTGAACCACGTGAGGTGAACCACGTGAGGTGAACCACGTGAAAACCACGTGAGGTGAACCACGTGAGGAGGTAAACCACGTGAGGTGAGGTAAACCATGTGAGGTGAACAACGTGTGAAACCACGTGTGAGGTGAACCACCATGTGAGGTGAACCACGTGAGGTGAACCACGTGAGGTGAACCACGTGAGGTAAACCACGTGAGGTAAACCACGTGAGGTAAACCATGTGAAACCACGTGAGGTGAACCACCACGTGAGGTAAACCACCATGTGAGGTAAAAACCATGAGGTGAACCACGTGAGGTAAACCATGGGTGAGGTAAACCACGTGAGGTGAACCATGTGAGGTAAACCACGTGAGGAGGTAAACCATGTGAGGTGAACCACGTGAGGTAAACCACGTGAGGTGAACCACGTGAGGTGAACCACCTGAGGTAAACCATGTGAGGTAAACCACGTGAGGTAAACCACGTGAGGTGAACCACGTGAGGTGAACCACGTGAGGTAAACCACGTGAGGTGAACCACGTGAGGTGAACCACGTGAGGTAAACCACGTGAGGTGAACCACGTGAGGTAAACCACGTGAGGTGAACCACGTGAGGTGAAACCACGTGAGGTAAACCACGTGAGGTGAAAACCACGTGAGGTGAACCACGTGAGGTGAAAACCACGTGAGGTGAACCACGTGAGGTAAACCACGTGAAACCACGTGAGGTGAACCACGTGAGGTAAACCACGTGAGGTGAACCACGTGAGGTGAAACCACGTGAGGTGAACCACGTGAGGTGAACCACGTGAGGTGAGGTAAACCAAACCACGAACCATGAGGTAAACCACGAGGTGAGGAGGTGAACCACGTGAGGTAAACCACCCACGTGAGGTAAACCGTGAGGTGAGGTGAACCACCCACGTGAGGTGAGATAAACCATGTGAGGTAAACCACGTGAGGTGTGAGGTGAAACCACGTGAGGTGAACCACGTGAGGTGAACCACGTGAGGTAAACCACGTGAGGTAAACCCACTACGTGAGGTGAACCACGTGAGGTAAACCACGTGAGGTAAACCACGTGAGGTAAACCATGTGGGGTGAACCATGTGAGGTAAACCACGTGAGGTAAACCATGGAGGTGAACCATGTGAGGTGAACCATGTGAGGTGAACCATGTGAGGTAAACCATGTGAGGTGAACCACGTGAGGTGAAACCACGTGAGGTAAACCACGTGAGGTAAACCACGTGAGGTGAACCACGTGAGGTGAACCATGTGAGGTAAACCATGTGAGGTGAACCACGTGAGGTGAAACCACGTGAGGTAAACCACGTGAGGTGAACCACGTGAGGTGAAAACCATGTGAGGTGAACCATGTGAGGTGAACCACGTGAGGTGAACCACGTGAGGTGAACCACGTGAGGTAAACCACGTGAGGTAAACCACGTGAGGTGAACCACGTGAGGTGAACCACGTGAGGTAAACCACGTGAGGTAAACCATGTGAGGTGAACCACGTGAGGTGAACCACGTGAGGTAAACCACGTGAGGTGAACCACGTGAGGTGAACCACGTGAGGTGAACCACGTGTGAGGTGGACCACGTGAGGTGAACCACGTGAGGTGAACCACGTGAGGTGAACCACGTGAGGTGAACCACGTGAGGTAAACCACGTGAGGTAAACCACGTGAGGTAAACCGTATGAGGTGAACCATTTGAGGTAAACCACGTGAGGTAAACCACATGAGGTAAACCACGTGAGGTGAACCATTTGAGGTAAACCACGTGAGGTGAACCACGTGAGGTGAACCACGTGAGGTAAACCACGTGAGGTAAACCATGTGAGGTAAACCACGTGAGGTAAACCACATGAGGTAAATGGTGTGAGGTAAACCACATGAGATGAACCATGTGAGGTAAACCACGTGAGGTGAACCACGTGAGGTAAACCATGTGGGGTGAACCATGGGAGGTGAACCACGTGAGGTAAACCACATGAGGTAAACCATGTGAGGTAAACCGTATGAGGTAAACCATGTGAGGTAAACCACGTGAGCTGAACCACGTGAGGTAAACCATGTGAGGTAAACCACGTGAGGTGAACCAGGTGAGGTAAACCACGTGAGGTAAACCATGTGAGGTAAACCACGTGAGGTAAACCACATGAGGTAAATGGTGTGAGGTAAACCACATGAGATGAACCATGTGAGGTAAACCACGTGAGGTGAACCACGTGAGGTAAACCACGTGGGGTGAACCATGGGAGGTGAACCACGTGAGGTGAACCACGTGAGGTAAACCACGTGAGGTAAACCGTGTGAGGTAAACCGTGTGAGATAAACCATGTGAGGTAAACCGTATGAGGTAAACCACGTGAGGTGAACCACGTGAGGTGAACCACGTGAGGTGAACCACGTGAGGTGAACCACGTGAGGTGAACCACGTGAGGTAAACCACGTGAGGTGAACCACGTGAGGTGAACCACGTGAGGTAAACCATGTGAGGTGAACCATGTGGGTGAACCATGGGAGGTGAACCACGTGAGGTAAACCACGTGAGGTAAACCGCGTGAGGTAAACCGTATGAGATAAACCATGTGAGGTAAACCGTATGAGGTAAACCACGTGAGGTGAACCACGTGAGGTGAACCACGTGAGGTAAACCACGTGAGGTAAACCACGTGAGGTGAACCACGTGAGGTAAACCATGTGAGGTAAACCATGTGGGGTGAACCATGGGAGGTGAACCGCGTGAGGTGAACCGCGTGAGGTAAACCGCGTGAGGTAAACCGCATGAGGTAAACCGTATGAGGTAAACCGTATGAGGTAAACCATGTGAGGTAAACCGTATGAGGTAAACCACGTGAGGTGAACCACGTGAGGTGAACCACGTGAGGTAAACCACGTGAGGTAAACCACGTGAGGTAAACCATGTGCCGTGTCCCCTCCCTGGAACATTCAGCTTTCTCTGTCCTTCCTTTCTCTCTCCCTCCCTACTCTCTCTCCCAGCTCCCTCCCTCGCCGCTCCCTCCGTTCTTTCTCTCCTTCCCAAAACCCACTTTCGCTCCTCTCTCCCTCCTTTCTAACTCCTTCACAGCTCTCTCCATCACTCTCAGCTCCCTCCATCTTTCCTCTCTCCATCTCTCTCTCTCTCATTCCTCTCTTGGTCCCTGCTCTCTCTCTCTCATTCCTCTCTTGGTCCCTGCTCTCTCTCTCTCATTCCTCTCTTGGTCCCTGCTCTCTCTCTCTCTCTCATTCCTCTCTTGGTCCCTGCTCTCTCTCTCTCTCATTCCTCTCTTGGTCCCTGCTCTCTCTCTCTCATTCCTCTCTTGGTCCCTGCTCTCTCTCTCTCATTCCTCTCTTGGTCCCTGCTCTCTCTCTCTCATTCCTCTCTTGGTCCCTGCTCTCTCTCTCTCATTCCTCTCTTGGTCCCTGCTCTATCTCTTCCTGTTTCATCCAACACATCACATGGTACAGCAAAATCCTTACATTCACTGTGTCTCCAAATCTTCCTGTTCTTCTTACATCTCTCTCTCCTGGTCTCTTCAGTCTATCTCTCACACTCCATTTCTATTCTCTCAACCCTCTCTACCTGTGCAAGCAGAAATAATGGCAGATCGAACAGTGGTAAATGCCTGTCATACGTCCCTCATGTTTATATCTGCCTGTTTTCCTGTATGATGACTGTCTGCCTGTATGATGACTGTCTGCCTGAATGATGACTGTCTGCCTTTATTATGACTGTCTGCCTGTATTATGACTGTCTGCCTGTATAATGACTGTCTGCCTGTATTATGACTGTCTGCCTGTATTATGACTGTCTGCCTGTATGATGACTGTCTGCCTGTATGATGACTGTCTGCCTTTATTATGACTGTCTGCCTGTATTATGACTGTCTGCCTGTATTATGACTGTCTGCCTGTATGATGACTGTTTGTCACGTAATGTATTAGTACTGTCTACCTGTATATGTAATAGTACTGTCTACCTGTATATGTAATAGTACTGTCTACCTGTATATGTAATAATACTGTCTACCTGTATATGTAATAGTACTGTCTACCTGTATATGTAATAGTACTGTCTACCTGTATATGTAATAGTACTGTCTACCTGTATATGTAATAGTACTGTCTACCTGTATATGTAATAGTACTGTCTACCTGTATATGTAATAGTACTGTCTACCTGTATATGTAATAATACTGTCTACCTGTATATGTAATAGTACTGTCTACCTGTATATGTAATAATAATAATGTCTACCTGTATATGTAATAGTACTGTCTACCTGTATATGTAATAATACTGTCTACCTGTATATGTAATTATTTTAGTCCCATTTATATATTATTTTATATATTATAGAATATTTTATATATTCTATAAAGCATCTACCCTTTACAGTACCATATTGACAGCCCTGTACACACTATGACTGTAGCTACCACTTATGATAAGTCAAGAGCCTCAGATTGCAGCCCAAATAAATGCTTCACAGACACTAATCTCAACGTCTATTGTTCAGAGGAGACTGCGTGGATCAGGCCTTAGGGGGCGAATTTCCGCAAAAAGGACTGAAGGAAACCAATGGGACACTTGGATGAGCCAAGTAACAGGAAAAATCCACATTAGACCGGTAGAAATCACTCTTTGGTCTGATTTGTCCAAATTAGAGATGTTTGGTTCCAACCGTCATTTCTTTGCGAAACAGAGTGGGTGAGCGAGCGGATGATCTCCACATGCATGCTTCCCTCTGTGAAGTATGGAGGCGGGATGTGAGGCGTATTTAGCCGTGACACTGTCTGTGATTTATTTAGAATTCAAGGCACAGTCAGGAAGCTTGGCTTCAACAGCATTCTGCAGCGATACGCCATCCCATCTGGTTAGTGGGACTGTAATTTGTTTTTCAAAAGGAAAATGACCCAACAGACTTCCAGGCTGAGTAACAGCTATTTGACCAAGAATGACAGCAAAGGTTCTGCATCACCTGACCTCCACAATCACCTGACCTCCACAATCACCTGACCTTCACAATCACCTGACCTCCACAATCACCTGACCACAACAATCACCTGACCTCCACAATCACCTGGCCTCCACAATCACCTGACCTCCACAATCACTTGACCTCCACAATCACATGACCTCCACATCACTTGACCTTCACAATATCGTGACCTCCACAATCATCTGATCTCCACAATCACCTGGCCTCCACAATCACCTGACCTCCACAATCACCTGGCCTCCACAATCACCTGACCTTCACAATCACCTGACCTCCACAATCACATGACCTCCACAATCACCTGGCCTCCACAATCACCTGACCTTCACAATCACCTGACCTCCACAATCACATGACCTCCACAATCACTTGACCTTCACAATATGGTGACCTCCACAATCACTTGACCTCCACAATCACATGGCCTCCACAATCACCTGACCTCCACAATCAACTGACCTTCACAATCATCTGACTCCACAATCATCTGGCCTCCACAATCACCTGGCCTCCACAATCACCTGGCCTCCACAATCACCTGGCCTCCACACAATTTAGAGGGCTTAGGATTAGGTGGACCGCAGAGTGAAGGAAAAGCACTAGACAATTCTGTATGTGTTTTTCATATTTTGTTATCTTCAGTATTAATCTACACTGTGGAAAATGGTATAAATAAACATACCCTTTAATGAGTAGATGTGTCCAAACATTGACTGGTACTCTACACAATTTAGTTAATTCAAATGCAGTGTGGATGCAGTACAGTTAGTTAATGCAAATGCAGTGTGGATGCAGTACAGTTAGTTAATGCAAATGCAGTGTGGATGCAGTACAGTTAGTTAATGTAAATGCAGTGGGATGCAGTACAGTTAGTTAATGCAAATGCAGTGTGGATGCAGTACAGTTAGTTAATGTAAATGCAGTGTGGATGCAGTACAGTCTGTTAATGCAAATGCAGTGTGGATGCAGTACAGTCTGTTAATGCAAATGCAGTGTGGATGCAGTACAGTTAGATAATGCAAATGCAGTGTGGATGCAGTACAGTAAGTTAATGTAAATGCAGTGTGGATGCAGTACAGTAAGTTAATGCAAATGCAGTGTGGATGCAGTACAGTTAGTTAATGTAAATGCAGTGTGGATGCAGTACAGTTAGTTAATGCAAATGCAGTGTGGATGCAGTACAGTAAGTTAATGTAAATGCAGTGTGGATGCAGTACAATTAGTTAATGCAAATGCAGTGTGGATGCAGTACAGTTAGTTAATGTAAATGCAGTGTGGATGCAGTACAGTTAGTTAATGTAAATGCAGTGTGGATGCAGTACAGTTAGTTAATGTAAATGCAGTGTGGATGCAGTACAGTTAGTTAATGTAAATGCAGTGTGGATGCAGTACAGTTAGTTAATGTAAATGCAGTGTGGATGCAGTACAGTTAGTTAATGTAAATGCAGTGTGGATGCAGTACAGTTAGTTAATGCAAATGCAGTGTGGATGCAGTACAGTAAGTTAATGTAAATGCAGTGTGGATGCAGTACAGTAAGTTAATGTAAATGCAGTGTGGATGCAGTACAGTTAGTTAATGTAAATGCAGTGTGGATGCAGTACAGTAAGTTAATGTAAATGCAGTGTGGATGCAGTACAGTAAGTTAATGTAAATGCAGTGTGGATGCAGTACAGTTAGTTAATGTAAATGCAGTGTGGATGCAGTACAGTTAGTTAATGTAAATGCAGTGTGGATGCAGTACAGTAAGTTAATGTAAATGCAGTGTGGATGCAGTACAGTGCTCCCTGCTGAACATGTAACACCAATAACCATATTCAGTCCTTCAGGCTCCAGAGTCATCCTCTGCAATTACCACGGACAGTGGACTACCAGATGCTCTGTAATTATCATAACCATAATTGGGTACATGATTACATTTCTGACTAGCAGCTTGCCATCCTGCCCTATCCTGCTCAAGTTTGAAGGCAATTTGGTGGTTCATTGCGTGTGCACAACAGTTTAAAAGTTTGTGGTCAGTTAGAAAATTCTGAAGCAAAGCTATTTTCTTCACAGAACAGCCCAAACTAGCTCTAACCAGAATAGAAAGAAAAGTGACTAGTTAGAGAAACAGACACACAGGCCCTGGACGTCTACAGTGAAGATTTGATTGCGAGATGCTGACCTTTTAGGCTGAGTTGCAAAGAAAAATCCATATCTCACACTGGTCAATAAAAAGACATAACTAAGTTGGACAAAAGAACAGACACTAGACAGAGGAAGATTGAAAAGAAGTTCTAAATTTGAGGTGTTTGGATCACAGTAAAGAACATTGGCGAGATGATGACCAAATGAAAAGATGCTGGAAGATTGTTTTCCGACACCTGTCAAGCATGTTAGAAGCAATCGAATGGTCCGAGGGTGCTTTAGTGTTGGTAAACTGGGACATTTGTACAGAGTAAAAGGGATCTTGAAAAAGGAAGGCCATGACATTTTAGCAACAGTATGCCATAGCCTTCACCGGCAGTGATTGTATTGTCAATATATAGTGCATTGTCTATTCATAGAGGCAAGCACTAATCCCCATGAATTATTATTCATTACTTTTTGTCACATGTTCTATATATTAGTATATGATATCCATGTATTCAATGCCCAAATAAACTGTGACAAGAGACACTTCATATGTCTCACAATGACATAATGTCCCCACAGCTGTGAGTGACATAAATAGAGGGAGAGACTGAACGATGTGGATGGATGGATAAAGAGAGTCTAACTGATGAAGTATGGATAGTGTGAATGGCAGTGAGAGAGAGGGTTCTGGGAGTGAGAGAATATGGGGTTCTGGAAATGAGAGCGATGGTTGTGGGAGTAATACAGAGAAAGATGGAGGGTTTTTGAGGTGCGAGTGGGGAAGTGAGATAGGGAGAGAGAGAGATATAGGGAGATTGACTTTGGTGATTAAAGAGTGTCCATCGCTGAGGTCTGCTTGGTAAAAGAAATCAGTAAGTCAAACAGACAGACATGCTGACCGAAATAACTACACACACACACACACACACACACACACACACACACATACACACACACACACTTAGGCAGACATAACACTGACAGACAGTGCTGCTATACCCCAGGCTATCATCCATGGTCCCAATACCTCTTTGGACCAGATAATTAGACCTCATTAACATGCGAATGGTTATCACAGCTTGACCATATGCTAATTCACTTGACAATTAACAGTATTGATAGGTAACATCCCATTCTCTGGATGTATCTGTGATAAGGGGCTGAGGAATAAGGAATCAGAAAAATCCATCACTTCCCCCAGTGGGATCACTTCCCCAGGTGGCATCACTTCCCCAGGTGGCATCACTTCCCCAGGTGGTATCACTTCCCCAGGTGGCATCACTTCCTCAGGTGGCATCACTTCCCCAGGTGGCATCACTTCCCCAGATGGCATCACTTCCCCAGGTGGCATCACTTCCCCAGGTGGCATCACTTCCTCAGGTGGCATCACTTCCCCAGGTGGCATCACTTCCCCAGATGGCATCACTTCCCCAGGTGGCATCACTTCCCCAGATGGCATCACTTCCCCAAGTAGCATCACTCATCCAACAGGTTCAGTTCTGACGCTCGCATGCCCATTCATTTCCAGAGTGGTCATGTTTGGTCATCAGGGGTCACCAGGGGTCATCCTGGGCTCTCTGACTGGTCTGTGGCTACGCAACCCAATACATTCTTCCCGGAACCATCATTAAAAGGTTCTGTGACTTGTGCCACAGTTGACTTTTTGTCGGTTCAGACTAGTCAGGATAGCTTTCTTTCCTCTGACACATCGATGAGCCTTGGGCGCCCAACAGCCTGTCATCGGTTTGTGGTTTGTCCCTTCCCAGACCACTGTTAATAGGTATTCACAACTGCTGACCAGGAGCACCCAACAAGCCGTGCTGTTTCAGAGATGCCCCAGTCTGACCCAGTTCTCTGGCCATGATAAATTGATAAACAACGGTATTCCCTGTGGTCATAATGTTTAGGCTCATCAGCGTAAAAAATACATTTTGCGTGTAACAAATTGCAGTTGGAAGATATTTGAACTCCTTTACTTTTCTCACTGTGTTATAGACTTCATTTTGTCTTATTTACTAAAAATATTAAACAGAAATATAATCATCCTTGAAATGTCCCTAAAACTTTATTCTAATACTGGGGGAAATTGATTGGACATTATTTAGAAAGAGACAAAGGTCCCATGTTTCCCAGTTGGGAAGAGCATAAACCAGGCCATAAAGTTGTAAGACCTCTTTGTAGACCTCAGAGTTGTGTTAAGGCATATATCTAAGGAGTAAAGGTTTCCAGGTGCAGATTGGGCTCAATCGTTTTAAAATGGAGGTTTGGAATCAACAATACTCTTTCTAGAACTTCCAGTCTGGCAAGAAGAGCCTGGTCAGCCGGAGGTGGCAAAGAACCCACTGGCCTCTCTAACAGAACTTCTGAGTTTTTTGCAGAGATGGGGGAAAAAGCCTGCCAGAAGAATAACTATCTCTACAGAACTACAACAATCAGGCTTGTTTGGTACAATTGCTAGATGGTAGCCAATTCTGAGTAAAAGACAAATCACATGCAGCATTCCCTGATCTGATATGACCAAAATCAAATGATTGATATGACCTGAGTCTGTCAATAAACTTGGTAGTGCTCATTACCTGTCAAATACTATCCCTAAGGGGAAGTGTGGTGGTGGGAGCATCAGGCTATGGGGAGGCTTCTTATTGTGAGGGACTGGGAGGCTGGTTAAGATAAAGGGAAGGAATAACAAAGACCTCTAAAAACCTCTCAGCACATAAACATCTCAAAGCACAAGGCCAAGACAATGCGAGATTAACTTTAAGAACTCTGTGAATGTAAAAGCCTTGACTTAAACCCTACTGAACAATTAAACATCTTAGGGGAGACCTGAAGACTGAAGTTCCTTGAGCTTGAGAGTATCTTCAAGAAAGAATGATAGATGTACGAAGCTGGTAGAAGCATACCTAAGAAGATTTAAAGCAGAGATCGTTGCCAAATTACTGAATAGAGGTCTGAATACTTATGTAAATGGACTATTCGTTATTTACTTTCAATAAATTCACGTACAATTTCTAAAATTGTATTTTTGCTTTGTCATGATGGGATATTGTGTACTGATTGATGATAATAATATTTAATCAATTATTAATTAAGTCAATAACATGACAAAATGTGGATAAAGTTCAAGGGTCACAATACTTTTCATAGACACGCTATATATACAGTGCTTGTTATTGAAGATAAATAATGTAGACCCTTGTACATAGGTTGGATGCCTAATGTAGATGACCTGCACATTCCAGACAGTGGGTTTGAAATGTGTGCTAAATTCAGTATCTTCCATTATAGATGGTTGGTACGACCACTGACACTGCAGTTGGTCACAGACTGAGTTAGAGAGCATGCCTGGTTCTATGAGGAGGATCAGAAGGATTCGCTATGGTTACGCTGGTAAGTAGAATGGACAGAAGAAGAGAGGAAGTGAGAACAGCAGGATGTGCGGAGGAAGCTACAGCGTGGAAATGATTGGAGTGTAACCATTGTCTGATGAGTCAAGCTGTTGCCTGTGAGCACACACACACACACACACATTTGTCTGTGTGTACTTGTAGGGACATAAAATCTAATTCAGACATACATTTTTCCTATTTGTAAACTTAACCATACCACATACGCTAACATTAACCTAACTTTAATAACCTAACATGCATGCCTAAAATTAACCTAATGCTAACATCCTGAACCTAAAAGTAACCCAAATTGTAACAACGTGCTCTATTATGCGTTTTTCTCAACCCCTTAAGCCATATATTGCATATTCCCTCGTGTTGACCATTTTCTTCAGGAGCCCTGATTTGACCTACTCCTCTGAGTCACTCGAAAAACAAAGGATCTTAGAAATAAAATTGCATTACATCTGTTTGCTGTATATCTTTAAGTCGATCTGACTTCTTCCCCAGCCAAACTATGGGAGATATCGACTAAGTAGAAGTATATTGAATGGAATTGTCTGTCGACTATGTTTTGATGTAGGCATTCCAAAACACAGATCACATTAACAGAACAATGAGGTTTCCAACGAGGTAAATGTGAATGTCTTGTACAGGTTTGTAGGACTCATTTATCTCCACGATCCACAACACAGTTTAATCATTTAAATTGTTATGACATATTAATAAGCTCTGTAGCCTTGATGTAAGAATGGTCAGCAAGTCACTCACCCGCAGTTAGAGATGAGTCCCTAGTAAGATGAGAGACCTAGCTAAACCGACTTAGGCCGTGCTTTAATTCTTACGTATTTAGACAGAAACCTATTTAAAGAATGTTCTTTTTTCAGGCAGCCCCCCCCGGTCAACAAACAATACTGAGCGCATGGATGAGTAGTCAGGGTATTCCAGAAAGAGTTGTTTGTTGAGAAACCCAGGCCAACCCTTTTTAGGTGGGCGGGGGTGATCTCAAATACAAAATAAAGACTATCAGCTCACCTAGGAAGTCTCAAAACAGGAAGGGATTAAGGGGAGACAAGAAGCGATATAGGGGATTGGGGGAGTGTTTATACTAAATACCAAAATAGTGTCAGCATCAACCAAGAGAATGGCATTCATATTATGCTGTGTATGTGCCTGGCATGACAGAAAAGCACAATGGTGATATAATGAACGCTGACATTTTATTCTCATGTAAACAGTTAACCACCATGTATCCAAATTCAAGGTCCGATTTTTGATGAGGTCATGTCATGTGCAGTGACAGGTGGTCCTTGACGCCAATGACCCTAGAGGTCAAGACCCGTCCCAACGCGCAGCGGCAGTGCGCAAACTTATATCCCCAACGACAGGCTTCGTTTACAATGACAAAATAACAGACCCCTAGGCTTGATTTAAACCCCACATCATGGTGCTGCTGCATCTCCACTCACAGAACTGTCAACGGTGCAACCTCCACCCCGGTGAATGACAAACCCTAAAAAAAACGCTGTCCAATTGTAACCAGGACCACTACAGAATGCATTTGAAGGGTACACAGAGTCGTCTCAAAATGACCAGTTTGCCATTGAAAAGATAAAACGCTCACAGAAATATCACGAACGCAATATCGGTCGATTAATTATCGCAAAATGGAAAACCGAGAGAACATACCTTGTGCGATGTAAACAAATCCGATGAAACCGTGTCACGTGTATATCGGGGATCAATGGGAATATGTCACATTATAGATGTGATGCCCGTCTGCTGGGGTGGCACTCACACTCTCCATCCACGTTCCCACGGTGGCGGATGAGCTCTGTTCCCTCACCGCAAAATGTCAACCCTACCAGGGAGAACCCTTTATTCAACCGCACTCGTTCTGGAAGTAGTCCGGATTTGACACACTAGAGAGGTAAAAACTGCATTATAGGTGCCGTTTCTCCTAAATCCTTTGTTCAACGGTGCGTTTCACCAACGAGCACCCCTAATTGTAATGAATAAATAAGGAATAATCTAAATAAATATAATAACAATGCAACTAAGCAATGCGCTCTGTTCTGGAACTACTGTGCGCTATATCCAGACTGATCCCAGTTCTGTTACAGCTGCGGAGGGTCCAGTTCACAGTCCAAGTGGAGACCCAGACGGTTGCACATGCTCTGCATCACCCGGGTATGGCAGCTCCACACTCCGCAGATCACAGTGCGTCATGTTAATCCCTCTCTCTACAGCTCCACAGCTCTACTGTCACGTATACCAGTGCCTCTGCTCACTGTGCACTCCTATATTCTCCCTGTTAAGACATTGCTGTCGCTCTCGGGTTGGGCTCGTTCATCCACATCTGCCCAAATCTGTCTGCTGTCCGCAGGTTCCGTGCGCTGTGTGTTTCACAACCCAATAACATATTTTTTAACACCGCTTCATTATGTGGCTGATTGGAAGCTCTAATATCATAATATAATATATAATATCAGTGACTTCGTGTTTCTGCTTCTGCTTCTGCTTGAACACGCGCGTCCTCAGCTGTTCAATTCGATCAGTTCAGGGAGGCGTGTTTTGAGTGACACAAACCCCGCCCACTGCTCGAACACTATTCAATACATTTAGGGAGGCGTGTTTTGAGTGACACAAACCCCGCCCACTGCTCGAACACTATTCACATTCAGGGAGGCGTGTTTTGAGTGACACAGACCCCGCCCACTGCTCCAACACTATTCAATCAAACTCGCACTGTCCTAGTTACCGGTTTCTTTTTACATAAGTATGTGGATATATTTCTCCCCAAAAAAGCACATCTGCACAAACTGAAACAAGATTAAACATATGTGTGCCATTTATAAAGACATATTTCACATTTAAATACATTATGTTAATCCAATGTACACAGATAACTTTTGATGTGATTTTTTCCCTCCTGTTAAAACACAATTTACTATCAATATGTTATCTACACTTCCTATGCTCAGAATGTCTTCCAGCTCTCGTGCTAACACTGTGCACGCGGTGTGTTATCAGTCAAATTCCGCTGCTCTGTTTCCGGGGACAATTGAGTGACAGCCACATTGATTTTCGTTCAGAGAGGCACGTGAGTAATAAATAGTCCTGGAAATTACTGTCACCTACAGTTTCTGTCAATAGTCCTCGATCATATCGACACAGACGCAAGATATTAGAGTGACACTCCCATTAGCATAGCGCCCTGGTTTCTGCTCTAATGTGGGCCTACCAATGGGATTTTGCTTAATCTGAGATTTGTGGTATTAATATACACTTTTGCCGTCCCGGTCTGTCCCCCGGCCAAATTCTCACAGTGTCTGTAACATACTCAACATACACATGTATTTTGGCTCACGCGCGCAATTACATGCGCATGTTAGCCAAAATACTTAGTGTTGCACGTAGTGTGTGTTCTACACTTCAATCACAGTTTACAGCTATAGAAGCTTAAACATCTTCATTTAATTTTTTTTGTCATTTGGCAGAATTGACTCATATACATAAACAGACTTAACGCTACTTATTTAGATATATAAGTGCATTTATTTTAAAATAGCACAACCCATTAATTGTAATTACACCTCAGACAAACATTAGTAATTAGCAATGTCTGTGCAAAATAAATAATGATATATATAATAATAAAGAAAATGCCGAAATGACAAAAAACATTCACACGCATGCGCGCACACACACATGGACCCTTCCCCCCCACACAACACAACACAGCAAGAGCCTAGCAAACATTGTCCTTTCTCGCTCGCTCTCTCTCTCTCTCATTTATTTCTGTAACTGATTTGCTGCACCAGTTGCTCTAAAATTTCTCTCCCTCTTTTTTGCAGATTGAAGTGATAGGGTGACCTCATGTTAACAAGATAGCCATATGGACATACACGGACACACACACACACACATACACATTAGTATGCACATTGAGGTGACCGTATGGAACTGCAGTCAAAGACGGGGTCCTAATCTGACAGGTGCAGTCTGGGAGAGTGACAGGAAGGAGGGGGATAATATATAGTGACAGAAAGAAGCTCACTGCTGTCTAAGTGGATAGATGATCTGCTGGCATTACAGACCGCTAACCTCATATACGTTTCACAATTAGATCCTCCCTAATCAATTGGAGTTAAACTCTGCTGCAGCATTTATTTCATAGTGAATTGACCAATAATATTTCTACACATCAACAATACAAATTAGAATATTAATTATTAATACAGATATTGCTCCGCAGGAGAATCAAATACTTTAAAAGGCTCTGGGATTCCAGAAAGTGCATTTTCAATCGCTTACGTTACTCGCTCTGAGTTCTCAAGTTGTTGTTTTTCTCTGCTCCCCTATGAGAAGTCTTACGTTGGTGCCGTAACCTGGAAAACTTTAACACTAGCTCCTTCACTGAACACTATCTTGTTCGTCTTTGCGTCAGAAGGACCGAGCTGTTGTTAACCAAACAAATACCAGCATTTCAAGGAATTGTTGTTGCTCCACTGTCAACTCCAACTGTATTGTGCTCAATTGGAAAAGTATTTAATTCATGTGACGCACACATGGTGGGATATGTATGTTATACTTGCACATATAGTATAATAAATTGAATTATTCTGCTTTCGAGGGAAACATATATTCAATGCCCATAGACAATGCGAATTGTTATTGCTGTTTGAGCTATCATTAGTTTTGCCACATATCTTTTCTTCCGTGTGCGTCAAAGGAGGATCCAATACAGGAACGGATGACTTCAGTTGCTTTTAATAACAGAGTCCACTGCAACCAGCTAATATATGAAGGCCAACAGTGGCACTTGACATAAATCACCACTGCAGAGTATTAATGCTAAACACTGCCACACTCCAACAGAGGGACAAAATAAGCTCCATTAACAGAGACTAAATAACTGAACACTAGTTCAGAACAACCGCCAACAGACCACACATTACCACACAAATACATGGCCAAACACAGGGAACCTATATACGAGTAGTACTAATGAGGGAATGGGCACCAGGTGTGTGTAATGATGAAACATGTCTATGTAGTGATGAGGGAGACGGTGGCACTAGAAAGCCAGTGACGACGAATGCCAAAGCCTGCCTGTAGATGGCGGTAGAATGGCTTTGGGGGGGAGTTGTGACAGAAGCAGCAGGACGATATTCATGTCAGGAAATAGCTCAACTCAATATTGTCAACAATAACTATGAATTAATTTGGTTTAATTACAAATAATCAGCGCGCCTCTCAATTGGCGACTGTCCCGGCATATTTTTATATTTCATATTTTCTAAACCTTGAGAACCATTCTCTTTCTAGAGATCAGTGTGAGTGACACTTATACACATACTAATTACACATAGGGACCTGGTGTAAATGGTTAGACAAGACAATCCGGGGATGAGTTGATAGCTGAAACTGGAAAACACAGGGTAAAGACCTGAGTTCCTCACCTTACTGTGACAATATAGACTTAATACACACATCCCTACTAATCATTGAGTTTAGATGTGCTGATTTGTGTAGCACATATAAATTCATCATACGTCGCATCACTCGCCACAGCGTTCCAAACTGCCTATAGATGCAACACCATCACAAGATCTGTGCATTTGGAGCTTCACTAAATACGTTTCCATGGCAGAGCAACTACAGTATTCAGAGGCCGTACACAAACATGCGCAGGAGTTGGCTGGAGTGATGTAAAGCGAGCCGCGCCGGACTCTGGAGCAGGGTGCAATGGGCTGTGTGTTGTGACACATTCCTCACATAACCATTGTTCACGTTTTCTGTGACATCAGTAACGGGATAGCCTTTGTTGCCCTCGCGCATCGATGAGCCTGTCACTGGTTTGTGGTTTCTCCCTGTGAGACCTCGGTCACTAGGCACTGACCACTGCTGACTGGGAGCCCCCCACAAGCCTTGTCGTTCCAGAGAGGCTCTGACCCAGTAATCTGGCCATGATAATTGGGCCCAATGTCAAAGTCGCTCAGGTCTTTATTCCTGCCCATTTCACTGAACACTATGAGAGGTGAATTTTGCTATCTGATCTAGCCAGACCTTGACATCAGAAACACACATGCCCACATTCAAAATATGTTCTGAAAGAACAATAATAATGCCAAAGTACAAGAAACGTAAACCCACTCCACCTTCGACATGGGTGTCGATATGTGATCTTAATCAGATCAGGATGGTCAGATCACATCACTGTGTATCAGCATTCCTCCCACAGACTTGATTGCACCCAGGAGCAACCATTCTAGTTATTACACAAGCTTAGGTGTGGTGTGACTGTTAGCTGCTGACCTGTTTCTTTACTCATTCATAAGCTGTTATATTGGCTCAACACTGGCGAGGATATTGTAGAATCTCTCTGTATTTCTGTCAGTTCAGCCTCAAAGCTGCTTTCCACTGATACCTCCACCTGGCTGTCTGGGCTCTCCCTGTCGCCACTCCCCCTGAAGGAATCCTCCTCTCTCCAGGGCACGACTTTCCTTTCCCAAGGATCCTGGCACTGTCCTTGGGAAACACTGAGATGGTGGCCAGCTCTTACGCTGGGTCTGGTGGTTACTGTTCACTGTGAGCCCAGCAACAATGATGCCTATTGGTGATGAGTTTATTGAATTGGACTGGATTGAACTGTGCACTGTGAGAAATGACTGTAATTAAGAGCTCCGCATGGCAAACGTTAAGGCACAGACAAACTTTCAGGACACAGTGGACAGGTTATATCCATATGATAGGCAGCTCATAGCTCATTTGTACTTGGTACTGAATTGATGGACATGAACTGAACAGGGAGGGACTATTTGGAATTTGAAGTGCGTGACTACAGCTGTCCTTGAGAGAGATATCCGGACGCAAGCCCTTGACCTCACACAGTATAATCATCACTAAGACAGGAAACAGGTGTGTAAGGTTAGAAGGACAGGAAAAAGGGTAGGTGATAAGAACCCACATTTACACACACATATTAAGAATCTCTTTCTTTTTCAGGACAGAACCTGACAACAAAAACCTAACATACTTCCAACACTTAACCTATGCATTAGCCACTAACACAATCTTAAAACCATGACCTAAATTGTAACCCCAATGCCCAAAAGGGCATTTTCCAGTTTCCCACTGGGTGAAATCCTATTTTACTTAAATTTTACTCTCCTTGTCTCCTACAAGAACAGTTAAATATTCATACAGGCAAACAAACAAGGTTTCCTGCCTCAGGATTTTATGTCGCTGCAGGTGAAATGTGCCGACTTGCTGATTGAGGTAATTAACGTAGTCCAGGCTGCAGTGTAAGGAACGGGATTATCCTGACCTCATGTGTGTGTGCAGCTCCACCCCATCCTTAATGCCGCGGCCACTTAAGCCCTCCGGCTGTTGCTGTTCAGCAGAGAGAGGGGTTGTAACCTTTAGAGCACTAGGGGAGGCCTGCCCTTTAATGCAAATGGCATATGCTAAAGTTCAACTGTGTGACCTCGTTAGACAACTCAGACAACTCACCTAACAAACCACAAAGTTTAAATAGCATAACGGTGGGAAACCCAATTGTGCATCTGATTGGTTACACTTTTTTCCACATCTGGTAAGATTGTAGCTTTTAGTTAAACGTGATCCCACCATACAGGCAGACACATGCAATCCTGGAGGTCAGTGGATCAATGACCAAGATAATAAATCAATGGTCAAATGTCTTGCTCCGGTGACTGGCTGACATTTGGCCAACACTACACACACAGACGTTTACTTAGCTATCTAAAAGGTGACATCACAGGTGATTGCCCTTAAGAAATCATTTTAACTAATCCTAATTCTGACCCTAAGCCTAAACATTAACCTCAACCTAACATTGACTTTGAAAACACAAGTTATGCATAACGTAATCTAACCCTGGCATTAGTCAAATAATAGGGATTTAATAATGTAGTTTGTGGACATTTTATTTCCCATTATATTGTTACATCAAAACACACACACAGACATTTACTCGGCTATTCGAATTAGGTACACAACAAAAAATACAATCCTAATCTAAATTAGCATAGCCACCACCTGTTAGTTTTTTTGTTCTTTTCATGAGAGGGATTGGTACTGCGTACCTTGAGGTTCTGCTTTGATCCTAAACCTAATTTAGCCTTAATGCCAAACTGCAATCATAAATCTAACTGCCAATGCGTAACCCTTAATCTGACACCAAAAGGCAAACTCAGTAGGTGCAAAGTAATTAAATTAGCTTTTTAATTTAGGATTGTATCTTTCTAATTACTAATATAGACACAATTATAACTCAAATACATACATTTGCAGTGCTTTTGACCCAAATGTTTTTTTCATTTTCTACCCATTCACATTTGTAAACTTTTCACAGGTGATTTCTCAGATAAATGACGTGTCAACGTACTTTTAGCATGGCACTTTCAAATGTTGCTCATGGGCTAAATGAGGTACAGTGCTTCTGGAAAGTGTTCACAGCACTTTACTTTTTCTACATTTTGTAATGTTACAGCCTTATTGCAAAATGGATTCTATGTATTTTTTACCTCAAAATTCTACACATTGCTCCACAACGTCAACGTTAATATTGTTAATAGATTTGCAAAAAACTAAGAACAAAAATATAACATGTACATTATGTACACTAAACACATGCATGCCATCTTGATCCAAATCGAGGTCATCTCATTTTATATATGCAAAAAAATGTATGATGTTAATTGCTTAATTGCATCATGCAGTTCACCTGAATGGAAGGATTTGCAACCATTATATGCTAACGTATTCTGTTTTCTATTGTGGTTGGACTGTGGTTGGACACACCTTTGGGACATCATCTTTGGGACCATTAGCTTTGTGTTGGCTCCACTGCCTAACACAGACCAATGTTCAAGTTATTTGATGAACAAATCATGTTTGGGACATTTTACAACTGTTCTGTGTATCAATATTCAGTGCTTAAGAATGATGACATTGTCACTGTGTCACGAAAGAGCAAATTCACCATGCTAACAACTCATTCAATGTCCTGTCAGTGTTTAGTGTTTTTTGCCTATAGTTCTATTTTTGTTAATAAATGTCCTTTGTTTGCCCTGCGCTTGTTTCCTGCCTCCCAATCGCGTTATATGCTAGAAGCAAGATAAGGTTAACAATGTTCTCACTAGAACATTGTTCTAAAGATAAGGTTGCTGAGTATGTTGAATGCGAAAACATTCCACATGTTTTTTTTTGCTGTCCGTTTATAACAAAACAATTCATAAACAACCTGGCGTATGTAGCTAAACAAAACTTACACTTACTTGGCATGGCAGTAAGGCCAAGATATTAAAAATTAACAACCTTTTTGTAATATAGTTACAAACACACACACACACACACACACACACAAATAAATACATAGACAAACACCTCCCATGCGTGCAGACAACCACAGGGACCACATTTTTCCCCAAAGAGCCTTTAAAAGGGTTGACAGTTATTTGCGCATGTTGACCTATTGTGCTGAGTAAGTTCTTACTCTGGTAACCATTGGCGGGTTAGTAGAACAAAGACCAACTGTTCAACTATAACCAGAGAGGTCTGCATAGGGACAGGTGACAGCATTGTTTGAGTAATAATGTGAACATGTGTGTGATACACAAAATATATACACAAAATATACAGAAATATGGATGATCAAGCCATTTGAATCATCCTATATCCCTCTAAAATAATTGACAGCCCCAGATCCACATCAAGGCAGCCCCAGGGGAAGCTGTGTGTTTTCCACACTCCTGAACAATCACATAGCCAAGTGGAGAATGGGGCTGTCCAGCATCCATGACTTTCTATCTGTGGGGGTCCTCAGACGTCCTCTGGCCAATGTTGAGCATCATCTCTGGGCAAAGAGAAACAGCTGAGTTGGGGGCTGGGTGGTTAACATAGAGATTGAGAGGGGGGATACTGTGGGGGGTATTATGGTATAATCCAAATGGTGTCATTGGAGACCACCCTTTCTTCCTTCATAACACACACTTTCACTCTCTGACAAATTAACTCTTGCATATTTTAATATAAACTGTAGACAACTTATCCTCACACTAGACAATGTATTTTGTCGGTACCCCAAATTCCTCAATACACACACAAACACACACCATCGTACCAGCAGCGGGAGATATTAAGATGGATTTGAGGTCACAGCATGTGTCTGGCATAAAGAAGGTTATCTGTTAGCTAGTGGATTCCAGATTTGTAGGGCAGCAGACAGATTTATAGTGAGAAGTATACCCACAGGGTTGACACAAACCTCCAGCAGACCCCTCTTTTTCTCTAATGGTAGTGCAGTTTGGGGTCCTGTATATTCTATTTTTTATTTTGAATTGAGTTGAACTGTTGTAGATTCTTGCCTCGTCCAGAAATGGTGCCATATTCCCTATTGTACATAACACTTTAGCAGAACCATATAGGCTCTGGCCATAAGGAGGGCAGTGCACAGATTACAGGTCTATTCAGCTGTCTGTCTCGATCACAACAAGCTCTGTTTCTCCATTAACACTGTTTCACAAAACCCAGTGCTTTATTCTCGAACATCGCTTTCTAGCTCTGTCCTTTTCTTATTCTACGCATTGCTGTTGTCAGATTGGGCATTTCACTTTACCTAAAATAAAACAGAACTGAATTGATTTGTGAGGGTTTGACTCAAAAGAGTAAGGTATGTTGTTAAGATCATATTCATATTTACAGCAAATAAATTAGGGCACAGAAGGGATAATCTTTTCAGACTGGAATTGGAAGCTGTGACCATTGGTTTGAATACACAACATCTACACAACATTTCATTGACATATGATTACAAATAAAGCTTATTCTGAGTGAAATCAATCAAATAAACACATAAACATAAAATCAGTGACTAAATACGCTGTGGCTGCTTCACTGAGTGTTTGTGATCAGGGTGCAGTTGGAATGGAGGTGCCAGGCCCAAGACACAGGAAGTAAGGAGTTCCACTCACATTAATCTCTATTGGAACGCAAGAAGAGCCAAAGGAGCTGGGGGCATTTCTGTGAGTCAGGAGCCATCTCCTTGGAGAATGCCATGGCAACCAGAGCCTAAAACCAGCAAGGGCCCACAGCCATTTCCATTAATAAAAGTGTCAGGACTTGTTTTGTTATTAGCCATTTAGATTTTCTTCTTTCCGTCTTCTTTCTTCCTCTGCTCCAAATCTATTTTCTAGGTGATTTGGAAGGAGTGCAGAGTGGTGGAGCTGGGAGCTGCCATGGACCACGATAAGATGCCAAAACGGCTGTAAGAATACAAAGAGTAGGGTCTTTCACGTGAATTGTTGGTAAATGTTGCTAAACAACACCAGTGAGAATGTTACTGTGATGGTGGCTTTATATTGTCTGTTGAATCCAGTTATACTGTAGGATATTATCTATTGAATCCAGTTATACTGTAGGATAATATTATCTGTTGAATCTTGTTATACTGTAGGATAATATTATCTATTGAATCTAGTTATACTGTAGGATAAAATTATCTGTTCAATCTTGTTATACTGTAGGATAATATTATCTATTGAATCTAGTTATACTGTAGGATAATATTGTCTGTTGAATCTAGTTATACTGTAGGATAATCTTATCTGTTGAATCTAGTTATACTGTAGGATAATATTGTCTGTTGAATCTTGTTATACTGTAGGATAATATTGTCTGTTGAATCTTGTGTACTGTAGGATACTGTTATCTGCTACATGATATAATAAGGGAGTAGGCACACAACTGTTCAGTCTAGACGTAAATATTTTAATGTCACTCTTTCTCAATAAGCTCATCAAATAATTCTAGACTTAACTCCTCACACTGTAGACAGAAAGGCATAATGTACAAATAACTCAAAGCACTAATTTTGATCAGATAAATGTTTAGTTCAATCGTATGAACAATACTTTTGTAGATAAGTGCAATTGCAAAGCAAGCACATGCAGATCCAATAGATTTGAGAAGAACCTGGAGATCAAAGTAGTTAGTCTAGAAACATTACTCCATAAAATATACAGGTCATGGCAGAAAATGTGCATTGCATTGTGTGTTCATTTGATCCAAATCCACATTCCTCAGTAAATAGTTAAAGTGAAATCCAATGTGTGGTTAGTTTTATTAATACATTTCCAATACAGTGTTTCTACAATAACAATGGTATACAGTGCAATTATCAAACTATAATCTCAATAAAACATCTATATCTGTTAAGAATACGACACAACAGCAACATAACATGCACACATTAATGTTTAGCCATGCCGCTATGAGTCAGTTATTATATTGGTAATACAACCAGACAGCCACCTTCTGGTAACAACAGGAACTACAGATGTAAACTACAGGGAACCAAGACAATGAATCCCCTTAAACAGCAGTTTCTTATTGGACAAATCCAAGCAGATCCTCAAATGTTTCAAACCTGCCGGGACAGGAATACCACTTGTGTGTAAAACGTAATACTGTAATGTGAGAGGAATTTAACTGTATATGTTTAGCAGCTGAAACGAGAAAGGATTTGAGGAAAATACAACAAAATACAACAACACCACTTCAATAAAACTATACGGATATTATAGGGACATATCTGACACAGGATGAATGCATCTAATTGGTCCCTGGCTCTAACGGCGCTGTCTACATTCCATTACGCTCTCAGCAGCTCGCTCTCCCCTACCTCCTGTGGTCCTTCCAAATAGGCCCTAGCCTTGTCCACCTCTACTAAATATTTCTGAACATATATCAGCAAATCATCCACCCTAAAATTTAAATTCTTCCACTTGTAGATAGGGATGGGTTGATCCAATATTTAGTATCGGAATCGGTCTAATAGTGGCCAAAAATGCTGGATCGGATATCGCCCCCAAAATAATCGGATACAATCCATTAGCCTATGATGTAAATGCCTTGAGCATCATTCAGTAAAAAGATGTGAGTCGTGAGACAAACAACACGTTCACAGTTAGCTCGAACATGACATTAGATTTTTAAGATAAGCAAAGGGCAACCAAACAAATGTATTATTAACATCTTAGTTGTTTAAAGAGTTGAAATATGGTTCGGATTAGTATCAATATCGGCAGATACTCAGGTTTGACGCGTCATCCGGTCTGTGGACATTTCTGGAATCAGTTAGCCAGTTAAATAGAGGAGCTCGCTAACGACATGTTTAACTTTTGGTGAAACGTATCAAACATTGTGTGTTGCATTGATAAGCAGCGCCCCTAATTGTTATTTGTTAAATATGTCATTTGACGACTGGCTGGCTCAGCGATGTTAGCTAGCTTAGACGATGTTAAATACAATTACCCTGTAAATACTGGTCATTGGTGCAATAAAAAACTTCTTAGCTGATGTTGAAAAGTTCAACATTACTGCAAAATTGTGCACAAATCACTTGGTTGGCTAGGCTTAATCTGCTAGTAAGTCGGACGTTTGCTAGCTTGCTAATGTTAAAAAGATGCTAATGTCCTTGACTGTCAATTTCAGAAATGTTGCTCATGGGAAACAAAAAAGTGGGGATGAATTCTGATGAGCTCTGTAGAAGCAAAGATGTGACTAGAAAAGTTAATCTGAAACGATAAAAAAACGGTAATTCAAATTCAAACTGTAATGTTATCCTGACAACTCCTGTTAATGTGTATAGGCTTGCACCCCTACCCGTTTCAAAACACCCTCCCCCCTCCCATTAGCACTTAGATCAGAGAGCATTTGACCTGAAACCCCTGCCCATGCAGGATTGTTGCCATATGGCTAATAACCATTCAATACCCTCAGCTACCAGATGCATAAGGAGACTGACTGGGAAGCCCCTTTACCGGGTGTCCATGACTGGCTGTAACCAGGACAGAAAGCGGGACACCTTCTGGAATATGTAGCCTACTCTACAGTCTGCCCCTTCTGGTCTGGAGACTACCCCGGTCAGATAAAACACCTCCCTGTGAAGTGACAGGACAGGACTCCCTGGCCCAAAGACGCAGTCTCCCTTCGGCCTCACTGTTGTACAGCCCATTTTGTTTGTGACCAACCCCGGGTGCTTCTGCACACACTGGGGCAGGCGCTCGTACGCCAGGTGGTTGAGGGCGAGGGTTCCCTGGACTTCCGCGGCACCTTCCTGGTCCATCCAACCGGTGATCACTGCCGGGTAGTTTCCGGTCATTAGGACGGCCTCAGCGAAGTCACGTTCGGGCAGGCAGGCAGGGACCACGTTCTTATTAAAGATAATGCGATCACGGACCTCAATGACTGCCAGGTCGTTACTTGGGTTTCCAGGGACGTAGCGTGGGTGGACGTGGACGACTTTCACATAAAGTGTCTGCTCGCCGCCCTCGTATGCTGTCTGACGTTTGCCTGGGACGGGATAGTGGTAGTAATACAAATAAAATAAATGAAGAATTGTAGAAAAACATACTACAAAGCCCATTGAAACATCCCACCCCATAGAGAAGAGGTTGAACCTAATGACCACTTACCAACAGCCACCTGGAAGTTGTTGTATTTCTGTGCACACTGGGCTGTAGTTAAAACCATGTTCTCCTTCAGTATAACAGCACTACAGAAGCCAACAGACTCTGCACTCTTCAGAAGAGCCTGCACAGATACAACACAAAACCAGATAGAGTTGTAGAGACAACAAAACTCCAGATACAATATACAAAAGAGACAACACCACCCAGATACAGTAAACAGTAGAGACAACAGAACCCCAGATACAGTAAACAGTAGAGACAACAGAACCCCAGATACAGTAAACAGTAGAGACAACACAACCCCAGATACAGTAAACAGTAGAGACAACATAACCCCAGATACAGTAAACAGTAGAGACAACACAACCCCAGATACAGTATACAAAAGAGACAACACAACCCCAGATACAATATACAAAAGAGACAACACAACCCCAGATACAGTATACAAAAGAGACAACACAACCCCAGATACAATATACAAAAGAGACAACACAACTCTAGATACAATATACAAAAGAGACAACACAACTCCAGATACAATATACAAGAGACAACACAACCACAGATACAGTATACAAAAGAGACAACACAACCCCAGATACAATATACAGAAGAGACAACACAACCCCAGATACAGTAAACCGTAGAGACAACCCCACCCCAGATACAGTAAACAGTAGAGACAACACCACCCCAGATACAGTAAACAGTAGAGACAACACAACCCCAGATACAGTAAACAGTAGAGACAACAGAACCCCAGATACAGAAAACAGTAGAGACAACAGAACCCCAGATACAGTAAACAGTAGAGACAACAGAACCCCAGATACAGTAAACAGTAGAGACAACATAACCCCAGATACAGTAAACAGTAGAGACAACACCACCCAGATACAGTAAACAGTAGAGACAACAGAACCCCAGATACAGTAAACAGTAGAGACAACAGAACCCCAGATACAGTAAACAGTAGAGACAACATAACCCCAGATACAGTAAACAGTAGAGACAACATAACCCCAGATACAGTAAACAGTAGAGACAACACCACCCAGATATAGAATCTGTACACTCACGAGCCAAAACATTATGACCGCCTAACATGCTGTTGGTTTTTTGTTGATGTAAATTGTGCAAAAAAGGCAATATTTAGATGAACATGCAGTTGTATATACAGTTGTTCAAAAGAAGAGCAATGTCTAGGTATGTCTTTAAATAGTCTTTAAATAGTTTTACAGTTTCCCAGATGTAAGGGGTCTCCCGTAATCTTTGCTGCCCGCCTCAGTGACCTGGCTTCAACAATGCTTTGAGGGACAGCAGCTTACATCCAATGGTCCGCTCCGCAGACCGGATGATGCGTTGGAGTCTGTCTTTATCCTTGACAGTGGCTGCAGTGTTCCAGACTGTGATGGAGGAGGTCAGGATGGACTCAATGATGACTGTCTAAGCATTAATCATCATGGACGTTGGCAGTTAGTACTTTTTGAGCTGCCTCAGGCAGTACAGTCTGTGTTGTGCTTTCTAAGTGAGAGAGGTGATGTTCAGCTCCCACTTGAGGTCCTGGGAGATGGTGTTGCCCAGGAAGCCAAAAGGATTCCACAGTGTTGTATTTGAATACTAGTTAATACCATTAAACCCCTTAACAATTAATGTTTGATAATTAGACATCGAAGGTGACAACGCTGTATTAAAGAATGTATTGTCTACCGGAGATTATGCAAATCAATGTCTTCCCCAGAGGCTCCTTGTGTATTTTTCAAAAATACTTAATGTGAACTAAGACGCTGGCCAAGCGCGGGATTGAGCACAAATTAACTGGAATGTGTTACGCAATGTTTTAAAAGATTAAATAACAACACAAGTTATTTTTTTTAACAATTGTGTTATTGTCCACACATTAAGCACACTTTAACATAATAGCAGGCCAGAATTAACTAATATGTATGACTTTGAACATAATAGGAAAAACAAATAACTATTTAAATATTTTTATTTTAGTTTAAAAATGCAAGAGATTAAAAGAAATCTGTAACTTCTCAAAAGAAAGAAGTGCTCTTAGCACGCCTGATTAGGCAATGCACTTCGAGTTGTGAGCCGGGAACACAAGCCTGTCCATATATTCCAGGAGAAGCGAATATATTTACAATATAGCCAGCCATGGAAAATATTCACTCAGACGGTGTTGAGGTTGCTGGGATGTAAAGACAATGCTTAGCTACCAAAGCCACTTTTGCATAGCAATATGTAATACTATACCACCACCCAGATGGGCCATTCTTGACTTTGGACTTATCCTTCAAATAGTGATCCATTTTTATTTGCGCTGTCCTCTTTATCACCCTCTTTTTCATCTTTGTCATCAGAGTCCGAAGCAGCTTCTTCGTCATCAGAGACACCCACTGCCACCCGTTCATTGCCTTCCACATCTGCATCTGCTGTTGTCTAGTATAAATGTGGACAACCTTTTTATCGTCATCAAGGAACTTGAGATGTTTGAAGCAGAGGTCAGGAGCTGCAGTAAGCAGGTACGCACTGCTGGCCTCCAACTTTAACCGATCTCATCTTCTGTCAGTGTCGTTGACTAGGGTCTTCTTCATTGCTTTGATCGGAGTGCTGTCACACTCTAGCAGTGTTGAAGATATTCAGCATTGGTACGACAGCAGACGGTGTAACATTTACCTTTTGTGACTGCAGTTCAGTGAGAGTAATTAATGGCGCCAAAACTTCGGCGCCTGCTCCCACTGGTCTGAGGTCAGATCTAGTGTTTGGTCACCATCACTGACCATCTCTGTTCTTCCAGCCGTTTCAACATGAAATACACAGCGCTCCACTGAGTACATCTTGAATGAGCTTATGCTCCGTCCCATTTTGCAGTTTTGGTTTTTCCTTGAGTGCTGCTGTCGCTTTAGCACTTTTCCAAAAATGGCCATTAAGATGTTTTGGCATATCCTGTGTTCACTCATAGCTAATACTCGAATACTAAATTAGGAACCAGAATACCATACCTGAATAGTCAAAGTATTCAGGTCACACATAATATTTTTGCATTCTGACCTGCCAGGGACACTCTCCAGAGTTGCAGACGAGTCCCGCAAAGTTGCTGCCTATGTTGGCTTCTTGTCTCGCTTCCCACTGCCTAAGGGTAGTCACGCTGCCGCATGGGAATGTCGCTGGGAGATGGAGGGCGAGAAACAAGAAGGAATTCATTAGTGAGTTCGAGTGGTAATCATGAATTTAACGCTGAATGAATGCAACACATATTTGCATAGGTTAGTTTAGAGCTTTGATATGCTACCTATCAAACAGGTTATCTATTGCAGACCTATCTCTGCCAAATAAAAAACTAGAGGCAATACGATTTATGGATCCTTTTGAAACTAGGTACGCCCAATCTACTGTCAGTCAAACTATATTATTTCACTACCCGATATATTCTGAATAATTGATTATAGCAGTGTAACACAGCAGTACCTAATATATTACATAATTATATAGTATCACTATGTAGTACAGAATATACTGCATCATATTAGTAGTACATCATATAGTCTGTTATACCATAAGGTAAAGTGCATGATAGCACAGTACAATATATAGTATTGTGGATTATTGAAGCAGATATGTAATGGCTGACCTTCTGCTATACACTTCGTTTTGTCCGTGGCATCTAGTTTCCATCCGCTGGCACAGGAGCACTCAAAGGACTGGTACCCTGGCTTACAGAACTGACTGCAGCCCTTGGTCTTATCCACCATGCAGATTGTTTGATCTACAACCACACCGGGATATTTTTTAATTGGGATCGGTTACATTTGCTTTTCCAAAATGTAATTAACTATTTTCTTGACACCCATTTCTCCGTTGAGTGCGTTGTCGTTCACCTGTCTCACAGTGGACCCCTGAGAAGCCTGATTTGCAGACACAGTCGTATCCACCAACGCTGTCTGAGCACATGGCTCCGTTCTTACACGGCCTCTCTGCACACTGGTCCCCATCTACACACACAGAGAACAATGCAACTCAACCACTCACCAGCACGTTCTCCAATAAGACAAGGCATGCTGGGTAAATCTAGTCACATGGGATGTTATTAAGTGGTAACACTAACATATAAAACGCTCTATTCCTTATGTTTACCATCAGTCATTATACGTACCGATGTAGACTGACCAGAAGATATCCTAAAAGATCAAAACAAAGAGCACAATCAGTTTGCTTTCAGGATGTGTACGTAAGCAGTATCTTCACATGCAAGAAGAGTCAATAACTGGGGGAATAGAGCGAGAAAGGGGAAGGAAAGCAAAGAGGTTGTAAAAGAAAAAAGAGGAAAGTAAAGGGAGGTGTGAGTTGTGAGGTTGTTGGAGGTTGGGAGGCCCCACCGTCCGGTAGGAGTCCTTGAAGATCTCCCTGGCCTCTTCGTAGTTGCAGACCTCCTCCAGACACTCCCTCTCCATGTTGGCCGGAAGGGTCTCCTCGTCGCCGACGTTGGCCCTCTTCTGACGGGACAGAGTGATCACCTCGCTGGCCTCCTGCTTGTCCAGGAACACTTGGGTGCGGAGAGAAAAGTGATGCGTCGTTATAACAGTTCCCTTTCGCACAAAAATAAACTACATTCTGCTGCTTTTTGCACAACCCACTTGCACTTAGATTAACAGGATTTTTAGATATATTAAATGTTTATTTCTTTTTAATATTAGTGAATGTCTGCCTCAATCTATGTGATATGATAAGAAGAGCTATATATTGCAGTATATTACAGTACTAATGCTTATTTATTACTAATTTATTATGGCCTTAAACCCAGTTAAAGAACAGAAGTGAACACTTCCAACCATATAGATCCCAATCTCCCAAACTAGTCTCGTACCTGCGTTAGTGTTCTTTGTTTCCAGCATGGCCGTCACAGTTCCCAGTAGCAGTAGTGTAAGAACAGTGCCAGCGGTGGTAAATGAGCCCATGGTGGCAGCTACAAGACAGACGCTCTGGCTTTCTGGTTGCTTTCTGTCAGCTCACCTCTCAGCAGTTCAAACCTAAAAACAAGGAACATTCGTTTTTTCAGAGTGTGGAAAATTCTTTAAATGAAAATCAGAAACCGTTTGTCCTGTTTGCTCCTGCTTGCGTCCATTTTGTTAGTACACCAAACTTAGATTTCCGTGAATTACATAATTCTGAAGAAGAGACATTCTAAATGAAATATTTCCCTGTCATGAGGAGCTAGAAGCAGCCAATGGAGAGAGCAGGTTTGTAATGTGTTACCCAAGGCTACTTAAAGGTAGATTCAGCAAAATGGCAAGTGGTTTGGAAGTGTGCGCCTGCTGTTAACAAGGCCAATGCTCTGGACTTCCTGGTCCATGTAAACAGAAGGATTTCCCAGGAAATACACTGGCTGCTCTCTAAACACCTGAATATGCCTGTGCCCATAATCCAGGAGTATCTGGTTGCCGCGGTGGCAGCACAGGGTTTCTTCCACTTGAAAATCCTCTCTCTCCCCTCTTGCTTTCCAAGCCATTTCCTCCTCTGAATTCAATGCTCTCAGTGTGACGTTCCCATTCAAGATGAACATTGTTGCCATCTATCGTCTGCTCAGCGCTCTCCTTCAAAGAGATTGACATGCCGAAAACTTCTATACCGGACAATGGCTCGCCACTTATATTATGTGGTAACCTTTTGACAACAGCGTTCGAGTTATTTCCAGTTCTTTTTTTCCACTACTTTCCTCTTTGACCTCACCCTTTTCTTATCAACTCAAACTGACAAAGCGGGCAGAGCACTTCTTTGTCCTGGCACCGCAATGGTGGATCCAGCTTCCCCTGGAGGCTTGGCTAGCAATGTCTCAATCGATCTTCAAAAAACGTCGAAAAACTCACCTCATATAGTAGGCTTACATAAAATAAATCCACTATCAACAGCACTGCTCTAAACAGCATCTGTTGTCTTTTTTTTTATGTTTATTATTTTTCTAGACCTCCACTCTGACCCGGAACACCAGTGTCCCCTTGGGTTGTGCAGGTCGGTCTGATTAGGCACAGCGATGAGGCAGCCTACAGAACGGAGGTCAAGCTCTTAGTGACTTGATGCGCAGATAAAAAAAGGAAATAACTAATTGTGGATTAAAAGATATCTAAAAAAGGTCCACTGTGGAATGTGTGGCCGACCTCCGACCTCTCCTGGTCCTTCAACACCACAACCCGGGTGAAAAAGGGACAACAGCGCCAGTATTTTATAAATAATTTACTAAAGGCTCGTCTATCTACCAACATCCTGGTAAACTTTTATCTCTGTAAAGATGAGAACATTCTGACCAATTGTGCAACAGTATGATACTCTGCTAAACTGCTAAACTGTTTCCCCCTCTGTTGTGTCCGTACAAGTCTGGACACAACCACACCAGCCAAACTCTGAAACCCAACGCTAGCCTTACCTCCTCTGCTACCTCTCACACTGCTTACTGCTACCTTATTTATGTTATTTGCCATTTGCACAATGGATACTGTTTGTACTCCCTATTTGCAACTAGCACAAATGCATTCCGCTTGTACTGTTAAACAGCACAATTGCACATGCACTTATCCATGCATTGTCCCTCATTTTATTTCGTATACTCACACATTGGGACATTGTGCTCATTGACACACTGTCCTGCATACTATTGTTGTACTTCTACTTGGATACACACTGCATTTCGTTGTACTGTACATGTACTGTTCAATGACAATAACATTGAATCTAATCTAAAAACAGCACAGTCTGTTGACAACTAACTTATTCACTGTCTGGAATGCACTACTAAACTGTGAGGTCGTTTCACCTAATTATTTCAAAATGTACTAAGATAAACAAATGAATTACTAAAATGCAAAAAAAAATGCATAATGTACTGGTCATGGAAAGCATTAGGTACATAGTACTCTTTCTCTGTAAAGTAATTGCTGAAGCCAACATCCTAGTTAAGATAAAGTCAATAAATATATTGTCAATAAAGTCAATAAATATATAATTAGAACAATGACGATGCATTTTTTTTTAAAGAACCCCATGCGACTTTTATTTTATAATGCTGCGTCGTGTTGTATCATAGGCTGTTTATTATGTCTATTATTACCACATATAAACAAGAGAGATATCAGTCCTACTGAATATCCCGAACAAACCAGATTAATTACCAATAATGAAGAAGATAAAATAGAAGTACCAACATAAAAATATCTATTCCTGGTAGGACCATTATAATGTAAAATCTACACTAATATAACGGTTTATGTAATGGACTATAATAATATAACGGTTTATGTAACGGACTATAATAATATAACGGTTTATGTAATGAACCATAATAATATAACGGTTTATGTAATGGACCATAATAATATAACTGTTTATGTAATGACGGACGCTGTATAAAACTACGCACATCAGACAAATCATGAACGCTGTAAATATTTATGCGAATGAATCTATATATACAAATACAAGGATAAATAGATCGAAAACGTAACTTGAATATATAGAGGGCTATTCAATATATCCACAGTATAGTCTACAGACCGAAAATCCAATCCCTCACGCAAACAGCGAGTATTTTATTAGAGATGACCGCTATTTATTCAGTCCTCTGCAAAACGATTGTAAAGTAATGCACGGTCACCTACCGTCCTGTGCCTGAAATAGGAAGATACCAGAGGATATAAGGACACCAGAGGATAGAAGATACCAGAGGATAGTGGCCTGTTTGTTTGGTCCTGTCACGCACTTCACTCTTTCCTTATGGATCCTCATGTACTCATATCTCCCACTAGTGGCAACAAGCACCACATCTGCTCAATGTAACGTCTGTAATCAACCACGAGAGGGCGCTGTTAGATCGTTTGCTTTTCCAGAGCCATACATCTACATTATACTGTATGTTACTGTAACGCATACGCTGATACCCTTATGAGTACTTTTGCTTAATATGCTGTTGGTTCCTTTGCGTGCCGTCAAAATAGCGCTGACCTGCCGAGGCCTAGTCTCTACGAGACTCCATTATAGTGTCTTCTGGTATCTGGCACCAAGACATAGCAGCAGATCCTTCAAGTCTGAACAAGAATTCACATCACGTTAAATATCGCGACCGGAAAATTTCGACTGAATATCACAAAATGCAAAGCACAATATTTATATCTTTCTTTGTTTTTATAAACTATGATTATGGCATACATGTAGGTCTAGGCCAGTTACTAATAATTGAAAATATTCTGTGATGTGGTTGTTGCAATACATAACACTTTTTTTCATTAACACTTTTGTATGTCAAAGAGGTGCTTTTTCTTATGTCAAAGACTACCCCTGTAAAATTTCACCTTCACACTAATAGTCATGCTGATATGAGATCTTCTTGAGTTTTCAGATGAACGAGAATTCACATCACATATAATATCGCGAGATCTCATGGCACCAGATCTCGTCACATCCGTTAATCCCGTGCTATCACATCCCCATGAACCGACGCACATACACAGCCACCGCATGATGTTAAAGAACACTCAGACCAGGAGACCTTCTTCCACTGCTCCTTGCGTGTCATGATCATTTGATTTCTCCCCCCGCGGACCACAGTCAGTAGATTCTCACCACTGCTGACCGGGAGAATCCCACAAGCCTTGCCCTTTGCAGAGATACACTAAACCAGTCATCTGGACACAACAATTTGGCGCTTGTCAAAGATACTCCTGGATCCTTCTTCCATTATGCACATTACTCTGAACGTGACAAGACGTTCAGTAATAATTGTTGTAGACAACTAAACACTTTTTTTTAATAAAAGTCCCGGATCAAGTTAGTGATTCAGAATTGCAATACATGGTTATTTGTCATTTAATAAAATTAATGTCATAGTCGACTAAAAAGAAATCCAGGTTTTAGGGTTAATGATGGGTGTTCAAAATTTGAGGGTTCTGGATTAATCGACAATTCCACAAATAATTGACCTTGTCCTCAGTAACAACACATCCATGGTGTTAAATATCAAAACACACCTGTTAGTATTGACCTTGTCACCTGTAACAACACATCCCTGGTGTTGAATGTAAAAACACACCAGTTAGTATTGACCTTGTCACCTGTAACAACACATCCCTGGTGTTGAATGTAAAAACACACCTGTTAGTATTGACCTTTTCACCTGTAACAACACATCCATTGGTGTTAAATATAAAAACACACCTGTTAGTATTGACCTTGTCACCTGTAACAACACATCCCTGGTGTTAAATATCAAAACACACCTGTTAGTATTGACCTTGTCACCTGTAACAACACATCCCTGGTGTTGAATGTAAAAACACACCTGTTAGTATTGACCTTGTCACCTGTAACAACACATCCATTGGTGTTGAATGTAAAAACACACCTGGTATTATTGACCTTGTCCTCAGTAACAACACATCCCTGGTGTTAAATATAAAACAACACCAGTTAGTATTGACCTTGTCCTCAGTAACAACACATCCCTGGTGTTAAATATAAAACAACACCAGTTAGTATTGACATTTTCCTCAGTAACAACACTTCCATTGGTGTTAAATATAAAAACACACCTGTTAGTATTGACCTTGTCACCTGTAAAAACACATCCATTGGTGTTAAATTTAAAAACACACCAGTTAGTATTGACCTTTTCACCTGTAACAACACATCCATTGGTGTTAAATTTAAAAACACACCTGGTAGTATTAACCTTGTCACCTGTAACAACACATCCCTGGTGTTAAATATAAAAACACACCTGTTAGTATTCATCTTTTCCCCTTTAACAACACATCCGTTGGTGTTAAATTAAAAAACACACCTGTTAGTATTAACCTTGTCACCTGTAACAACACATCCCTGGTGTTAAATATAAAAACACACCTGGTAGTGTTAACCTTGTCACCTGTAACAACACATCCCTGGTGTTAAATATAAAAACACACCTGTTAGTATTGACCTTTTCACCTTTAACAACACATCCGTTGGTGTTAAATTTAAAAACACACCTGTTAGTATTGACCTTGTCACCTGTAACAACACATCCCTGGTGTTGAATGTAAAAACACACCTGTTAGTATTGACCTTGTCACCTGCAACAACACATCCATTGGTGTTGAATGTAAAAACACACCTGTTAGTATTGACCTTGTCTCCTGTAACAATAACACACTTTCTCTGTCCTCAGTAATGACAACACACCCTTTGCTGTCAACCCCCTCTGGTGAAATGCCATAAGGACACATTAGGGTGCCTCGTCCCGCATAGCTTAATCACTGCAGTCTGCTGGTTACCTGGGAATCTCATACTCCATCACACTACTAATCCACCTGTCGTCGTACCTTCTCTTTCGCCCTTAGACTTCCACCAACCCCGACTTCCTCCATCTCACAATCCCTATATTTATTTGTGGAGGTGTGTACCATTGAATGGGACCTTATTGCTGCAAACCCGTCTGTTTATCTGTTTTCTAAGTTCTTTCGGTTAGCCTTGCTTGTGGAGAAAGCAATCGCAGAAAGACTCATAGTGACTGGGCAGGCTGAAATGAAACGTGCCCAAGCCTGCTGAAGCTAGGTGTTTTGACGAGTGTGTGAAGAAGGACCCTGATTCAGTCATTTCCCATTAGACTGCAGTACTTATTCCATTTGTTTAATTTAACTTGGTAAGCGTTTTTTTGTTTTGTTGCAGTAGTGTATGACGTCTTCTGACTTTCTTTTTCATTAGCAAGAACAGGATAATTTCATGCTTCAATGTCTAACTTGTGAGCGGCAGTCGTTTCAAAAAGATTGACAGGAAAGCAGTTAATGCTGTTTTTTAACACACGTGTTGTTAGTTAGGTATCATCTGTATGTATTTGTTTGTTACAATATAATATCACTTCACACATACAAGCATAAGGAGGTAAACCACACTCCTCTCCTACTGCATTCAGCCAATTTATGTGATGCTCTGTGGCCAAACACATTGTTACATGAAATCATCTTCTAATCTGGATGGGCAAGGTCAATCCGTTCGGTCTAGGCCCATCTGTTTAGCCAGGTAGCTAGAAAATATTTTGAGAAACCAGGGAAAAGATAAAGAGAGAAAAGTAGATGGGCACAGGTTCTGGGAGAGGTAGACTCAAAGAGAGAAAGGCAGAAGAAAAGACAGAAATGTGAGACTTTAATGAAAAAAGGGAGTTGTACAGAGAATGATGAGGAAGTGTTTACCAAAGGAAGAATCAGAAGAAAACAGTGGGATGGATAGATGGAGTGAACCAGTTGTGTGTGAACAAACAGGTCAGCCAGCACCAGTGGTTCAAACAGATGATTTAGCGCGCATACTAAACAAACAGCCTCGCTATTGGAGTGGTCATAAATAATAAATAGAACCCGTCACTCACAGCTCTAATAGATGTAACAAAACAGGCTACATAACAAAGGAATCCAGGGGACTCCCTCCATCCACCCATTTATCCATCTACTCATCCATCCATCTCATGTCTATTTTCTTTGTCTTGCTTCTCGTTTTTTTTCATTTCTCATTTCGCCTGTTCCATCAGTGACATCATCAATGTCCACTGCTGTGTTGGTTATATACTGTACTACTACTGTATACTGTATACTGTAATGCTTATGTACATACAAATGTGCACACGTGATGCATGACAACACCTGTTGTGTATGTGTGTGTGTGTGTCCGAGTGTGTCCGATCAGAATGTCTATTTTCATCTTTGGATTTAAACACTTACGCCCCGTGTATTCTAGATAAATAAGTTTAATATGTAGCTCAGTAAATCATATCACTAACAACATTGTCATGTGTGTGTGAGTGTATTAGTGTGCTTGTGCTTTTGAGTGTACGTGTGTGTTCACTTGTGTCTGTGTTTGTGTGTGTGACTACGGTGACAGATGGCAAGGGAAGACCTATCGATTGGCCAGCCAGCCAGGCGTTCCTAACAGGCACTAGAAACGATGGCCACAGCCAATGGGTCTGACAGAGTGTGTTAAGAAGTGTCTCTGTGGCCTGACACAACACCAAACGGCACCAGGAGAAAAGAATACTCACAGGAATACGTGACTGTTTTCATGTCAGAACACCAGCCGGGACGCATTGAGGTCTACGATGTGGGGACCTGGGTCCTTGAACACGCAGAAAGCATGTTATGATGTGGGTCCCACAAAACCCAGATTGTATTGAGGACAACCATGTGACATCTCTTCGTTTGACAGGATCAAAAACAGATTGGATGTGACCGGCAACTGATCAGTCGTCCAGTCATTCATGGCACATTGGAGTTTTGATCATCTCAAACGCGCCCATTGTGTTGTTCAGCAACAAAGTGTGTATCAGCAACACTGTAAGTCAGATGTGTCCGGCTGCCTGATTCTGACTCTTTGGCTCTTTGAGTTGTTCTGGCTGCTGTAAATCTAATCAATTACCTCCCTCACCCCCCGCCCTCCCCACGCTCTTTCTGCTCTCCCCTCTGTGTCGTTCTTTCCCAACTCTCCGCGATCAATTCACGTCGTCTAGTCTATATTTTATTTAACATTTCATTGTGGTGCCGCGCCCTCGATAACTTCTCATGCCTCATTTTTCCATTTTCCGTGTTTGAGAAGATAATTAAGGGCACACCTCCCCTCCCTCACCTCCCCTCCCTCACCTACCCTCCCTCACCTCCCCTCCCTCAGCTCCCTCACCTTCCTACCATACCCAGCTCCCCTCCTCTCCCTCACAGCCCCTCCCTCCCTCAGCTCCCTTCACTTCTCTCCCCCTCCCCACCATACCCCCCCCTCCCCACCATACCCCCCTCCCCACCATACCCCCCTCCCCACCATACCCCCCTCCCCACCATACCCCCTCCTCACCATACCCCCTCCCCACCATACCCCCTCCCGTCCTCACCATACCCCCTCCCCTCCTCACCATACCCCCTCCCCACCATACCCCCTCCCCTCCCCACCATACCCCCACCTCACCATACCCCCCTCCCCTCCTCACCATACCCCCTCCCCTCCTCACCTTACTCTCTCACCCCCGTTTCACTTCCCTCTCTCACCTCCCTCGCTCACATTCTCACCTCCCTCCCAATTTCAGCCCCATCGTTCACCTCTCTTTTCACCCCGACACTTCCCCCTCACCTCTCTCCCTCACCTCCCCCGTTTCATTTCTCTCTCTACCTCACCTCTCTCACCTCTCAAATTCACCTCCCTCTCTCACCCCCACACACTTCCCCCACCTCTCTCTCTCACCTCCCCCGTTTAATTTCTCTCTCTACCTCACCTCCCTCAGCTCTCTTTCATACCCGCCCCCTCACTTCCCCCTCACTTCCCCCTCTCACCTTCCTCCCTAACAACAACTGCTAAGCAAACAGCCGTGCCGTTACACTGACCATCCATAATTAATACATCCTGTCGCTCATAGCAACAGTGATGGACAGAACTTCAGATGGACAGGGTTCTTGGATCTCCATCTTTCCTTTCAATCCATCCATCACTCCATTTCTTCCCCACCCACTCCCAAACACCGTTCCACTCCTGTTTTCCTTTGCTTTCCTTTCCCCCTCTTTCTCCATCTCACCCCGCGGGTTCGTCCTTCCCTCTCCCATTCTCCACCTCTCCCGGTTCTCCTTCCCTTCTTCCAATGCCCATAGGTTCCATCCTGAGTGATGTTGGCGGATGAGTGAGTGGCTATATTTTATTCAGCAGAGAGACAGCCTCCTCCTTGCGCGATGTCAGTCACACAAATGACACCCTAACCCCTGAACGGCGGATACATTTGTACAGGGGTGCTCAAAACGCAGTGGCCTACGCGGGACTGAGGACGCTGTTTGGGAAGCGTACAGTATTATCCATTTATTCAGGCCTGTGGGGGGCTAACCCCTGGCACCGATACCAGTGTTGTGCAAAGTCACGGCTGATATCACTCAAAATGGATTTTGTGTCTCGCTGTGCCGTCATCAGCGAACACTCCACAAGTTCACGTTCTAGAGGCTCCGCTCTACGGCAGCACCTCCATTACAGCATGTTGGTTACATTTGGTTCTATGCGCAATAACTAGGAGAAATGGCCGTGTGTGTGACGTTTCAGCATAAAATGCGTGTTCTTCCAATCCCAGCTGGCTCATTGTGTTGGCATGGAACCAATAACGGTTTCATTCCGGCTGTTGGGATTGAGTATAGCGGCACGTTAACATTAGCATAGAAATAGAAGGAATCGATGAAGTAGGGCCCTGCCTACAGAACGTAAGGGGGTGCCGCCCGTGTGTTTACGGGAACTTGTTAGCGTGAGCAGAGAGACTTTTTATGCTAAGGCAATAGGACACATGGGAGAGCGTTTGTTAGTGACCTGGGTCAGGCAGAACGACACACGGGGGTGAACAGGATCAAGTGCTGAGCGGTGAACACTGTGTCACTCTGACACCCGTTCTCAGATCAGCTCACAGCTCACTCTGGATGTAACACCTTCCTCCTCAATCACTGTGGCAGTCCATCTATCTACACTCATACATCATTACATATTTCCAGCACGCTCTTCCCTTCTCTTTATCCACGACTCTTACGGGGGAAAACAGAACTCATTCGCTCCCCGGTCCGTATGTCTTCTCCACGCTCACATACAGTGTATCCAATCAGCATGCTGTCTTCTCCACGCTCACATACAGTGTATCCAATCAGCATGCTGTCTTCTCCTCGCTCACATACAGTGTATCCAATCAGCATGCTGTCTTCTCCTCGCTCACATACAGTGTATCCAATCAGCATGCTGTCTTCTCCTCGCTCACATACAGTGTATCCAATCAGCATGCTGTCTTCTCCTCGCTCACATACAGTGTATCCAATCAGCATGCTGTCTTCTCCACGCTCACATACAGTGTATCCAATCAGCATGCTGTCTTCTCCACGCTCACATACAGTGTATCCAATCGGCATGCTGTCTTTTCCACGCTCACATACAGTGTATCCAATCAGGATGCTGTCTTCTCCACGCTCACATACAGTGTATCCAATCAGCATGCTGTCTTCTCCACGCTCACATACAGTGTATCCAATCGGCATGCTGTCTTCTCCACGCTCACATACAGTGTATCCAATCAGCATGCTGTCTTCTCCACGCTCACATACAGTGTATCCAATCGGCATGCTGTCTTCTCCACGCTCACATACAGTGTATCCAATCGGCATGCTGTCTTCTCCACGCTCACATACAGTGTATCCAATCGGCACGCTGTCTTTTCACTCACATACAGTGTATCCAATCGGCACGCTGTCTTTTCACTCACATACAGTCTATCCAATCGGCATGCTGTCTTTTCACTCACATACAGTGTATCCAATCGGCACACTGTCTTTTCAGTCACATACGGTGTATCCAATCAGCAAGCCGTCTTTCACTCACATACAGTGTATCCAATCGGCATCCTGTCTTCTCCACGCTCACATACAGTGTATCCAATCAGCATGCTGTCTTCTCCACGCTCACATACAGTGTATCCAATCGGCATGCTGTCTTTTCCACGCTCACATACAGTGTATCCAATCAGCATGCTGTCTTCTCCACGCTCACATACAGTGTATCCAATCAGCATGCTGTCTTCTCACGCTCACATACAGTGTATCCAATCGGCATGCTGTCTTCTCCACGCTCACATACAGTGTATCCAATCAGCATGCTGTCTTCTCCACGCTCACATACAGTGTATCCAATCGGCATGCTGTCTTCTCCACGCTCACATACAGTGTATCCAATCGGCATGCTGTCTTCTCCACGCTCACATACAGTGTATCCAATCGGCACGCTGTCTTTTCACTCACATACAGTGTATCCAATCGGCACGCTGTCTTTTCACTCACATACAGTCTATCCAATCGGCATGCTGTCTTTTCACTCACATACAGTCTATCCAATCGGCATGCTGTCTTTTCACTCACATACAGTGTATCCAATCGGCACACTGTCTTTTCAGTCACATACGGTGTATCCAATCAGCAAGCCGTCTTTCACTCACATACAGTGTATCCAATCGGCATCCTGTCTTCTCCACGCTCACATACAGTGTATCCAATCAGCATGCTGTCTTCTCCACGCTCACATACAGTCTATCCAATCAGCATGCTGTCTTTTCACTCACATACAGTGTATCCAATCGGCATGCTGTCTTTTCACTCACATACAGTGTATCCAATCGGCACACTGTCTTTTCAGTCACATACAGTGTATCTAATCAACACGCTGTATGGAGAAGACTGCATGGTCTCCTTCTCTCTCTCTTCACACCCTCTCTTCCTCTGTCTTTATCTTTATTGTTCTTTACAGCTTTCATATCTTTGAGTCTTGACCTCTTCGCTCTCTAAGACTCATTATTTCCCTCATCTGCTTCATCCTCTCTTGTCTCATTCTGATTGGCTCTCTATATCACACATGCAAGCATCCTGTCTCGTCTCATTCTGATTGGCTCTCTATATCACACATGCAAGCATCCTGTCTCGTCTCATTCTGATTGGCTCTCTATATCACACATGCAAGCATCCTGTCTCAACCTCTCCAAACTCTCAACTCTCGCCTCCTATTTCTCTTCTACTGGCAGACACTTCTTACTTCCTCTCTCCTCCTACCATCCTTCTTCACCTTTCCATCTCCTCCTGTTTTTCTTTTCCTCCTGTCTCTGTTTTCCCTTCCATCCCTCCTCACCCTGTCTCTCGCTCCGTCCTGCTCTCATCTCTTTCTATCCCTCTCCTCCTGTCTCTCTCTGGTCTCCCTCTGCCACACACCTATT
The DNA here is from genome assembly GCA_029465975.1 of Dallia pectoralis. NCBI lineage: Eukaryota > Metazoa > Chordata > Actinopteri > Esociformes > Umbridae > Dallia > Dallia pectoralis. The sequence goes on from CM055756.1 coordinate 1,139,912, forward strand.
ACTTCTGTGTCGCCTGTGTCTCGGTCTCTCTCTCACACAGCCCCCCTCACTCTCTCTCCCTCGCTCAGTCGCGCATGTACTGGCACCCAAGGACAGAGCACCCTCTCCCTCTCTCTGTCTCAGTCCAGCTGCCAGGCTGCTGAGTCTGGGTCTACTTGAGTGTGTGTGTGTGTGTGTGTGTGCATGTACGTTTGTGTCTGGGCTTCCCCGACGCTGAGCCAAGCACACACTCGGATGCCACATCTCTGCTGAGCACCATCTGAGGACGAGGATAGATAAAGATAAGGAGGCCATGGAGCACAGCCACATATTCACCCTACTACCTCCCCCCAACAGCAGCGCCTGGAGCCCAGGACAGCAGCCGGCTGACACTCCCCAAGGTTGCCCCCTCGGACCACTGCCCGTCATCTACTACAGTGCCCTGCTGTGCCTCGGCCTGCCTGGTAAGATGGAAGAGTGGGATACGATACATTTTGAATGGAAAAGCGAATGTGTGTGAGTCTGTGTGTTTCTATAAGTCTGTATGTTTCTATGTGACTGTGTGTTTCTATGAGACAGTGTGTTTCTATGAGTCTGTGTGTTTCTATAAGTCTGTATGATTCTATGAGACAGTGTGTTTCGATGAGTCTGTGTGTTTCTATGAGTCTGTGTGTTTCTATGAGTCTGTGTGTTTTTATGAGTCAGTGTGTTTCTATGAGTCTATGTGTTTCTATGAGTATGTGTGTTTCTATGAGTCTGTGTGTTTCTCTGAGTCTGTGTGTTTCTATGAGTCTGTGTTTTTATGAGACAGTGTGTTTATATGTGTGTTTCTATGAGACAGTGTGTTTCTATGAGACTATGTTTCTATGAGTCTGTGTGTTTCTATGAGTCTGTGTGTTTATATGAGTGTGTGTGTTTCTATGAGACTGTATGTTTCTATGAGTCTGTGTTTCTATGAGACTGTGTGTTTCTATGAGTCTGTGTGTTTCTATGAGACAGTGTGTTTCAAGTCTCTGTGTTTCAATAAGTCTCTGCGTTTTTATAAGCCTGTGTGTTTCTATGAGACAGTGTGTTTCAATAAGTCTATGTGTTTTATGAGACAATGTTTCGACAAAATTGTGTGTTGGTGGTTTTTACGACATTGTGGGTTTGTACGAGAATGTGTGTTTCTATTAGCAAGTGTGTTTCTATGAAAATGTGTGTGTTTTTTTAGACAGTGTGTTTCTAAGAGACTGTGGGTTTGTTCGAGTCTATGAGTCTGTGTGTTTCTATGAGTCTGTGTGTTTCTACGAGTCTGTGTGTTTCTATGAGTCTGTGTGTTTCTATGAAGCTGTGTGTTTCTACGAGTCTGTGTGTTTCTACGAGTCCGGGTGTTTCTATGAGACAGTGTGTTTGTGTGGGTCTGTGTGTTTACTGAGACAATGTTTCTACGAGATTGTATTTTTCTACGAGTTTATTTGTTTCTACAACAATGTGGGTTTGTACGAGAATGTGTGTATCTATCAGACTGTGTGTTTCTATTAGACAGTGTGTTTCTATGAGTCTGTGTGTTTCTATTGGACTGTGTGTTTCTATGAGTCTGTGTGTTTCTATTGGACTGTGTGTTGATGTGGTTTGCGGTTGTTGTTAATATAAAAAAAGGTAAATCAGACCATTTTCTTATAGGATACGCCATTAATCAGTTCTGCAGGAACCAGATTATGTTTGGATGTGGTGAAAAGTGGAATCTATTCCCTTCAGATGGAACAGTATGTGCAGCTATCATCATTTCATAGGGAATATTTCTTTGTCAGGGTGTTGTGGATGGGAATGATGCATGGGAAGCAGCCAGTTGTGTTTCTGGAGGTTGTGGGTTTGAGTCCCAGTGCTAGCCAACTACTGTTAGCTTTGTTGTTTTAAACCATTACAACTTTAGCCATTAAGCACCCAAAAATAATGCCTGAAACTAATCTTATCTCTAGCAACTAAACACTTTGGTTAAATACAACAAATGTATGTTTTGGCATAATTTTTTACTTTTTGACAGACAGTAAATATAAGTCAAGCGTTTTATTCAGTGATATATACTTGAAGATTAAGTTGCTTCATACCTGTTGTTGTGTCCATGTAATTGTGGATATTTGGATTTCCTTGTGTTAGTATGATTACATTTTAACCTGTGTTATCTGGTGAGTGTGTATCCTGTATCCTGTGTGTGTTATCTAGTAGGTGTGCATGTTATCCCGTGAATGTGTGTGTTATTCTGTCTGTGTGTGTAAACCTGTGAGTGTGTTAGTTACACCGGGTGTTTGTTATCTTGTGTGTGTGTGTGTGTGTGTGTGTGTGATATCTTGAGTGTATTATGTTATGAGACGTTTTTGTTACCCTATAAATGTGTGGTTTATCCGGTGTGTGTGTGTGTGTATGTTGTCCTCTGTGTTATTCTGTGAGTGTGTTTATAGTTGTGGATTTGTGCTCAGCTGCTCTAATAATAAATAGGTGACACACTGTTGATGTCTTATATTGACCTTGTCTTATCTGTGCTCTTCAAGTGTGTTTGTCCCGTGCCAGTGTGTGAGTGTGTGTGAGTGTGTGTGTGTGTGAGTGTGTGTGAGTGCGTGTGTGTGTGAGTGTGTGTGTGTGTGTGTGTGTGTGTTCGTGTGTGTGTGTGTGAGTGTGTGTGTGCGTGTGTGTGTGTTCGTGTGTGTGTGTGTGTGAGTGTGTGTGAGTGCGTGTGTGTGTGAGTGTGTGTGAGTGTGCAGAAGTGTCCGCCTGCCCATCAACAGAGATAAAAAAAAAAAAACAGGTGAAATGTAATTGTTGTTTTACCTTTGGCTCAAATAGTCATTTTACCATTCTGCTTCTCGTCCATCGTATGGCTTTATGTACCCGGGGAATTACAGTAACGTTAAGAAGAAAAAGAGACCTGCAGTTTTTATCCAGTTGATGACGGTTTCCACAGAGACTGACCCCTAGGTCTGACGTGTATAAAACTGCTCTCGGACCAATAAAGTGTCGAGGTATTCCTGTCGTGGAGACATAGCAATATGACTTAGCCTTCAGCTCACAGTAAGTTTAAATGTGTGCGTGTCTGCCCCGGGAACTACCTGTCTGCGTAAGGGGTGGCGGCAGACATACTGTTATGGAAAAAACGGATCATCAGTCTGTCCTGAGACTTCCGTGGCTTTCAGGAGGTACACGCCATTGCGTCGGACGACTTTGCGGCGTTTAAACCGAAGAATTATTGGCCAGTTTAGACTCCGTCTTAAGACGGATAGGATTATTTTCTATGTCTGGTGCCTTACTGTGTGATCTATAGATGGACACTTACCCGGTCTGGCCAACATGATCTCATTATAATACGTCGACATATTGACATTTAACCACTGTAATTATACGTCACTTGTGGTGACATTACTGCTGTACTCCTGTGTGTGGAGGCTGGTTACAGAAAACTGGTTAGAGGTCAGGACAAATGGCTACAGAATTGCGGCTAGAGGTCAAGACAAAATGCTCATGTCCAATCTTTGATTATAGAATCTGCTATGCCTTCGAGACAATATCGAAATAATTCAATATTCTAGGTATTTAGCACCAGGCCTGAACTTTGTCTACATCTGGTTTACGAGTGAAGATAGAAGGCAACATGTAACCCTAGTTCGTAACCATATCACTGGATATTATTTGATTTTCATGGATTCTATTTTCAGATATTTGTCAAATATTTGGGGTTTGCCCATTTCTGTAGGGATACTGCACTGAGTGCTAGTTTGAATTAACTTTAAGTGGAGTAGAGAGTGAATTGAATGACTCTTCTTTTGAGCAGCAATTCTGTTATATCTACATTTTATAAGAGTTTCATAACTGATGTTATGCTTTGTACATAATGTTAGGATTTGCAATTCAAAGTAATTGCAGTGCTTTGCTCTGCAAACTAGTCTTGAAGAAAAAAACTCTGCTCTGGCTCAATTACTATACTTATTTTGGAAGGAAAATCTATACTATATGGCAAACTACAATACAGGTTGTTTGCAGCCCCGCATGCTAAATCCTCAAAGATTCTGGGCTTTATTCATTCTGTATCACTGAAGCGTTACAGTGAATAATTTACGATCGAGTTGACAAATGCATCGTTCACTGTGAACGCAGTTGGTGCCAACTGAGGAACAGCGCCTTTAAATTTAAATTACTGTAACACTAAACTTCTGTGGTACACATTAAATAAAACCTTCCGTTTCTTTCTTTCAATTTAGGAACAGATTCAGTTTTCCCTGTTTAATGGGAGGTTTGTTGATATGGCCGGGGTATGGGATCCAGGGAGATCAATAATGCTTTTCAATTCATTCATTGGCATTTACTTTTTCTTTAATCATTTTGTATATACTGTATATCATTAATCTTGAGCTGAACTAATAACTTGCCTGTAAGTATTTAGAGTAATAGCATTGCTGTGTAGGAAACTGTGTGTCTGCGTTGTAGCCTGTGGGCAGTCACACTGTAATTAACACATCATATCATTAGTCTGGACCAACTGTCAGAATCTACATGCATGCATAGATGTCATCTTGTCATTAAGCTATTACAGTGGCCTTTGTATTGCATTATGTAGATGGAGGAAAACACATTGGGAAGGAAATATGGAGACAGCGGAAAAAGATGGAACCGAATAATAAAACATTTTGTTAGGGATTTATGGATTAAATGATGGAGCACGATAGACTGGGTGGAACACATTTGTGAGAGTGCTTTAAAAAAAGTGAGAAAGTACAGAAGACTTGTAGTTAAACAGTGTGAAACTGAGACTACAGAGGTATTCAGAGAGATAGACGGAGGGGAAAAGAGATCAGGACAGGGAGTGTGAAGATAAGAAGAAGGGTGGGGGAGAAGTGAAAAAGAGGTGAAGAGGGAGGGAGAGATAATGCCAAAGAAGTGAGTAATCAAGACAGAGAACAGGAGAGGGAGGAGGAGAGATATAAAGGAAGAAGAACAAATAATCGTAGAGAGAGAGATTGTGTGGTAATCACGGAGTCAGCGATGTGGCAACCCTGAGCCCCGAGTGTGACGATGATGCTGAGTTCAATTGCCACCTTTTTAATGAATCGCTCGCACACACTTAACGGACGTTCTCTCTGCTTCACAAGGCTGCTGCTCGATGAGAACACAACCAGCATGTTCAGGCAACAGCAAACTCAACAGCACCCGTTCCGGGACATTGGGCCGGGGTTGTGTCATAGTCTGTGTCAATGCTTATGTGGGACTCGTATCTAGGGAATAGACTGTTTTGTAGGCCAACAAGGCAACAGGGCAGCGCAGGTGTTTGACAAGCTTTGGTCATGGTTAATGCTACAGTGTGTGTCTCATTAATTATTTGAATGTCGCCGGTGGAAAATCAAGTAATACATTATGTACCATCAACCGTACAGTACCGTATGTATTCTACAGAGGAGATACTGTAATGATATAATATTCCATAAAGGTGTTTGCCTTCTGTGTATGACTATGCATGTAAAAAGGACTTGTTAAAATGCTATCTTAATAATTCAATGTACGGACAAAATATGAATCAATTCAGTCCAACGATTCAAATAGTGAATTGTGAATTTCACATTATCTTTTGTAGTTAATTGTAATTAATTGCATTTTTAAAATATGTTCAAATTTGGCCCTAAATAATCTGTTTTCTTTTCAAAACATGTAAAATGTCAAAGACATACTATATTTTGTTGTAAACTATTGACAGTGCATACATTTGTTACATTTAAATGGGTGCAAGAGCTGTCATTAATAAAGCCTGTCCAAAAGACCAGGGTATATTACGGCCCACTCATATGGCCCATGCACATCTAAATAGTACAATAACTGCAACGTTATGCTATAAAATGCATCTCAGCCCCTGTTTTCTGGAGAGCTGCATGGATTGCAGGCATTTGATACAACGCCGAACCACAGTGCTTTAGCTTTTAAAGGTTTTGTTCTTCAAAATTTCAACAAAATTGTGGTTCTGATGGGGACCTACAAACAGTAGCTTTCCTGATGAATTGTAGCACACAAACAAATAATTGTGTCTTAAACGATTCCCAAACTCCAAACGCTACCATTGGCCCAAACCATACAAACAACAAAATTGCTTATCATAATAATGCAGAACACACACAAATCTATCACAATCTTCAATGATGTAGTGTATGAGAAAGCAAACTGCATAGCCTTTTGTTGGTTTAGTTTATGGTATTTATTCGAAATACAAATGGAAGCAAACACTTGAACATCGAACGCTGAAAACATGTAACTTTGTTTGGAAAGGAAATGCGCTTAAACATTGGCTTCTACATACAAAAAATAGGGCTATTAACAACGTCACTTATATAGAAAGTTGCTGTTTTAATCAATATATCAATGCAAAGCAAAGTGCAACCACACCCAGTGAACCACATAGACCTACTAATCACCCAACTGAAACCTGGTGTGTGTAAATAACCTACCAACTAAAGTGTGAACCAACTAAAAACACCCAAATTGAGGAAGACGTTGTGACACAAACCTATATAGCTGACCATGGTCTCATAAACTCACTCCTTCACCCAAAAAAATATTGGATGTCCAAAACTTTCTGTAACTAAAGAATCACCTTGACACCCGTTCCTTAAGACTAAAAGCTAAGCTAAAGCCAGGCACCACTTTCTAATAATTGTTTTTTCAATTACTTTAATAAGACTGAAACCTTACTAGCTGAAAGGATTCATGAATACCAAACTTTTTTATACAACTTTTGTTTATTTAACTATAAAAATATGGTCATCAGACAAAAAGCCCATAGATCTTGTAGAAAAAAAAGAATCTTCTCTTTTGTATTTTAATAGGTGGACGTCTGGCCTTTTTCCGGTCTCTCTAAAAATTCCCTCATAACATTTTGGCTCATTCAGAATGTTGCTTCTCAAGTTCTAACAAACATGAACACATTACACAGATTCTTACACCAATTCTACTACTCATCTATAAATCACTGAATTCTTCAGGCCCAAGTTACATCTCAGACCTCTCTCGCAATGAACCCTCTAAGACCCTCGGGTCATCAGGGTCTGGTCTGCTAACCGTCGTGAGAATAAGGACAAAGGCTTGTGAGGTAGGGTTTTGTTATTATGCTGCGCAGAGTCAGAACAAACAGAAAATATTAAGACTTGCTCCAACATTGACCACTTTTAAATCTAGGCTACTAACGTTTATGTTTTCTTCTGGCTTTTAATAATATTTTAATCGTTTTTAAGTATTATGTTTTTTTTGCATGATTTGTCTCGTCTAATGTAAAGCACTTTGAATTGCCCTGTGCATGAAATGTGCTATACAATCCAACTTGCCTTGCCTAGACATGATCAGAGAAACATAGAGATCAACAGGCCAGTGTTAGGTGGCTGTAAAGGACTGGACCCAAAGCAACGGACAAGGAGATTAAACCATCACGGTGTGTATCAACCCTAGTGGGTATTTTGAAAACAGGTAATGAGTTGCGCAGGTGATGTTGAAGACAGACAGGCGTAGGAGGAGATGGTGAGGCACAAGAAGTAGAGGACGGAGGCAGGCAGGCAATTTGACGAAATCCCAGGGGTGAGTTGAACAGATGATGAACCGTGCTGGATAAACTGACGTTCTGGCGAAGTCTGGAGTGAAGAGCCAGTGGTTAAATACTGGGGATCAGGTGCACTGCTTCACACAGCTGACACAGGTGAATGGGATCTGGTAATTAGGTCATGGCCATGCCACTGACGTCATGCCCGACAGACACGGGGAAACAAGACAGACACACAGGGAACGGGAAAACATAGGTAACACAGGGAAACATAGCCAGGCCTAATGTCTGTTGGGGACACAGAGACAAAGAGAAAGGAGTGACACTGAGAGGGACAAGGATGTTTAGCAATTTGAACAGTGTCTCACATCAGATTGCAGAGCGATTCCACCTGAAAAAAAAACATTCTTACAAGTTAACAACACAAGCAAAGCCGCATCAGATGATAAGTACAGTAAAATTATCTAGTCGACTATGTTAACTAGTAACAACTAATTACTAGGCAAAAGTATGACACCTTGGTACTTACTTAGTTATTATGTCAGATTATGTAATTTTGATGTTTTTTTGTCTTGTTGCTGGTGAGAACACTGTTTCCATCCTTCAACACAAGTTGTATTGTTTTCTTGTCAGCACACCTAGCTACCTTAAGGAAATGGCAGATGTTTCCCTTCCATCCAGCTAAAACCGAAGTAATGTAGGCTGCCTTTTCTGTAACAACTGTCCTGGCATCGTTACATCCTTACACATTCATTTTGATACCAGCAGATACCTGTGCATTTCAAATGCATGTGAAGAGGAATTCCCGTCTCCAGGGCCTCTAGTGTTATTAGACGGTTCTGGGTCAAACATTTATCTGCATGCAACACTGCCCCTTTGGCTGTTCTATTTTTCCCCTGCGGCCGACGTTGCTCCGTACCTTTTTATGTGCAATCACTTTACCAATGTCTCACCAGGGAGTTGTTCCAGTAGTCATACTTAATAGAGTTCTGATGCATGTGCAGTTACTGTCAAAAGTATGGACACCAATATAAGTTAAGTCAAACTTTTTACTGGTACTGCATGTACAGGACAGAGCTGGCTCACCGCATTAGTCAAATCATCCGCTGACTAGCGTCCCAAGACCCCTAAATAATAATGTGCAGCGCATACCGGAATTATTTTTTGCTCTAGTCTTCAAAACCTGGAATTTGAAAGGTTAAAATACAGCTTATCAGCTTTTATTTAAGGGGATTTATTTGTACTTCTGTGACATTATTCATAGACAAAGTGTTTTGGATCGATGTTTATAATACAAAAATTGTAATAATAAAAAATTAAGCAACAAAGTTTTGTATTTCGTTTGCATTCAAACCTCCCTTCAGTATGTGACCTATTGACCCCACCAGATGTCAGGATTGCGGCTTTCGAGCAGGTTGAGGACACAAACGCAGAGTGCTTGCAATAACAGGGTTTATTTTCTCCCAAAACAGGAACGGGTAGCTTCATACCAAGACAATCCTAACACTTAACATAAACACAGAAGAACAACATAATTAACAAAACCTCCCCTTAGTGAGACAGAACATACTAAACACAGAACACCAGAATAATCACGCAATACATAACAGGACCAGCAAACGCAAAACAAGAGAAACATACCTTAACAATGACCGACACTGAAAGACAGGAACCGACAGAACTAAGTACAGGGACTAACGAGCAAACACAACCCAGGTGCGGACAATAACACAGGTGAACGAACAAGTCCCTAATTTTCCCTCTCTCCGGATGCGGGGGAGGTGTCATCACCACCATGGAGTGCGAGGACAGGGCTCTGTCCCTTACAGAATCCCCCACCAAGGGGCGCGGCTCATGAAGCGCCCAAAACACAAGAGCAGAATATAATCCAAGAGTTGGACATGGGCAGGACGGAGAGACGGGTCTCGGGCAGGACAGAGGCTGACAGACCAGGAGGCCGCCCGGTCTGGTGGATGCCAGTCAGGAGACCGGACAGGCGGAGACGGGTCAGGAGACCGGACAGGCGACGACGGATCAGGTGGTCGACCGGGCGGGAGCAGGTCTGGAGGCCGGACAGGTAGAGACGGGTCATGGGTTCTACCCGGTGGGAGCAGGTCAGGAGGTCTACCCGGCGGGAGCGGGTCAGGACTACCCGGCGGGAGCGGGTCAGGAGGTCTACCCGGCGGAAGCGGATCTGGAGGGCGACCCGGCGGAAGCGGATCGGGAGATCGACCCGGCGGATGCAGGTCAGGAGACAGGTCAGGAGGTCGACCCGGCGGATGAGGGTCAGGAGGTCGACCCGGCGGAAGCAGATCTGGAGGTCTACCCGGCGGGAGCGTGTCTGGAGGTCTACCCGGCGGGAGCGTGTCTGGAGGTCTACCCGGCGGGAGCGTGTCTGGAGGTCTACCCGGCGGGAGCGTGTCTGGAGGTCTACCCGGCGGGAGCGTGTCTGGAGGTCTACCCGGCGGGAGCGTGTCTGGAGGTCTACTCGGCGGGAGCAGATCTGGAGGTCGGACAGGAGGGTGCAGGTCTAGAGGTCGACCAGGCAGGGACGGGTCAGGAGGCAGTGCCGGAGGACACGGTTCAGGAGGCCGTGCCGGAGGACACGGTTCAGGAGGCCGTGCCGGAGGACACGGTTCAGGAGGCCGTGCCGGAGGACACGGTTCAGGAGGCCGTGCCGGAGGACACGGTTCAGGAGGCCGTGCCGGAGGACACGGTTCAGGAGGCCGTGCCGGAGGACACGGTTCAGGAGGCCGTGCCGGAGGACACGGTTCAGGAGGCCGTGCCGGAGGACACGGTTCAGGAGGCCGTGCCGGAGGACACGGTTCAGGAGGCCGTGCCGGAGGACACGGTTCAGGTGGCCGGGGAACCGGCTTTGGCCCGACAGTAGTCCTTGGCCCGGGAACTGGCTCGGCCAGGATGACGGCCTCGGGCATTGGACGGGGCTCGAGGACAGGACGGGGGACCGGACTGAAGTCAGGCAGGGGGACAGGACTGGGCTCTGGGTCTGGAGTGAGCTCTGGGTCTGGAGTGAGCTCTGGGTCTGGAGTGAGCTCGGGGTCTGGAGTGAGCTCGGGGTCTGGAGTGAGCTCGGGGTCTGGAGTGAGCTCGGGGTCTGGAGTGAGCTCGGGGTCTGGAGTGAGCTCGGGGTCTGGAGTGAGCTCGGGGTCTGGAGTGAGCTCGGGGTCTGGAGTGAGCTCTGGGTCTGGAGTGAGCTCTGGGTCTGGAGTGAGCTCTGGGTCTGGAGTGAGCTCTGGGTCTGGAGTGAGCTCTGGGTCTGGAGTGAGCTCTGGGTCTGGAGTGAGCTCTGGGTCTGGAGTGAGCTCTGGGTCTGGAGTGAGCTCTGGGTCTGGAGTGAGCTCTGGGTCTGGAGTGAGCTCTGGGTCTGGAGTGAGCTCGGGGACTGGGACAGACACGGGGACTGGGACAGACACGGGGACTGGGACAGACACGGGGACTGGGACAGACACGGGGACTGGGACAGACACGGGGACTGGGACAGACACGGGGACTGGGACAGACACGGGGACTGGGACAGACACGGGGACTGGGACAGACACGGGGACTGGGACAGACACGGGGACTGGGACAGACACGGGGACTGGGACAGAGACGGGGACAGGCTCAGAGACGGGGACAGGCTCAGAGACGGGGACAGGCTCAGAGACGGGGACAGGCTCAGACTGGGAAACGAGCTTAGGCAGAGAAACTGGGACTGGGACAGGCAGGGAAACTGGGACTGGGACAGGCAAAGACACGGGGACTGGCTCTGGCAAGGACACGGGGACTGGCTCTGGCAAGGACACGGGGACTGGCTCTGGCAAGGACACGGGGACTGGCTCAGGCAAGGACACGGGGACTGGCTCAGGCAAGGACACGGGGACTGGCTCAGGCAAGGACACGGGGACTGGCTCAGGCAAGGACACGGGGACTGGCTCAGGCAAGGACACGGGGACAGACTCGGGCAAGGAAACTGGAGGGAGCTCGGTGACTGGCCGAAGGTGTGGTGCACGGCGGAGAAGTTGTGCCCTCAGGTAGTCCAGGAGCTCAGGGCAGAGATCTTCTTGTCCCTTCCTCCACACGAAGAACTCCTGATGCCACCACCTCCTTTCATCGTCCATCACCGCCACCTCCTGGACCCAGGCCAGAAAGTCGACAAATACCCCCAGATCCTCCCGTAGAGCCCTCTCCAAGGCCGGGGAGGTAGCCGATGGTGGCGTGGGCCTGGAGGACACCGGATAGACCGGTTCATAGGGGCCCGTTTCGAGCGGCGGGGCGGCAGCCATCTCATGCTGCGGGGCGGCAGCCATCTCATGCTGCGGGGCGGCAGCCATCTCATGCTGCGGGGCGGCAGCCATCTCATGCTGCGGGGCGGCAGCCATCTCATGCTGCGGGGCGGCAGCCATCTCATGCTGCGGGGCGGCGGCCATCTCATGCTGCGGGGCGGCGGCCATCTCATGCTGCGGGGCGGCGGCCATCTCATGCTGCGGGGCGGCGGCCATCTCATGCTGCGGGGCGGCGGCCATCTCATGCTGCGGGGCGGCGGCCATCTCATGCTGCGGGGCGGCGGCCATCTTATGCTGCGGCCATGGGTGGTGAGGTGGGGGACAGAAACGTGGAGGTTGAGACGGGAATCAGCTGGAGGGTGAAGGGGTCCCACCGGAACTCCCCCTCCAGGTACTCCTCATCCTCGGACTCGTCCTCTGGCTCGGAGTCCTCTGCTTCATAGGGCTCTATGAAGAGCCCGTGCATTAACCCCTCGTCGGGGTTTTCGAGCCGTAGGCTGGCCCACGATACTGCACCCTGCTGTGTCCTCTCTTTTGGGTCGGTCATTCTGTCAGGATTGCGGCTTTCGAGCAGGTTGAGGACACAAACGCAGAGTGCTTGCAATAACAGGGTTTATTTTCTCCCAAAACAGGAACGGGTAGCTTCATACCAAGACAATCCTAACACTTAACATAAACACAGAAGAACAACATAATTAACAAAACCTCCCCTTAGTGAGACAGAACATACTAAACACAGAACACCAGAATAATCACGCAATACATAACAGGACCAGCAAACGCAAAACAAGAGAAACATACCTTAACAATGACCGACACTGAAAGACAGGAACCGACAGAACTAAGTACAGGGACTAACGAGCAAACACAACCCAGGTGCGGACAATAACACAGGTGAACGAACAAGTCCCTAATTTTCCCTCTCTCCGGATGCGGGGGAGGTGTCATCACCACCATGGAGTGCGAGGACAGGGCTCTGTCCCTTACACCAGATGCTGGTTATCTTATCTGGTGATGTTCTGCCAGTTCAACACTGCAACAATCTTCAGTAGTTGTTTGTTTTATTGCCTAAGTTGTCCTTAAATTTAAAATCTTTAGCTTAGTAAATGGATGTTCAATTGAATTTCAATCTTGTGATTGACATTTGACATTGACATTCACATCATTAATGAACACAAATGCCCAAAACACAACACCATGTTTCACTGATCAGGTATGAAGTGGATTCTCGGCAGTTCCTTTTCTCTCCACATTTACTCCTGCCAGAACTTTCTTGTTACTTAGGTCGTAAATTCTAGTTTTGGTAGGATGTCCTTAAGATTTTCACCAGAACCTAAATATGGTGAGCATTTTCAGTAATCCAGTTGTGGGTTAACTGGTGCTTCCTTTCTTTATGACGATGTTCAAAAACTAAGGTTTGGCTGTGTTTGTTAACACAACAAAGGCTGTTTTGACTCTCCTTGACCCTTTAGTCCTCAGGTTGACACCATATGCAAAGCTTGGAATCCAGACTAGACATGACAACTTTCAAGCCTAGACAATCTTCTAAAGCTGCCACAAATCCTTTTTGGTGTGGTGTGAAGTTTGAGGGGAATCTGATGCAGGCAGGATATCACTTATGATTGGTTTTTAATTAACAGACCTCGAACAGAAAACTTAAACACTGGGTGAAATCAAATTGCGCTCAACACTAGAAGTGCCAGAAGTGGCTGTATGCTTTTCAGTCAAAGCATCAGGAAAAATAAATGGATAATAACAACATTTTATATAAAGTTGAACATTTCTCTAAGCGTTTATTCAAATTATATTTGTCACGAGTGGTGAGGGTTTTGTTTCCACACTGGACTATTAGGGAAGTGCACGCTTCAGTGTCACATTTACATGTAAAGAAGCGATCGAGGGAAACACTTCTCAATGTCCACATAAAATGCAAACTGTAATCACTGTTTGAGTTCATTTGCCAAAAATAGTTGCCTACATGACAAGACAATTGGAGAGATGATCTACATTCTTTTATCTTGTCTTTGTGTGGTATTGTTACATGTTAGCAGCTGTATAGAAGGATTACACAACTCTGGTTTCTCGACAACAACGCATCAGCAATCTGCTGTTTTCCGTTCTATTTCCACGTTTGCTGAACAGTGTTTTATTATTTTATTTTCTCTGTGTGTATAAGATATGTGTTTTTCCAACACACAATGTAGAAACAGAACATGTAAACGCAAATTAACACTTCATTGTGTTATGTGATGGGGCAAAAATTCCAACAGTAATTTGTTTTTCTCTAGGCTAATGGCCTCTACTGAAACCATGGAGAGATATTGACAATGGTATTGATCAACTCTTGTGCAATTTGTCAACATACAATGTAAAAAACAAGCTAAAACTGAACATGTTAACGCAAATGAACCCTTCATTGTGCTTTTCAGTCAATGCACAGCCAAAGAATAAAGAAAAGTCAATAATAACATGTAATATTAAGTTGAAAGTTGAAATTGAGTTTTTTCAAATTCTACACAGTTAGAATGTTTAGAATCGAGAAATGAACTATGAGAAATACATATTCAATAGCTATAGCTATATATTGCTATTCAATAGGGCATTATATCGTCATAACAACAATATGTATTTCTTTTAGATGTGCTACATTGCACCAGGCTTGTACAGACTTTCTAATCTACAAACCATTTTCCTTTTGCAGGAAACACTTTCAGTGCCCACATACAATGCAAACTGTAATCGCTGGTTGAGTACGTTTGCCACAAACCAAGACGCTTACATTTTTGGCAGCTCTCATTAGTTTTGTTTCCAGCACATCTGCCAATCTGACACCATCACCTCTTCGTTGGTGGGAAAAGAGTGTCTGTAAAAAGTCGTTTTTGCGCTGCTGGACCTGCAGCCTTCTGCATTTTCTGATTTGCACACAGCTCCTTAGCCAACTCAAAGATGAACCGTCTTCTGCTTACAGTTGTATTCATGCACTGTTTGTACATGTTGTATAACACTGCAACAGGCCATCGATGAGTCCCGCCCTCTACGTAATACAACCGTGCCACACTTAGTGAGTGCTTTTGTAGTAGGCAATAGTTTCAGGTAGTTTCTTTGCTCCAAGTCCAACTGTCTGATTCATTGTGCTCAGAATGCTTACGTTTTTCTTTGCTTTAGCCTGGTATATTGTTAGTGTAGCCATCCCAGCCTTCAGCACTTTTGTTGAATATTTTTCAGGCTGTGCTTGTGTACAGAGCCGCATCTCTCGTCTGATTTTATTCACCGTACCAACAATTGCGTTTTTTTTTACAAAAGATTGCTTGCCAGTGACAGGAAGGTGAATACATTGTCAGGAAAAACATTCCTTCCTTTGCCCAAGTAAGGATCCATCAGACACATAACGACAGTGTCGGACAAACTCTGCCTGTCGTTGTCTTTTCCCAGATAACGAGTGCATTCAACGTATATTTTGTTTTAACATCAGCGGCAATCCAGAACTTTATCCCAAATTTGTGTTATGTTTCACGTAATTGTCTGAGGGGAGTGTTGAGTGTGTGTGTGTTTGTTCACAGGTTCCGGCAGTGAGTGAAGAGGGTGGAGTAGGACTCTTTGTATTTAATTTATTGGAGTTGCCCCTGTTCATTCGTGTTCTATGTTATATGTATATTTGTATCATGATTATTATTTTAATTATAATAGTCACTAAATCATCAAAACGAAAACCTAACCAAAGAAAGAAGAAAGGGACATTCCTTGTAATGACAAGAAAGGCAATTGGATATATATATATATATATATATACTTTCTGATCGTGTCTTTGTGTGGTATTTTTACATGTATAGTATGCTAACTTGTATTACACAACTCTGGTTTCTCTACAACTGCGCTTCAGCGTTGTGCTGTTTACTGTTTAATTTCCACGTTTGTTGTTGGTTTATTTTAAATTAAATTAAATAAATGTTCTCATGTATGACATACATTTCTCACCATGTGTGCATCACATAAATGAAATAGTGTTTGAAAATGTTGGAAAATACCTTTCCAACGATAACAGACTTGACTATGTGGGATAATGGCTTCATATAGAGTTAGAGTTATCTGGGCCAAAATTAGAGAGTTACGTGATGCAAATGCTCCGGCTAGGATAATCCGATTGTCACAACCAAAGCTTGTTGTATTCAGGCTTCCTGTCAAAAGCCGATAATATGCAAGTCTGTAGGCTGAAGCATCGCTGATATGTCACTGGGAAGCTCTCTAAATGCCCCATTCAGACAGGCTTTAAGTAGCAGGATTTTTACCAGTACCTGGAATGTTTACCAGTAGGCTACATGTAATGTTTACTGGTACCGTTAACGACACCTTACACAATGAAGTGTTCATTTGCTTCCCCGAGGTCTCCTCCCAGCTGGACGTGCCTGGAACACCTCTCTAGGGAGGCGCCCAGGTGGCATTCGTACAAGATGCCCGAACCACCTCAACTGGCTCCTTTCTACGCAAAGGAGCAGCGGCTCTACTCCGAGTTCCTCTCGGATGACTGAGCTTCTCACCCTATCCCTAAGGGAGAGGCCAGCCACCTTTCTGAGAAAACCCATTTCGGCCACTTGTACCCGCGAACGGGAACCCCTCCCCCCATGACTACGCCTTGATATCCTGTCCATGAATATTACAAACAGGATTGGTGACAAAGCGCAGCCCTGGCGGAGGTCAACCCCCACCGGGAACGAATCCGACTTACTGCCGAGGACACGGACACAGCTCATGCTTTGAGCGTACAGAGATTGGATGGCCCTGAGAAGAGAGCCCCTCACCCCATACTCCCGCAGCACCTCCCACAAAAGATCCCGGGGTACCCGGTCATACGCCTTCTCCAGATCCACAAAACACATGTAGACTGGATGGGCATACTCCCAGGCCCCCTCCAGGATCCTTGCGAGAGTAAAGAGCTGGTCCGTGGTTCCCCGGCCAGGACGAAAACCGCGTTGTTCCTCTTCAATCTGAGGTTCGACTATTGGCCGAACCCTCCTTTCCAGCACTTTGGAGTACACTTTACCAGGGAGGCTGAGGAGTGTGATACCTCTGTAATTGGCACACACTCACTGGTCCCCCTTTTTGAAGAGGGGAACCACCACCCCGGTCTGCCACTCCTCTGGCACTGTCCCAGACTTCCATGCAATGTTGAAGAGGCGTGTCAACCAAGACAGCCCCCACCCAAAGCTTTTAACATTTCTGGACGAATCTCATCAGTCCCTGGGGCTATGCCACTGTGGAGTTGTTTGACTACCTCAGCGACTTCCCCCAGGGAAACTGACGATGACCCTCCATCAGCCTCCAGCTCTGCCTCTATACTAGAGGGCGTGTAGGTCGGATTCAGGAGCTCCTCAAAATGCTCTTTCCAGCGCCCGATCACATCATCAGTTGAGGTCAACAGTGTCCCATCCTTACTGTACACAGCTTGGATGGTTCCCCGTTTTCCCCTTCTGAGGTGCCGAACGGTTTTCCAGAAGCATTTTGGTGCCGACCGAAAGTCCTTCTTCATAGCTTCTCCAAACTTCTCCCACACCCGCTGCTTTGCCTCTGACACGGCAGCGGCTGCAGCCCTTCGGGCCTGTCGGTACCCTGCAACTGCCTCCGGAGTCCCCAGGGATAGCATATCCCTGAAGGCCTCCTTCTTCAGTCGGACAGCTTCCCTGACTACCGTGGTCCACCACGGTGTTCTGGGGTTACCACCCCTTGAGGCACCTAGGACCTTGAGACCACAGCTCACCGCCGCAGCTTCAGCAATAGAAGCTTTGAACATTGCCCACTCAGGTTCAATGCCCCCAACCGCCACAGGGATGCCTGAAAAGCTCCGCCGGAGGTGTGAGTTGAAGATCTTTCGGACAGGGGCCTCCTCCAGACGTTCCCAGTTCACCCGCACTACCCGTTTGGTCTGTCCAAAGTCTTTCCCCACCCTCTGATCCAACTCACTACCAGATGGTGATCAGTTGACAGCTCTGCCCCTCTTCACCCGAGTGTCCAAAACATGTGGCCTTAGATCAGCCGATACGATCACAAAATCGATCATTGACCTTCGGCCTAGGGTGCTCTGGTACCATGTACACTCTTTGCGCCTCCTTATGTTCGAACATGGTGTTTGTTATAGACAATCCATGACTAGCACAGAAGTCCAATAACAAACGACCGCTCGGGTTTAGATCAGGGAGGCCGTTCCTCCCAATCACGCCTCTCCAGGTGTCTCCATCGATGCCCACATGTGCGTTGAAGTCTCCCAGCAGAATGATGGAGTCTCCTACTGGAGCCCTATATAGGACTCTCTTCAGGGTCTCCAAGAAGGCTGAATACTCCGAACTGCTGTTTGGTGCATAAACTACAGTCAGAGTTTCCCCCCCCACCACCCTTAGGCGTAGGGAGGCAACCCTCTCATCCACTGGGGTAAACTCCAACACCGCCGTGCTCAGACGTGGGCTCGTGAGTATCCCCACACCAGCCCGCCGCCTCTCACCCTGGGCAACTCCAGAGAAGAACAGAGTCCAACCCCTATCCAGGAGTAAGGTTCCAGAGCCACGGTTGTGCGTACAGGTAAGTCCCACAAGTTCTGGCTCCTTCCCCCCCAGCGAGGTGACGTTCCACGTCCCCAAAGCAAGCTTCTGCCGCCCGGGTCTGATCCGTCGAGACCCCCCACCTTCACTGCCACCCATATGACAGCGCACCCGACCCCTGCGGTTGTTCCTGTGAGTGGTGGGCCCACAGGATGGAGAGGAGAGAGATGCCACGTATCTCGTTCGGGCTGTGCCCGGCCGGGCTCCGTGGCAAACCCGGCCACCAGACACTCGCTTTCGAGCTTGCCGTCTGGGCCTGGCTCCAGACGGGGGCCCTGGGCTTCCTCCAGGCAGGGTCTCGCTCCTTTTCCCTCTATCTTAGATGGGGTCTTGGTGAACCATTCTTAGTCTGGCCCCTCGCCTGAGACCACTTTGCCTTGGGAAACCCTACCAGGAGCATGAAGCTCCAGACAACCCAGCCCTCAGGTTCATAGGGGCACACAAACCTCTTCACCACGTTAAGGTGATGATTCCCTGGGAGAATCATTTTTTAAAAATATATATTATCTTTACGTATCTATGTCAGTTCCGGCTGTTTTTGTAGCGCTCCAACAGGCTACACACAACGGCATCTGTACTCACAAAAATGCTTTGTAATTTCTTTACGTAATATTGTTTACATATCAACTATTATCAATTGCTTATAGTATAAACTCATGGTCATTTAGGCTATATAACTCCATTGATATCCATTGAAAAAATCCAGGAAGCAAAGTATTTTTTATTTACAATAATTTTAACAGTATATTAATAAATCCATTACTTCCGTCTTTTTATAATGGACAATTCCTCTATTTCCTGTTGTTTCCGTAATGTTAACATTCATGTTATCTGCTGCAGCTCCAGTGTCACGTGGCAGTAGCTTCATGGGCAGACTTACGAAAACACAGAAAGAGTGTTGTTTAGGGTTGCGTTCGTTTCTTATCTCCTTTAGTGATTCACATTAGTAAATCTTAATTTTGCTTCGCAACACAGGCAGGTTTAGTTCCGAATGATGGTGTAAAATCTCTGTCACAAAACAAGGTTATTACATTTTTTGTGCGCAAACACATATACACACAAGGAAAACAAAACGTTTTTTTTCCGGAGTAAATTTTATAGCACAATATTATATATATATATATATATATATATATATATATTACACCACTCATATACCACAGATACCAATCAGTGTGCTGAAAGCATTCTAACTGTGTAAAATGTCAATAAACACAATGGGAATAAAAGCTATTTTCTACTTTATATAAAAATTAAATGTTGTTATTATAGTTTTTTCTTGATTCTTTGGCTGTGCGTTGACTGAGAAGCGTAAATCAGTTTGTTGTTTAGAATGTCCCTGATGCGGCATCTTCCCACACACACACATTAGGGAAGCGACAGGACCAAATTCATATCATTCATGTTAACGCAATAATTTTTCTGATTCTGATCATGTCTACAATACACCAAATTACATTTAATTTACATTTAATTTATAATGTGTGTGGCAATATGGCACCATAAAGGCCTAAACTAAACACATCAAAAACCCAGTCTATCCAAAACACCACGCGCACCCGAATAGCAACATGTAACGTTAAACATTGAATTAATAACAAGCACTCGTGAACCTAACCAGGGACCTTAAATAGCCCACTGATTAACTAACCTATGTAACATTATATTAATAACAAGCACTAGTGAACCTAACCAGGGACCTTAAATAGCCCACTGATTAACTAACCTATGTAACATTATTTTAATAACAAGCACCAGTGAACCTAACCAGGGACCTTAAATAGCTCACTGATTAACTAACCTAAGTAACATTATATTAATAACAAGCACCAGTGAACCTAACCAAGGACCTTAAATAGCTCACTGATTAACTAACCTATGTAACATTATATTAATAACAAGCACCAGTGAACCTAACCAGGGACCTTAAATAACCCACTCATTAACTAAACTATGCCGAGTGCTTAGCTAAACCCAAAACAGCTGTGCTTCTAATCAACATGATACACAGAAGTGCTCTCCCCTAAACACCCTGTGACAGCACAGCTCACCCATACGTGACAAGGTTACAAAAGCCACATGGGCCATTTGTTTTTTATTATTTTACCTTCTGTCCTTTCTTCTTGCGATTTATGATATTTAATTTGTGGTTTAAGTGAACTCGGGTCATGTCCTCTGAAGCACATATGATTCTGTTTTATCTACAGTATAGATTTTTAGACTATTTCTTCGGTCTTCTAGATTGATTGAGCTGACAGGCTTCAGAGTCACCAGAATGCCATATTCAAATGCAACCATATTAGATACTAATGACCCAAACCAGGATGTTGCTGGCCAATGAGACAGCTATCTTCATCCTATTGATTTTATTATTCAGGAAATTGACTTCATAACCTTTCTAGATATTTGCTGTACATTCTTTTGTCAAAATGAACTGCAATACATTTGTTTTTAGTTGCTTCCAGGTAGGTTAGGTGGTAGTTTAGGAGGTAAGACATGAGGTAGGTTAGGTGGTTGGCTAGGATGTAGACTAGGTGGTTGGCTAGATGGTAGGCTTGTTGGTAGGTTAGGTGGTGGGCTAGGAGGTATGGTATATGTTAGGTGGTGGGCTTAGTAGTCAGCGATGTGGTAGGCTAGGTGGTAGGTCAGGTGGTAGGTCAGGTACTAGACAATGATGTAGTCAATGTGGTATATGATGTGGTCATTTAGGTGATATATAATATGATGTAGACTAGGTGGTAGTTTATGTCATATGATATGATGTAGACTAGGTGGTAGGTCAGGTGGTAGGTTGGGTCATATGATATGATGTAGACTAGGTGGTGGGTCAGGTGATAGTTTATGTCATATGATATGATGTAGACTAGGTGGTGTGTCAGGTGGTAGATTGGGTCATATGATATGATGTAGACTAGGTGGTGGGTCAGGTGGTAGATTGGGTCATATGATATGATGTAGACTAGGCGGTGGGTCAGGTGGTAGTTTATGTCATATGATATGATGTAGACTAGGTGGTGGGTCAGGTGGTAGATTAGGTCATATGATATGATGTAGACTAGGTGGTGGGTCAGGTGGTAGTTTATGTCATATGATATGATGTAGACTAGGTGGTAGGTCAGGTGGAAGTTTATGTCATATGATATGATGTAGACTAGGTGGTGGGTCAGGTGGTAGTTTATGTCATATGATATGATGTAGACTAGGTGGTGGGTCAGGTGGTAGATTAGGTCATATGATATGATGTAGACTAGGTGGTAGGTCAGGTGTTAGATTGGGTCATATGATATGATGTAGACTAGGTGGTAGGTCAGGTGGTAGATTGGGTTATATGATATGATGTAGACTAGGTGGTAGGTCAGGTGGTAGTTTATGTCATGTGATATGATGTAGACTAGGTGGTAGGTCAGGTGGTAGATTGGGTCATATGATATGATGTAGACTAGGTGGTGGGTCAGGTGGTAGTTTATGTCATATGATATGATGTAGACTAGGTGGTGGGTCAGGTGGTAGATTGGGTCATATGATATGATGTAGACTAGGTGGTGGGTCAGGTGGTAGATTGGGTCATATGATATGATGTAGACTAGGTGGTGGGTCAGGTGGTAGTTTATGTCATATGATATGATGTAGACTAGGTGGTGGGTCAGGTGGTAGATTAGGTCATATGATATGATGTAGACTAGGTGGTGGGTCAGGTGGTAGTTTATGTCATATGATATGATGTAGACTAGGTGGTAGGTCAGGTGGAAGTTTATGTCATATGATATGATGTAGACTAGGTGGTGGGTCAGGTGGTAGTTTATGTCATATGATATGATGTAGACTAGGTGGTGGGTCAGGTGGTAGATTAGGTCATATGATATGATGTAGACTAGGTGGTAGGTCAGGTGTTAGATTGGGTCATATGATATGATGTAGACTAGGTGGTTGGCTAGATGGTAGGCTTGTTGGTAGGTTAGGTGGTGGGCTAGGAGGTATGGTATATGTTAGGTGGTGGGCTTAGTAGTCAGCGATGTGGTAGGCTAGGTGGTAGGTCAGGTGGTAGGTCAGGTACTAGACAATGATGTAGTCAATGTGGTATATGATGTGGTCATTTAGGTGATATATAATATGATGTAGACTAGGTGGTAGTTTATGTCATATGATATGATGTAGACTAGGTGGTAGGTCAGGTGGTAGGTTGGGTCATATGATATGATGTAGACTAGGTGGTGGGTCAGGTGATAGTTTATGTCATATGATATGATGTAGACTAGGTGGTGTGTCAGGTGGTAGATTGGGTCATATGATATGATGTAGACTAGGTGGTGGGTCAGGTGGTAGATTGGGTCATATGATATGATGTAGACTAGGCGGTGGGTCAGGTGGTAGCCTAGGTGCCAGCTCGACATCAACAGTCGCCTCAGAAATACATGAAGCCATTGATTAGCAATTTGCTAATTATTCCACTGGCCTCCAAGAGTGTGTGGTGGGAGGTCTGAGTGTCTGTGCCGTTAGTTGGTAAGGGTTACAGAACAGTAAGTAATAGTGTTTACATTGATTGGAGGGCAGATAGAGGAATGAATTGGGACAGGAGGTTGTCTTTTCCTGAAGTATTCATGTTGGTTTAATACTGTAGATGTAGTGGTGGTGTCCCCTGTTTGGAAATGGGTTGGTTTAGGGTATATGGGTTTAAATGTGCCGAGGGATTATGGGAAGTAGAGGAGGACTGGTTGAGATGTCAGTATGTTGTCATTTGGAATAGAATGGAAAGAAAAGATGAATGAGACAGTGATAATAGAGATGTAGCCAGGATGGAGTGAAGGCCTGGAGGTGAACAGGAAGGCCTGAAGGTGAACAGGAAGGCCTGGAGGTGAACAGGAAGGCCTGGAGGTGAACAGGAAGGCCTGGAGGTGAACAGGAAGGCTAAGAGAAAGGAACTGGCAGATAGAACATGTTTTGTTTTGCTTAAGTCAGGCCTCATCTGTGGAAATGATGGACTGGGGGGAGAGAGGGGGGAAGAGTGTGGGGGGAGGTTATAAACTGTTAACACAATGACAGTTCTGAGAGGTGTTGAAAGGCTGCTGTATCTTTTGGCAAGATAAGAAATCTGGACTACATGTGTTAAGCTGTTAGGAACCACTGGAATAAATATACAGTATCCATATTACTCATTCAATACTAAGGGCCACTACAGACTCATCTGTCCATTTTATTGACCAGGAACCAGTCACCAGTTAATTATGTTTAAGTTTTTAGGGGCTGACATCTAATCTATATATATACATCTGGTCCTACGCCTCCCACTGATCTCCTCAAGTATGTTCTCCCTCCTCTGGTCTCTTTTTGTCTCTGTTGTTGTTGGTGTTCTCCTTTTGTTTTCGCCTCACGTTTTTTGCTCTTGCACCTCACATAAACTAACAATCAGTTCTCGTAGTCAACGTGTTGCTGTGCTTGTGTGGTGGATGCAGGAGAAATGGGCAGGAGTAAAGACCTGAGCCTGAGCGACTCAGACAAGGGACAAATTATTATGGCCAATATTATGGCCAGAACATCTCTAAAATGATGAGGTGCTTCTGGTCAGCAGTGGTGAGTACCTATTGACGGTGGTCTAAGGGACAAACCACAAAGCGGCGACAGGGTGTTAGCTGCCCAAGGCTCATCGATGCATGAGGTCAACCAAGGCTATCCCGTCTGGTGGGAACTGACCGGTTTACTGTGGCACAAATCACTGAACATTGTAATAATGGTTACAGGGGGATGTGTCACCACACACAGTGCATCACACCCTGCTGGTTATGATGCTGCGTAGCTGCAGACCGTTCAGAGAGCCCAAGGTGACCCCTGTCCACAGCTGAAAGCTCCTACAATGGCTATGCAGGCGTTGGAGCTGAACTTTGCAGTGGAAGAAGTTTGCCTGATCTGATCTGAAGTCTGGTTTTCTTTTACATCTCGTGGACGGCCATGTACGTGTGCCCAGTTTAACTAGGGAAGAGATGGCATCAGAATGCATTATGAGAAGACCTCAATGGAGGGAGTGAGTTGCTCTGGGCAATTTTCTGCCAGGAAACCCTAGGTCCGGGCATTCGTGTCAACTTGACACGTGCCACCTGTCTAAACATCGATGATGACCAGGCACACCCCTTCATGGTAATGGTATTCCCTGATGGCAGTGGTCTCTTTCAGCAACACGACCTGTCACACAAATCTGATCCACAGCGACACCACCTCACAATATAAAGGATTTGAAGGATCTGCTGCTGAGGTCTTGGTACCAGAAGCCACAGAACACCTTCTGAGGAATTGTAGAGTCCATACAGTGTGGTTCTGCAGAGGACCTACAGCATATTAAGCAGGTGGTCATTATGTGTTGGCTAGGAAGTGCAGCTCCATTTCCAGCTAATTTTGTGTGCAGTGTGCAACTGTCATTGTCCTGTGGCTATATATATTTTAACAAAGACACAAAATCAAATAGCTTAGAAAATCCTCTGTGTTTATCCCACAGCAAGTCAGGGTTTGTTTTGGAAGGTGAGCTTTTAGACGTTTTTCTTTCTTAACGTCTCTTTTTGGTTCTTCATATTAAGAGGGTAGAGTCCTTATTTTGGGAATGTCCACATTTTTTCTCACATCCCCTATTCCCTGTGTTCATCACTTCTTTTTCCTTTTTCGGACGGTACACTGTACACTGTGTGCTATGAGGAATGTGAACGTCTCATCAGGCAGTAGAGCAGCATAACACTGCAGTGGCATCAATAACATTACTTACAAACCTGGCTAGGTTTCTCTCTCTCTCTGTCTCACGCTCTCCGTGTCTCTCTATATCTACCTCTCTGTCTCTCTCTCTCTGTCCCCGACTCTGTCTCTGTCTGTCTCCGGCTCCCTGTCTCTTCGTTAGCCTCTTTTTGTTTTTTAGTGTCTTTGTCTCTCAGTGTTTTTGTCTTTCTGTCTCCCATTCTGACTCTCTCTCCCACTCTTTGTCACACTGTCTCTCTCATTGGTCTCCAAGTCATTCTGTCTCGCTCTTGTCTCCCACTTTGTCTCTCTGTCTCCCACTGCTTTTTCTTCCTCTGGCCCTATGTTTTCTCACTGTCTGAATTTCTCTCCAAAATCCATGTCTTTTTCTCTCATTCTTCCTCAATCTTTTCTCTCTCTCCTCTCTCTTTGTTACAGTCTAGTGTTCGATTCTCCCCTTAAATCTCTTCCTTCGGGATGTTTTGATCTATGAAAGCACACAGACTTATTGCCATCTGTTGTAGTTCAGAAAACCAGATAAAATATAAATAAACGTTTAGATCTTTTTGTTGATAGAGTGAAGAGTAAAAAAATTAGTTGTACCAGAATCCCGAGCGGGTTCTCCTCTAGGGACCATTTCTCTCTAATGTTAGATTACAGAGGCACAGAATAGTAGGTAGGCTTCATGGAGTGCCGGTTTGGGCCAATCAAACGAGTTGACAACACAAACAAGAAAGTGTTTGTCATAAGGTACAAAGTAAATGTGATCTTTGAAGCTACCTTTGATATTCAACCATCTCTCTCATGTCCTTCTCTCACCCCTCACTCTCCACCTCTTCCCTCTTTCACCCCCCTTCCCCCCTGTCTTCACTCCCTCAACCTCTTTCACTACCTCTCTGTCTTTCTGTCCAACTCTTCTCCCTCATTCTCTCCATCTTTCCCCACTCTAGCCTGTCTTCCTCCTTCGCTCCACTTCTCCCATCTCTCTCTACTTCTCCCATCTCTCTCCACTTCTCCCATCTCTCTCCACTTCTCCCATCTCTCTCCACTTCTCCCATCTCTCTCCACTTCCTCTCATCTCTCTCCACTTCTCCCATCTCTCTCCACTTCTCTCATCTCTCTCCACTTCTCCCATCTCTCTCCACTTCTCCCATCTCTCTCCACTTCTCCCATCTCTCTCCACTTCTCATCTCTCTCCACTTCTCCCATCTCTCTCCACTTCTCCCATCTCTCTCCACTTCCTCTCATCTCTCTCCAGTTATCCCATCTCTCTCCACTTCCTCGCATCTCTCTCCACTTCCTCTCATCTCTCTCCACTTCTCCCATCTCTCTCCACTTCTCCCATCTCTCTCCACTTCCTCTCATCTCTCTCCACTGCTCCCATCTCTCTCCACTTCTCCCATCTCTCTCCACTTCCTCTCATCTCTCTCCACTTCCTCTCATCTCTCTCCACTTCCTCTCATCTCTCTCCACTTCCTCTCATCTCTCTCCACTTTATTCCATCTCTCTCCACTTCTCCCATCTCTCTCCACTTCCTCTCATCTCTCTCCACTTCCTCCCATCTCTCTCCACTTCTCCCATCTCTCTCCACTTCTCTCATCTCTCTCCACTTCCTCCCATCTCTCTCCACTTCTCCCATCTCTCTCCACTTCATCCCATCACTCTCCACTTCTCCCATCTCTCTCCCCACTCCAACTTTTTTCATCTACTTGTAATTTATCTTCAGTGAACCCCTCATGTAGTGATTTCTACTGTATGTATTTTTAAGCCACCATTTGCCTTGATGATAGCTTTGCACATCCTTGCCATTCTCTCACTAGATTCATTAGGTGTTCACCTGGAATACTTTTCCAACTGTCTTCTAGGTGTTCCCATCTATACACATGCTGGCTGCTTTTCCTTCACTCTGATGTCAAACTCATCCCAACTCGTCCCAAACCTTGTCAATTGGGTTGAGGTCGGGTAATTGTGGCGGCCAGTTCATCTGATACACCACTCTCACTTCTTGGTCATATTGGCCTTACTCAGCTTGGAGGTGTGGTTTGGGTCATTGTTCTGTTGAAAAAACGATTACAGTCTTAACAAGAGCAAACCAGATGGGTTGGCAATGGCTGCAGAATGCAGTGGTAGCCATGTTGGTTGAGGTTGCCTCGGATTCTAAATAAATCACTGACAGTGTTATCAGCTCCACACAATGACACCATCTCCATCACAAATAGGTGGAGATCAACTGCTCACCCACTCAGTTTCTCTCAAAGACACATACATTAGAATAAAAAATCGAAAATCCAGATTTTTTTTCCAGTCTACCATTTCGCTTCTTCCCTGGCCCTAATAAGAGTGCATGTGTTTGGTGTCCTTAAGTGGTTATTCTCTTTCAGCAACTCAAGCTTAAAGGCTCGATTCACGCAGTCTCTTCGGAACAGTTTATGTTTAGATGTGTCTGTTAGTTGAACTCTGTGAAGCATTTATCTGGGCTGCAATCTGAGGTGCAGTTAATTGCCAATTTCTGAGGCTGGTAACTCTAATGAACTTATCCTCGGCAGCAGAGGAAACTCGGAGTTATTTTCCCCACGGCCTTCCTCAGCTTCATTGTAGGGCTTGATGATATTTGGGTTAGGGTTAGCAAAACATAGGGTGCAAACATAATGATGGTCTTCTGTCAACCCATCACACCTTGTCACTCTGTGTATACCTAGCTAATAAGAAGGAAATAAATTCCACAAATTAACTTTTAACAAGCACACATGTTAAATCAAATGCATTCCTATTGCCTACCTCATGCTGGTTGTGTGTGCAAAGCTGTCATCAAGTCAAAGTGAGGCTACTTTGAAGAATCTACAATATAACATGCATTCAGATCTGTTTAACACTTTTTTGGTTGCTACACAATTCCATATGTGTTATTTCCATGTGTTTATGTCTTCAGTATTATTATACAATGTGAACAATTGTAAAACTGATGAAACATCCTTGAATGAGTAGGTGTGTCCAGACGTTTGGCTGGTACAGTATGTCTTCCTCTCTCTTTCTCTTCTTATCAACAATTGATTAAGTCCGTTCCTCGTGCACAACACCTCCACCAGACTCAATAAGACTTCTTCAGTTATGCAGCCTGGGTCAAACTCCAACCCCTCCACCCGCCAACAAAAACTTAATTTAAAGTCTTTGTCTCTCATTTCATATTTTTTTTCTCCATTATTCCTTTATCTTTCTCATTTTGTATCTCGCTTTAGTACCACAGGGCCTGGGGGGGGTAATATCAATCTGTCTGTAGTGTACGCGTCCTAAATGGAGTTCTGGTTAGGCCACTAGCACCAGTACGAGATGCGCTCCCACAGCGTCTGATGTATGTATCTTCTCTCCACAACATCATCTCGGCCTCTCCTCACTTCTCTATCGTCTGAACACGGGGGCCCGTTTCTACACCTCCTATTTAAAGGGTGTATGACTCAGCATCATTACACACCTCAGAGAACACGGCGTGTGTCTGTTTGTGCGTGCCTGTCTCTTGGGGTGTGCCAGTAGGTGCCAGTCCTCCTTATTCCCCCTCAACGTCGTCATCTGCCCCGTCCCCTGTCACACTGGAGAGGCAGCGGGCTAAACAGAGTCACTCTAAGACACGACGCGTGGAAGCAGCCCCGCCTCCTTGCGTATTTCATCTAATGTCAATGTTATACATCAGGGGAGAGAAAGAGACAACTAGAGTGAGAAAGACAGTAAGGGGAGAGTTAGAGAGGGAGGAGGGGGGGGGCTGAGAAGAGCAGGAAGAGAGAGGGAACAACCTCCGGGGTTCTTCCAGGAGTCCCTCCACCCAGCCACCCGACCAATCGTCACATGGAACCCTATTCCCTAAACAGGGCACTTCTTGTGACCAGAGAGTCAGAGGTCAGAGGTCAATTGAAATGAGTAGGCTATCTAATACTGGGCTGGTTGTCTTAATGGAAATGTCAAGTCCCCATCAGATTCCCTCTGTCTGTAACACTGGGGATGGAGCACGGAGTCATAGTCCAGAAAAACACACGTTGGCATCTGTCTATAGAGGTGGATGGAAAAGAGAATCAGGGATAGATGGAGAGGGAGTGAGAAATAGATGGCTGGAGAGAAAGGGGTTATTATATGACAAAACCATTGTGTGGGATTGGCTGCGCTCTTTTAATATCTCTCCCGGGGTGGGGGCAATTTTCAACTGGCTTGAGGCTTAGAGATACACTCTGATACACACGAACACGCACACACACACACACACACACACACACACACAGAAACACTGAGGGGCGAGCTGAGGAAACACCAGCTTACCCTATCGGTTATTTGTGCAGATATACAAACGAAAACAGACTGACCGACAGAGTGGAACGGACAAAAGAAACCGACGACATACAGTTACACAACAGAGACGCACGTAGTTCTACACAGGCGAGAAAGACGCGCTTGGCACCCTGGAAAATGCACGTTCCCGCTTTGTAAGCCTGAACACCAAGCGGCAGCGGACGTGCAACCATCTCTAAGAAAATCAATTGAGTTATAAACAACAATGTGATTTAGCCGCTAAGGGAAGTGGTATGTGACCAGCATCAACACATGACTGAATGGCCTTCTGGAATATTCCAGAGTTATGGACTATACAGATGTGTTCGGAGAGAGGCAAAACGATGCTACACTGCAAACCTTGTGCGTGAGATGCTGGTCAAGTGTGTGTGTGTGTGTAGCAGGGTTACTTTGTTTTCGTTCGTCTAAGCTAAATGTGTCTAAGCTCAGCAGGGTCGTTTCAGGTCAGCCCGTTGCCAGATAGTACTAACAGTGATGCTGTGTGGGGGGCAGTCTTCCTCTGGTCTGCTCGGGTGCTATTATGAATAGTATGTTACAGTACAAAACTACAAACGGATCATACTTATAAACTATTACATCTTCTATTCAAAACTAATGTTTTTGCTTTTATTTGGTTTGTAAACATTTTTTACCAGGCTTTGCCATGACACTCAAAATTGAGCTCAGATGCATACTGTTTCCACTGATCATTCCTAAGATGTTTCAACAACTTGATTGGAGTCCACCTGTGGGAAATTCACTTGATTGGACATGATTTGGAAAGGCACCATTCCCAAGTTTGGTACTATCAGGGCTCTTCCTAGAGATGGCCGCCTGGCCAAACTGAGCGATCGGGGGAGACGGGCTAATGTCAGGGAGGTGTCCAAGAAACCGATAGTCACTCTGACAGACTTCTAGCATTGCTGTGTGAAGAGAGGAAAACCTTCCAGAAAGACAACCATCAATGCAACACTCCACCAATCAGGCCTGTATGGTATAGTGACCAGACAGAAGCCATTTCTCAGTAATAGGCACATGACTGCCCTCCTGGAGTTTGCCAAAAAGCACCTGAAGCACTTTCAGACCATGAGAAATAACATTATCTGGTCTGATGAAATACGATTGAACTCTTTGGCCTGAATATCCAGCGTCATGCCTGTAGGCAATCAGGCACCGCTCATCACCTAGCCAATACCATCCCTACTGTGAAGCATGGTGGTGGCAGCATCATGCTGTGGGGATGTTTTTAGCGACAGGAACTGGGAGACTAGTCAGGGTTGAGGGAAAGATGAATGTAGAAATGAATGCAGCAATGTACAGCGACAACATTGATGAAAGCCTGCTCCAGAGCACTCTGTAAAATATAATTTGGATAGTAATTTGAAAAGCGGTGTATATTTAAGGGTCAGGAATTGTGGATTTTCCCCAAATCATTCCTGAATCACCGCTGAATGCTGGAACCTAACAAACACACACGTTCACTGAGGAACTTAATGAGGTGCGAAGCCAAATCATTCTAAGACCCAAGCAGGGGTTATGTCCTACCAGTCCATCTTCAGATGTGGCTGTGCATATCAATATGTTTCCTCCACGCTGTCAAAGCACCTAGACAGTTGCTTATTGGCCAATTGTATTGCGCCGACACTGTCTAGTTTTGTCCCAGTAGAAGCATGCTTTATCCACAATCATGTACTTGTGATGGTTCACATCCGCTCCGCTTGTTGTTTTGACCCTGTTCAGGGACTCTCTGATTTATTCCTCTTCCTTGCAGTCTGCCCTGCTCCATTTTTAAAGACGGCGCTTGTGTTCACATGGTTTATTTGTTTATATGTTTTCACTCTGCACATGAAACGGAATGTAAATGCAAAATGCACACATTATATTCATGCCATAGTTGAGTGATGGCCTATTAGGGACAATCACCATAGTGATAGTAAAAAGTCTTCTCATAAGCTATCCAAGTACGTAACGTATTTCAAATGAAATGAAACAGTTGTTTTTAGACTCAGTCAATGTTAGATGTGCTTAGGTTTTTGTGTTTTGATCTGTTGAGTTGCGTAGAGTGGTTCATTTTGAATAGGACGTTATACGGGTGTCCTGACTCTCCATGATCACTAAAGATCCCTTGTCATTGGACGTTAGAGTTGCTGTGTTAACCCAAACTACCCTGGCACCATTTATCATCCGCACTGCTTCTGATTCATTCATTGATCCGCTCCTCACGACAAATACAAACACACTGTAAACAGTACGTTGGTGTCACACATCTTTCAGGGTGTAGTGCAGGTATTAGCCAAGTGCAGAGCCAGATAAACGAAAAACCATGTACACTGTTTGAAAATGAAATGCGAAAAACAATTAACTTGCTATATAATAAGACTAAGAGCGACATGGAACACAACACACACATAACAGACGAAACTTAACGCACAGATGACATCAAGCAACTAGTGACACTACCCAGGTAACTTAAATAACCCAACAGATTGCTAATTCACCCATGGTGTGTGTAATTAAACTAGCCACCCAACCAGAACTAGCCGTGTGCACCCCAGTAACATACCCGGAGTGAGAACAACATACCCACTCGTGACAGTAGGTACTAAAGGCAGCAATCAACTATGCAAATCACTCCAGATAAGACTGTCAGCTAAATGAGGAAATGTAGGTCAAATACAACATTAAATATATTTTATTTGTTGATGTGTGTGATTTACTATTTGGGCAGATGTATGGTCATGCCTTTGTAGGTCAATATTTTTTTTCTCTAAATGGTTGGTGTATCTTTGTGTGTGCCCATTTGTTTGAGTGTTTTTAATCTGTTTTGAGGGAATATCCATGTGTTTGTGTGTGTGTTTGTGTGTGTGTATTTGTGTGCCTGCACATCCTCCTGTGTCTCTGTGAGGTCATCTTCAGTCATTATCCGGAGACAGTTTTATCATTTAAAATCAGTTGATAGCAGAGAGGCTGTGAAGTATGATGGACCAGATTCAGAGCTGTCATATTTAATCCAATCCCAAATCTATTACAAGATACAGTACACTGGGACATAGAGGGAAAGAGAAAGACAGAAGCAGAGAGAGAGAGACAAAGAGAGACAAACATATAGAGACTGGAAGACAGAGGCAGTGGCACCACATGTCCTATTCATCTTTTAGCTAGATGCCCTGTGACAAGTGCTAAGTGCACTGATGTGTCTGTGACATAACAATGCAAATCAACGTCAGAGATGTCAGTCTGACACACAACAGCTTAATCCACACCAGGAGAACAAAGAAGGCTTAATGTCTCCTGGACGCCTTCAACTCACATCCCGAGAAAACAGCCATCTTGGAATTAAAGGGAAATGTGGGATTTTAGAAGAAACAGCCATTTTAGATCAAAAGGATCATGATTTAAAATATATTTTTAAGACATGATGTTTTCACATATTTTAAGAAACCTTTAAAGATTTGCTGCTCCAGAGCAATTTAAGTAGCGATTGCAATACATTTTCACACTTTTGTGTCCTGATTGCTTGTGGGAATATTGACATCATCACCTAGAATCACAAGCTATAGACAGCTGAGGATTGCTGATCTAAGAGGCAACCGAGGGAGTAATGCTCTGTGGCTTCGTCAATGTTGTCCTGCTTTTCTTTAATGTGTTGCATACTATAAGCATCTCTGGTTCATTACACCCTAATCTTATACAGTTCAATACAGTACAATACATTTAACAACACATGTAACAGCGTTGTGAAATGATCATGTGTATATTACAATTGAAAAGACAATCTTCAAATTGTGTCATAAAATAGATTGTGCAAAATGTGTTGTGTGTCGATTTTTATCAGCTGAGTGTTTACAAGGTCTAAGGTAGATAATTAGAAGAACGGTTTGACCCGCTGCAAAATGCAATATAAATTCGACACAGAATGACAACTTTCAAACTGAAGCTCCGTCTAGCACCCATTTGAAGTAGTTCAATTGGAACGTACAATGGGAAAGTACATTCAGAACACTTTTGGAAATTACTTTTCAATTTGAGTGCAAGGACTGTGTGTTGCATGATGGGTCGTGGATACGCACGCACGCGCGCACGCGCACACGCGCACGCGCACACGCACACGCACACGCACACACACACACACACACACACACACACACACAGAAATGTAGTGGGTTTTGCTTTGGTATCAGCAGGGCTAAATAAGCCTTTTTCCACCGTTCTATCCTTATCATTCATTGACGGATACAGCAATAGTCCCTGCCACATCCACCTTCTGTGTCCCAGGTAGAAGAAGAGGGTCGGAGGGAGTAAATTATAAGAAAGTGTGACATTCACTACGCCCCTGGAGAGGGAAAGGTGAAGGAAGGAATTGAGAGAAACAGTGATTTGTCAGCCCACGTCCGCCCACAACCTGTGATAGTGTGAGTCATGCCCCAGTAGGTTCCAGAGTAAACGGCACATGGAGGTACTTCTTTTGAGCTTAGACGCTCGGCAAACTTGATTAGCGGTCATAGCATTTAAACTGGCTGTCCTCTGCGACGAACGCTGTGGAGTACTTAAGTTTGGGACACGTACAACAAATACAAAGTCCATCTCCCTCGTGGACTCTCTCAATTACTTCTACTAGATGTATCTTCTCCTGCACAGGCCAGGGGTGGTCGACAAAACACAGCATGAGCGCAGCATGAGGTGAGTTAGTGACGGGATATTAAACAAAAAGAAACGCTAGGTGAGGTCCAGACTTAAAGTGAAGACCAAGGGAGGATGTTGGAGAGGGATTGATAGAGGAGGGAAGATAAAGGGATGACAAGTGGAAAGGAGAAGAGAGATTGGAGAGGGATTAGAAATGCTGAAGTGAACTGTGGATGTCCCGCACATCTATATCATTATTCATTTACAGTGGCCGAGATGAACACATTGGACAGGCTGGCCTCACAATGGAAACATAGCAGGTCGTACGTTTGTAATCCACCAGCATTTGTATGAAGAATAAATAAAGAATAAATCTCAATATATATACATATATATTCTTTATACAAATTCTGCTGGATATATATATTTTTTATATATTTACATTTAAACATCAAGAAAGGAGAGACTGGGGCGGTGATAACAGCTAATTAAGTAGTGATGAGAGGTGATTGGACCACGAGGGGTTGAGGGAGAACAGGAGTGTTAGCTGAGTGTCCTTGGGTCCGCGGCGGCAGGAACCTTAACGACTCAG
Source organism: Dallia pectoralis (assembly GCA_029465975.1). Lineage (NCBI taxonomy): Eukaryota > Metazoa > Chordata > Actinopteri > Esociformes > Umbridae > Dallia > Dallia pectoralis. The sequence continues at coordinate 1,174,544 of CM055756.1, forward strand.
CACTTCGCCAAGGTTGTGATGATGCTCTATCATTGTTCCCCCAGTTTAATTGTGGCGCCACATTTTATTATTTAGTCTAACTAATGGACCTGAGGCAGAGGTAAGTGCCAAAGTGCTAAACACAGAAGGTGTATGAGAGATAAGAGACAGAATAAGAATCGTCATTTACATTTGTTCGCTAATTCTTTTTACACAAAATGTCACTGGTCAAGAGTTGAGAAAAATATCTATATGAGTTGGTGCTGAGTACATGATATAATTATGAGCTATGATTTTATCACAGACAATAACTTTATGTTGAGGAACATACTGTATTTACTGTTTTAGTATATGTATCTATCGATGTCTGCAGAGATTTGGTTGCAGTCCAGCAGTTATTCAGTTGACAGTTGAGAGGTGGCTTTATTGAGCACAGACTTGTTCATCTCTGTGGGACAGGTGAGGACCACAACCTGGTTAAATAAGCTGTTTAGGTGGATAAGATGTGTTGTCACCAGGACTACCCATTCACCCTCCATCATAAAAGTCAGATTTTTGGAAACAGTGAGTAATCTTTTATGCTCAATGGTCTTTCCTGCACAGGTTCCTGCCCTCAAGTCATGTAGGATCTTAACTACGGACTGTGCAATGCTTTCTTTCGTGTGTAACAAATATGCCAGGCATCGTCTTGTCAGTCCTTGGAGAATACGGAGGCCTGTTTTAACATGAAACGGGACAGACCTCGGCTGACAATGTTGAAAAAACCCCCAACAGGTTTTGTGTATTAAAGCTGATCGTTAATTCAGGTGTCCGTTAATCTGGGCCATGTTCACAGGCTGACAGTGTGTCACCTCTACCTTACAGACCTGTGATAAAACTGATAAGGTACTGTTCAGTGTCAGCGATCATTGACAGCCTGGCAGTCTGGAGGTGGTGCTTTCTGGACCCAAAGGTGTGAAGATATTCATGACCTTTCAGTTCTTTGAATCATTCTGACTGCAATGTGATTCAAATCAAATATTAAAAAAAAATGTGTGTGTGGTGAGTTTGGCTTTTTGTGAGTGAAGGTACAGCCTGGTCCTAAATGATTGAATAACTTTAACTTGAGTATCTTAAAAAAGCCCTGCCACACCATTTGGATAGGATTACGTTCAGGGATTTGACTCATCTTACTATAACCCTTCATTTCTTATTTTTGAGCCTTTCTGTTGCAGCTTTTCATGTAAAATGTAATCTGACTTGTCCCTTTGTTATAAGTGGTTTCTATTCCACATTCAATCTCCACTTCTTATTATAGATTTTTTATTATTATAGATGTCTCCCTAAATCCCCTCACATCCACATGTTCTGTGCGTCTGACTTTTGCATCTCTCCATATCAGTTTTTTCTCTTCCTAGCTACAACTTTTCTCCCGTCCTTGAGCTACCCCCTATCGAATTCTAGAGAGCGAACTGTGTGTGATGTTGTACAGCAGAACCGCCGGGATAAATTGGAAGGTAGAGATGAACAGTTTATTTTTGACAAGGCCGTTTCAACTAAACTATTTGTTGTGCAGTGTCCACGATTGTGAAATAACTTTCTCTCATGTCCACTGATTTGCAGTTGTGTGGCTGTGTGTGGTTGTGGTCAAAGTCACGCATTGTTTATGTTGATACATGTGTGTGTGTAATGAGTGCTCAGTGTGTGTACATGTGTGTGTTTCGGTGTGTGTGTTGTGTGTCTGAGTGAGAATATGTGTGCTTGGGAGCGTGTGTAAAAATGTGGGTATTATGTGATTGACTGAACAACTGTAGTTCCTTCCAATTATAACTTACTGTCTCCTGCCTCTCTTTCCTTTTCCTTTTTCATAACTGCATTTCATTCCATATTTAATCTCCACTTCTCATCATTCTTTTTCTCCACATCTTTCTCTGCATGTACAACCTTTGACTCGTACCCTAACCCCGCGAATCTCCTCCATATTTTGCTTTAAACCAATTATTTTTAACTCAACATTGTCCTTCCGTTTCAACCATCACCTTTTCAACTTGGCTCGACCAATCCCATGTATTAAACTCCAAAATGAACGACACATCTGGGCCTCCCTCCAACACCCGATCTACCATTATGTCACCTCCATATTATTCCATCTGCCCCGCCCCTCTACCGATCTACCATTATGTCACCTCCATACTATTCCATCTGCCCCGCCCCTCTACCGATCTACCATTATGTCACCTCCATACTATTCCATCTGCCCCGCCCCTCTCTCATTTACCCTCATCCAGCAAACATCCTCACTGTTATCATCCTCTCTCAGCTGGTGTTACACCGTCAGAAATCATCCTACAACTACCTGCTGGCGCTCGCCGCCGCTGACATCCTGGTCCTCCTGCTCATTGTCTTCGTCGACTTCATTCTGGAGGACTTCATTTTGGGCGCGCCCCTGCCCCCGTCGCTCAACAAGGCGGTCCAGGTCCTGGAGTTCTCATCCCTCCACACGTCCATTTGGATCACGGTGCCCCTTACCGTGGACCGCTACATCGCCGTCTGTCACCCGTTGAAGTATCACACCGTCTCCTACCCGGCACGCACGCGCCGCGTCATCATGGCCGTCTACGTGGGCTGTTTGGTGTCTGCTGCGCCATACTACTGGTGGCCCGATCTCTGGCATGGTTTACCCGGGGTTGGGGGGGGGGCAGGAAGTGGAGGAGGGGGAGCAGCAGCAGTGTGGCGCAGCATGTGCTAGTCTGGATCCACTGCACGACCGTCTACATTCTCCCCTGCTCCGTCTTCTTCTCCCTCAACGCCGTGATTGTCAGGAAGCTCCGGCGCCGCAGGAGCTGCTTCCGTCTCCGCGGCTACTCCACGGGCAAGACCACCGCCATCCTATTTGCCATCACCTCCGTGTTCGCTGTCCTCTGGGCGCCGCGTACCATCGTGATCCTCTACCATCTTTACACGCCGCCGCCGGCATCACCGGGCCCAGCGCGTCTCCTGCACCTCCTCACCGACGTGGCGAACATGCTGGCGCTCCTCAACACCGGGGTCAACTTCTTCCTCTACTGCTTCATCAGCAAGCGTTTCCGGAGCATGGCGGCAACGGTCCTTCGGACACTGTTTCGGTGTCGGAAGCAGCCGCCGCCGTTCTACGCTGGACACAACTTCTCCATTACCAGCAGCCCCTGGATCTCCCCGGCAAACTCCCACTGCATCAAAATGCTGGTGTACCAGTACGATAAGAACGGCAAGCCGGTCTGCATATCCTCATGAAGAGGCTGAAGGGTTAAAGGGGTGAAGATGGAGGCATATTTGGGTGCCGTTTCCCCTGACAACCAACCTTGATGAGGATCCCTTTCCGGGACTCTTTGAGCTTTTCAAATGTCACAGACATTTAGCGTATATGAGTAGGAGAGGTGGAGGAGTCCGGCGAGGAGAGATGGCATGGTATGTGGTTCACGTACGAACACACAACCATCTAGGTATCTGAAGTAAGAGCAAGAAGATTCGTACAGAGAAGACAAGCCAGGAAACATCAGGACAGACCTCGCAACCTAGAAGCTGTTTCAAGAAAGATCCAATTGTTCCTGCAGAGGGGCAATTGAACAGATTGATGGTTTGGCTTAGTTGACATCCTGTCTCTCTGACTGTAGTATTCTTCAGACAGTGTCTGTTGAAGATCATGGATGGACGAAACCATGAACATCAGAGCGTTTGTAGATTTCTGGGCTTTATGGCCAGCCATACGCAACCGAGACTGACCACAGAGGAACCCGCTAGGGACGCAACCACCTTGCTTTGACATTGAGACATTTTCTGTGGCGTCTCTGTTGGGCATGGGATGGGAGAGAGGCGGAGGGGAATTTGGGAGACTAAATTGGAACAGCTGGCCATCGTCCACGGGGAACCCTGTCAAGTCAAAAAGTTAATTGCGGACTCAGAGAGAGGCCCATTACCCCTGAAGTGGCGTATATGACATTGACATGTCCTTCGTTTTAGTTTTAGCTGAGTTGTTTCACCACACCCTTTTTGCCTGATGAGCCACAATTTAGCACTGGCATGCCCAGGCAGAAGCAGAAGATCTCAGAGTTAAAGCGTTAGCAGATAACCTCAGAATCAGTAGTTGACTCACAGGGTTTGATTGGGGTATGAGTAAGGCTGCTCGTTGTTGTCATGGTGAAGTATCGTACTATGGTAGACATGACTGTTTCTGTGCTTTTATAGACTGTAGTGGTCTTTAATTCCGAATCCTGCGCACACAAGAAACACCTTTCATTGCAGCGATCAACTGATTATCAACCAATTCTGTTTAATGAGGTGTGTAAGCTGTTGTAGTGCTGGTGTAAAATAAAAAAAACTGTACACATTGTGTGTCTCCACGACCAGGATTAAAGTATGCACAATAATAACGCAAAAATGCCACGTCAAAGTGGTTTCACTGGATCATTAACAATTTTTGTCGAAAGAAGACATTTCTATCATTTATTTCTATTGTTCAATGGCTGTCTTTGATAACTGTCTTAGTTACATCCGAATAAATGCATTTGTGCATCTCCTCAGTAAGATTTGTATGTTTGAATACGGAACATGGTGTGAGTGTGTGTGTGTGTGTGTAAAAACATCTGTGAGTCCCTCTGCCATTTTGTGTTTGTCTGTCAATATCTGTGTGAGAGACATAGAGAGAGAAAGAGACATAGAGAGAGAAAGAGACATAGAGAGAGAAAGAGACATAGAGAGAGAAAGAGACATAGAGAGAGAAAGAGACATAGAGAGAGAACACAAAACAGCTGAAGGGAGCCATACTCACCCTGCATGCCTTTTAAATTGTTGTTCGGCTTGTGTAAAATAGACCCTTTGAACGTATTGGAGAGATGGAGAATTGACTGGCTAATCTCCCTCACCCCCTCCAGGCTCTCCAACCCTCCTTGTGTTTGCCTGCGGTGAGGACAAGAAAGCAGACAACAGAGAAACGATGAATATACTGTACACAGACACGCATAAAAACTGTTATTTCAGGTCTTCCGGAATCGCATAATTATTATGTTTTGTGACGAGTGGTAAAACAGCACCGTATTTTATGTCTGATGTTTAATCAATAAGATGATCCCTGCCAAAGTTATCCACTCACGTTACTCAGAACTAGAGGGGGTGTAAAATGTAAATAGCAAGAGAGGCCATTGGCCCCCCATCACAATGGCAACAGTGAGAAGCACCGTACAGTAGCAGATTTCTGTTACAGGTGAAATATCTGATGATGTAAATAGCCCCCATTAAAGGGGGTGAGATTGTAGCACCTCCAATTAAACAACCCAAAATGTTTTTATTGTTTGCTGACTTTTCAGCCTCAGTCTTACTACAAGCTGTGGTATGTTAATTTCCACGTTCAGTCACACAGGAACGCACAAATGCACCAGCCTTAATTCTAAGATAAAATCATGGAATAAGATAAGATGTGATTTTTTTACACTAGAAAATAGAACCGCAGAATACACATATTGTACATGGTCTGATTTTATAGTAAGCAAACCATCAGTTGTCATAGGCAACGTGATGGAGGCTGCAGTAATGACCTGGGTGCGTTTGACCAGAGCTTGTGGGATGCTCAAGGGTGTCAGCAATGTGAGTACCTAACGACACCTATCTGGAGAGGGACAAACCACAAACTGACAACAGGGTGTTGGGCTATTCCATCTGGTCAGAACCGAAATAAGTTTAACTGTGGCATTTTAATGATGTTTACGGGAGGAATGTGTCACAACACACAGTGCATCGCACCCTGCGGTGTATGGGGCTGTGTAGGAATGTGTCACAACACACAGTGCATCGCACCCTGCGGTGTATGGGGCTGTGTAGGAATGTGTCACAACACACAGTGCATCGCACCCTGCGGTGTATGGGGCTGTGTAGGAATGTGTCACAACACACAGTGCGGTGTATGGGGCTGTGTAGGAATGTGTCACAACACACAGTGCATCGCACCCTGCGGTGTATGGGGCTGTGTAGGAATGTGTCACAACACACAGTGCATCGCACCCTGCGGTGTAATGTGTCACAACACACAGTGCATCGCACCCTGCGGTGTATGGGGCTGTGTAGGAATGTGTCACAACACACAGTGCATCGCACCCTGCGGTGTATGGGGCTGTGTAGGAATGTGTCACAACACACAGTGCATCGCACCCTGCGGTGTATGGGGCTGTGTAGGAATGTGTCACAACACACAGTGCATCGCACCCTGCGGTGTATGGGGCTGTGTAGGAATGTGTCACAACACACAGTGCATCGCACCCTGCGGTGTATGGGGCTGTGTAGGAATGTGTCACAACACACAGTGCATCGCACCCTGCGGTGTATGGGGCTGTGTAGGAATGTGTCACAACACACAGTGCACGCACCCTGCGGTGTATGGGGCTGTGTAGGAATGTGTCACAACACACAGTGCATCGCACCCTGCGGTGTATGGGGCTGTGTAGGAATGTGTCACAACACACAGTGCATGCACCCTGCGGTGTATGGGGCTGTGTAGGAATGTGTCACAACACACAGTGCATCGCACCCTGCGGTGTATGGGGCTGTGTAGGAATGTGTCACAACACACAGTGCATCGCACCCTGCGGTGTATGGGGCTGTGTAGGAATGTGTCACAACACACAGTGCATCGCACCCTGCGGTGTATGGGGCTGTGTAGCCAGAGACTGGTCAGGTGATCCCTGTACATTGTCCATAGCGCAAATAAGGGTGGATGTTCTGCTGGGAAACCTTACCTGGCATGGATGTTAGTTTCACACATGCCACCTACCTAAACATAATGCCAGACCAGGTACATCCCTTAAGGCAAATGGTATTCTCTGATGGAAATGTGCTCTATCCGCAAGATAACGCACCATTTCATAGTACATACTGTACATTGTTTGGGGACAAGCACCATTTCATTGCAATTTAAAAAAATACATATAACACCGGTTTCTTAAGTTGAAGGGTCTATGCCCACAGTGGGAAACTGTTGTCTGTTTTATATACACAGAAATTAAAAAGATAAATCTCGAAAGACAAAAAATATTATATTTTCTTGTGTTCTCTCTCTCCCTTTTTCTCTCTCTGAATGTGATAGTTCGTATGCTTTTTAGGATGCTTTAAATAGTCCATAAAAATATAAATGTAGACATAAAATCTGTGCAAAGCTAAACATCTCTATACTCCTAATGGCTAATTGATATTATTTAGTGTTGATAATCAGGGCATATAAAAACAGTATTTATAAAATTTGCATATCTGAGAATGTAATTCCTTCTTCTTCTGACTGCTTTTTCAATGTGTGTTTTTAACGCCAAGCTATGTTTTAAATCATCCGTTCTCATCGCCTTGGACCCAGATGTGATGTGCTTTTATGCCAATTCAAGACCCTTATTGTACTGTAAGAGGTGTCATGACAACGAAAAACACCTCTGTAAGGCGTACGAACAAGTTGTTTTAAGTGTATATGCAGGTTGCTTCAGCTTGCCTAATGATCATTTTAATGAATGTTATGTATGTACATTATATATTTGGTAATGTCTTGTGGGAAGGCATGTTAAGAAAAACATTGCCTGCAGATATTTTAAAAGTGAGAATAAGATGGAAATATCCTTCAGTAATCAAAGATTGTTGTCTGGTCTTGTCTGTCTCAGTTCTTTCCCTCACACATTCTCACTTGACATAACATAACACAGCTGAATTAGTATTAATTATCGTTTCTAGATTTTGACACTCATGGCATGATTTTACATGATTTCAATCAGATTCTTATTTTTCATTATGCAATGTTTCTAATGATGTATGTAAAAGCGCTTTGAGTTCCCAGGAAGAAAAGCGCTATATAAATGTAATGAATTATTAATTATTATTATTAGAATACAAAGTGTGTAAAATTTCATGGTTGTATCTAAAAGTGCACACATTGAAAGCTTATCAAGTTTGGTAAGTTACTGCTTCTCAGACTGCAGTGCAGACTTGCCCTCTACAATTATATTTTTTAATTAAATATATATATTTTTGTGTTTTGTTTTCAAAGCAATTTGAAATTGAACAATACTCATTTTTTCTCAAGATTATTATTGTAACCCACTGCTACACTTAACAGCAAGAGTTTATATTTTCCATAGTTACAAAATCATTGTATTGCACGGCAGGTATCCTAGTAGATCGAGCATCTGACAACCTTATCACCAAGCTTGCAAGCTGAAGAATCTGTCCTCCTGTCCTTCTGTCCTTGACCAAGACAGTTAACCCTAACTGGTCCTGTAGAATGCACTGGATAACGGTCACGCTCTCTAGGTGAAGTGGAGGGTGATGAGCCAGATGCAGAGCTCGATATAATATCGTCTGTATTTTATTGAAAAAAGAAGAAGCTACAAACGCTGAAAAAAACATACACTGAACTAAATCAATTTGCGCTACATAAGCGACAACAAACACCCATCTCTAATAACTGTGACTTTGACATAATAAACAATGCTAAGCAAAGTGCACTAACCCCCACAGATAACTAAATAGCAAAGCTAATCAGCTAACTGAAACCAGCTGTGCCCAATGAAAACAAAACCACTGGAAATAGAGCATGCACCCCATTAAAATGTGGGAACCTAAAGTTCACTACTCATGACAATAACAGCATCTCGTATATTAATAAAATAAAGATGCAGTTCCTTTCAGAATTATCAGCTCCCTAGGTTAACATAAAATGCTATGGGGAAAAAAATCATTGTTGTTGTACTCTAACAAAATCCTCAAAAATCACCTGTTGCAATAGGGGTTGCATCTAATCATAGTTTAGACAACTTGGTAACCCCACAATGTAATCAAATTCTGCATGTTTATCAATTCAATGTTCTTAGGATGCCAATGACTCTGACATGAATGTGTTTGATAGCAAATTATTTTTTGCTAGAATACAAATTAACAAGAGATAGCAGCTAGCAAAGCTAAAACCTATAGAATCATTGTATTATTTGTATTATTTACACTACACTATATTTTTGCATGAATTACAAAACAAACACTATTAATATTGCCCTTTTTACATTGTCTATTATCACCAAGTGTGAATACACACATCCAGCCTCTGTAACATTGCTGGGCAAGGAGGGAGAGAGGAGCCAGGTGCAGAAGTGCGCAGGAATACAAAAGGATGCACTGGAAAAAAGAATGTAGGAGCAAACCAAAAGCCAGTCAATAGTACACTAAATAACTAGGTAATACACTAAATAACTAGGTAGTACACTAAATAACTAGGTAGTACACTAAATAACTTGGTAGTACACTGAATAACTTGGTTGCACACTACATATCTAGGTAGTACACTAAATAACTAGGTAGTACACTAAATAACTTGGTAGTACACTGAATAACTAGGTAGTACACTAAATAACTTGGTAGTACACTTACTAACTAGGTAGTACACTCAATAACTCGTTAGTACACTAACTAACTAGGTAGTACACTAAATAACTCGGTAGTACACTAACTAACTAGGTAGTACACTAAATAACTTGGTAGAACACTGAATAACTAGGTAGTACACTAAATAACTAGGTAGTACACTAAATAACTTGCTAGTACACTAAATAACTCGGTAGTACACTAAATAACTCGGTAGTACACTTACTAACTAGGTAGTACACTCAATAACTCGGTAGTACACTAACTAACTAGGTAGTACACTAAATAACTTGGTTGCACACTACATATCTAGGTAGTACACTAAATAACTAGGTAGTACACTAAATAACTTGGTAGTACACTGAATAACTAGGTAGTACACTAAATAACTTGGTAGTATACTTACTAACCAGGTAGTACACTCAATAACTCGGTAGTACACTTACTAACTAGGTAGTACACTCAATAACTCGGTAGTACACTAACTAGCTAGGTAGCACACTAAATAACTTGGTAGAACATTGAATAACTAGGTAGTACACTAAATAACTAGGTAGTACACTAAATAACTTGCAAGTACACTAAATAACTCGGTAGTAAACTAAATAACTCGGTAGTACACTAACCAACTAGGTAGTACACTCAATAACTCGGTAGTACGCTAACTAACTAGGTAGTACACTAAATAACTTGGTTGCACACTAAATATCTAGGTAGTACACTAAATAACTCGGCAGTACACTAAATAACTCAGTAGTACACTAAATAAATAGGTAGTACACTAAATAACTCGGTATTACACTAAATAACTTGTAAGTACTCTAAATAGCACGGTAGTACACTAAATAACTCAGTAGTACACTAAATAATTCTGTAGTACACTAAATAACTAGGTAGTACACTAAATAACTTGGTTGCACACTAAATAACTTGGTTGCACACTAAATAACTAGGTAGTACACTAAATAACTCGGTAGTACACTAAATAACTCAGTAGTACTCTAAATAACACGGTAGTACACTAAATAACTCGGTAGTACACTAAATAACTCGGCAGTACACTAAATAATTCAGTAGTACACTAAATAATTCAGTAGTACACTAAATAACAAAGAAAATAAATGGTACGACATAGCGCAGAAAATAAGACACAGACAAGGATTTCCTCAATCAATACAGCTTTGTCCATGAAACAATATCACACAAAGACACAGGGGGAACTTATATAGACTATCCTAATGAGGGGATGGGCACCAGGTGTGTGTGATGACATGACCATGACGTAATTAACATAGAAAGGCTAGACGGCTGGTGACAATGAATGCCAAAGTCTGCACGTCATTGTGGAGTTTCGGGGTGAGTCATGTTTAACTTTGCAGTTGTTGCCAAGATAAGCATTAGACGTCATGACATGAAATTTGAATTATCAAACAGCAGTATAATATGTGAATTATGATGAGTTTAAATAGTATGCACATATTCTAGAGGTTCATAATTGTTTTAGCTTTGTAAAATCACAAGTGAAGTTTCTAATTAGTATATTCTGCTTCCGAATATTTTTTAATTTTGAATTTATTCATTTTTCAGCTAAATCGATTTTAAGATCTTCGTGCTACATGTTTACCTAGTGTGTAGAAAGCCATTAGATACAGTGTTTCAGTGGACAGTCCTGCTAGAATTTTATTAAGTGGTTACACTTCCTTAATTGTAATGAGTGAAGCCAATTGACAGATGCACACATACACGGAAGCATGAAATAGCTCAGCGTTCATTCTGGAGGAATTCAGCTGTAAGTGAACATGAAGTATTGATTCTTAACTTTAACATTGGGCAGGTAATGTGCTGTGTGAGTGATTATCTCTGACACTGATCTCTGACAGCTTCAGGGAAACGATGGATCTGTCCACCACTTCTCCGGCACTGGCCTACGCCATTCGGTCACGTAGGCTAGACTGCTGAGCTTTAAGATAACAACCCACAGCCAAACATATATAAAAAATATATATATTATAATATGCTTGTGTGTTTTCTCTAACTTGCCTGTTGTGTCATGATGGCTGGGGTTGTCCATAACGCCAGCCAAGTTCAGTCTGGTGCTGATAAGTGATTTGAAGTTAGCCAGTTCTGGTGTACGTAGCTTAGGGCAGTTGAAAAAACAGATAATGGGTGCACGGGGATATTAGGATGCAGTGACGAGCGGCAGTCCTACGGTTACCAGCTGGGCCGATAAAAACCAAGGCAATAACCACATGAATCTTCTCACTGACTGGTACATTTACACCGGGTCTCTGAGAGAGGTGAGGATAGCATGACGTGTGAGTGTGTGTGTGTGTAAATGCATGCGTGTGTGAGTGTGTGTGTGTGTAAATGCATGCGTGTGAGTGTGTGTGTGTGTGTAAATGCATGCGTGTGTGAGTGTGCGTGTGTGTAAATGCATGCGTGTGTGAGTGTGTGTGTGTGTAAATGCATGCGTGTGTGAGTGTGTGTGTGTGTAAATGCATCCGTGTGTGAGTGTGTGTGTGTGAGAAATAGGGGAGAGGAAGGAAGGGGGTTTAGAGATAAAAATGAGTGGTTGGTGAATCAGAGATATAGAGAGAGGGGAAGCTAGAGGGAGTGAGACATAGAGAGATAAGGCCTGTTCACATCAACAGGGGATATTGGGATGATTTTCTTAACCAAATATATGTTAAATAACATGTAGATACACTAATCTATTCAGATTTGCTACGGGGACGCATTTTGCTAACAGCGCTTGACAACATACGCAAAAATGAGCAAACAGAGAGATCGAAAAAAATATATAAAAAAACAGATTTCTGAAGGTTAAAAGGTAAGGAAAAATAGCTTGATTTGTCCAATCATTTACAAACAGTGAATGACAGTGAATGGGGAAGCTGCTAACCGGTGACTTTCATATTATTAAGATTTTCACCGGACACATTTCTAAAAGTCAGAAACTAGAACAGTGTGACCAACATCAGCCTGCTTGCCAACACCATCAAGCCAGCAAGCAATTATCAACTAATCTAGCTAACAGATGAAATGAAAAAAAACGGGTATGTTGGTCTACTATTGCAAAACACATAGAATGGATTATGTTCCACCAAAGGCTAGCAAGTTTGCTAGCAATTGTCGCTCAAACTGGCAACAATTTCAAATTGTTTAAAGATATGTGTGTGAATGCAAATAATGTTAAAATCTTAAACAAAACCAGTGCTGTGTGAATTGGTCAGAGAGAGAAAGAGAGAAAAGGAGAAATAGACAGTGTGTTCTACTCTATGCCCCCAATGACCTATGTAGCGGAGGAGTGAAACAAACACACTTGAAATGAAAGAGTGCAGCACACACACTGTTACAGATGAGAACAGAGAGGGGTCTTCAATCACCCAACATGGCTGTTGTACACCAGCATCTACCGTCGACAGCGCTAGCCAATCATTGCTTCTTTCTCACTTACAGAGGAAGGATAAAGCGAGCTAATCAACAGCTGCCTCTTACATGTGCAGAGGGCACAGTAACTGAGACAATAGATACATTGGCTATTTTCCACAGAGAGAAGTGATATTGGGTGAGTTCTGCATAGGCAGTATGTAGTGCCTCTCCATAAGTATTAGGACAGTAATGAAAATACGACTTAAACATGAATATGAGGCAAAATTAAATAATCTCATCTCTCTTCTTCAACGGCTTATCCGGTAGCAGCTCTAGCAGGGGACCCCAAACTTCCCTTTCCTTGGCAACATTAGCCAGCTCCGACTGGGGAATCCCGAGGCGTTCCCAGGCCAGTGTGGAGAGATAATCTCTCCACCTAGTCGTGGGTCTTCCCCGTGGTCTCCTTCCAGCTGGACATGCCTGGAACACCTCTCTAGGGAGGCGCCCACGTTGCATTCGTACAAGATGCCCGAACCACCTTAACTGGCTCCTTTCTACGCGAAGGAGCAGCGGCTCTACTCCGAGTTCCTCTCGGATGACTGAGCTTCTCACCCTATCCCTAAGGGAGAGGCCAGCCACCTTTCTGAGAAAACCCATTTCGGCCGCTTGTACCCGCAATCTTGTTCTTTCGGTCATGACCCAGCTTTCATGACCATAGGTGAGAGTAGGAACAAAGATTGACCGGTAGATCGACAGCTTTGCCTTACGGCTCAGCTCTCTTTTCGTCACAACGGTGCAGTAAAGCGAATGCAACACCGCCCCCACTGCTCCGATTCTCTGGCCAATCTCACGCTCCATTGTCCCCACACTCGCGAAACAAGACCCCGAGGTACTTAAACTCCTTCACTTGGGGTAAGGACTCACTCCCTACCCGGAGTAGGCATTCCACTGGTTTCCTACTGAGAGTCATGGCCTCAGATTTAGAGGTGCTAACCCTCATCCCAGCCGCTTCACACTCGGCTGCGAACCGATCCAGTGAGTGCTGCAGGTCACCGACCGATGAGGCCATCAGGACCCCATCATCCGCAAAAAGCAGTGATGTAACCCTCAGCCCACCGAACGGATACCCCTCCCCACCATGACTACGCCTTGATATCCTGTCCATGAATATCACAAACAGGATTGGTGACAAAACCCAGCCCTGGCGGAGGACAACCCCCACCGGGAACGAATCCAACTTACTGCCGAGAACACGGACACAACTCATGCTTTGAGCGTACAGAGATTGGATGGCCCTGAGAAGAGACCCCCTCACCCCATACTACCGCAGCACCTCCCACCAAATATCCCGGGGTACCCGGTCATACGCCTTCTCCAGATCCACAAAACACATGTAGACTGGATGGGCATACTCCCAGGCCCCCTCCAGGATCCTTGCGAGAGTAAAGAGCTGGTCCGTGGTTCCCCGGCCAGGACGAAAACCTCATTGTTCCTCTTCAATCTGAGGTTCGACTATTGGCCGAACCCTCCTTTCCAGCACTTTGGAGTAAACTTTACCAGGGAGGGAGGCTGAGGAGTGTGATACCTCTGTAATTGGCACACACTCTCTGGTCCCCCATTTTGAAGAGGGGAACCACCACCCCGGTCTGCCACTCCTCTGGCACTGTCCCAGACTTCCATGCAATGTTGAATTAATAATTTCTTCATTAATTTTTGGCTTTTCAACTCAACAATGATTAACACCACTTTCTGTTTTTTTGAGTTTTCTGAGTTTTATTACAGCTACATTGTGGAAGTTCAACTGATCACAGGCTTTTCTTAGATGGGTTTTATTTTACAAAAACATTCCTGTTGTGAGGATCAGAGGTTTGGTCCTTACCCCTCCCCCGCTTTCAGAAGATCCTAAAGATCCCTCTGCCAGCCAAACGATCGGACTAATTGTGTTCACCTGTGATTTCCCCTGAGTCTGTCACACCTGTCTGTAATTAGTCATGTATTTATGTTGGGGGTTGTCTGTTTGTCAGTGTCGGGACATTGTTTTCAGGTATGTTGGTAGTTCGTCTGTCTCAGTCTTGTGTTTCACGTTCGTTGTGTGTCTGTATGTGTTAAGTCCCGGTGGTCCTAGTGTTCTAGTCCAATTGTATTCCTGTGTATGGTGTTTTGAGTGTTTTCTGATCTTCCTGTTAAGAGTATTCCTATGTTGACTTTCGGCTTGTGTTTCTGTTTTGTTTTCAGTTTTCAGTATAGTGCCTGTCAGGTCTTACGTCCCTGGTTAAGGTCCGCAATGAAGAAACACTTAACTGTCTCTCTGCGTTTGCGTCTCACTCCCTGCTCGCCTGAAAGAGGCTAGTCATTACACCTGTTCTATATAATGTCAATCAAATCAAAATAAAAATATATTTAAAAAGCCCCTTTTTGACAGTTATCACAAAGTGCTTAACTGGTTTCAGGCCAGCCAAGTTGATACACAGCAGCAAGGAGTTTTTACTGATGGGTCAAATTTTGGAAGAAACCTAGAGAGGAACAAGGCTCTGAGGGATGGCCAGCTCTCTTCTGGCTGTGCTGGATGAACTTTTATAGGTTCATAATTATTAAATGCACTTTGTTTATTCCAGGGTCTTGTAAATCAGTCTAGGTGTCACGGAACCAGAAACAGAGGTTTTTGTTGAAAACATTTGTAAATTCGCACCAATCCAAAAATATATAAAGTCAAAATGTATTCAACAAATGCAAAAATAGAATGCACACATAAAAGACCAAACAATATGTGGACAACAGGACAAGACAGTCCAGGCATGCGTTCATGTGCATAAGGGGAAATAGGATGATGGCATCTAGAAGATCCAAGAGAGGCGAAGCTGGGAGTTACCTGCAAGTGGGGGTGTTCCCAGGTGAGATCATGACACCAGGTTAGATGCATGACAAGTCTGACTTGGACAATCAGGGGCAATGAAGGTAAGGCGGGGTGGAAGTCCATCAGGACCATCAGGTATCATCAGCTACTTGGCCTGCAACACAACCAGTAGAGCTTTTGGAATTGTCAGTTACAGGTCCTTAGGACATGGTAGACACAAGATAGACAAGGTAGAATTTAGACAAGGGCAAAACAAGCCGGACATCAATCCACACACTGTTCCAAGCATTAACCAAGAGACACCAATCAATTGCCACCCCCCTGAGAAGGTTTAGTATCACTCACAGAGTTAACTCGCAGTGACATGGACGGCAATGGAGAACAACAGCGAGCCAATCCAAGCCTTACGTTTTCCTACCTATTGGCCAGAATACACTTAACCATGGAGCTTAGTGGAAAGATTCGTTTTTGAAGATACCTAAATGTTTGCACTAAGTGTGTGTTTCTATACCTAATTGGCAGATCATTCCAGAGTAGTGAAGCTCTATGGGAGAAAGCTCTACCTCCAGCTGTTTGTTTATACACATTTTTGGTGCAATTAAAAGGCTAGCATCTTGTGACCTGAGGTTACGTGTAGGTATATACGGCTGGACAAATTCAACAAGGTAGGTCAGAGCAAGTCCGTGTATTGCTTTATAGGTTAACAATAAAACTCAAAAATCTGCCCTAGCCTTGGCAGCCAATGTAAAACGGCTAATGTAATGTAATACCGTAGTGATGTGGTCAAATTTTTTGATCTAGTAAAGATTCTAGCAGCCGTGTTAAGCTCTAGATAAAGTTTAGTTATTGATTTTGCAGAATAACCGGAGAGTATAACATTGCTGTAATCGAATCTTGAGGTAACAAAGACATGAATTCGTTTTTCTGCATCAATATTTGATAAATAGTTTCATAGTTTTGCAATAGGTTAATTTCTTTGTGAGTTTCAAAGAAAAACGTTTCTGTCAACCACTTTTTTTACGTATGAAAAAGATGCTCCCAGAGGAGCTAAATTATGGGATTCTCCAAGTTTCATCAAAATGTACTTGAGAGGGTGTCTGAGACTGCGGGGAACCCCGAGGAGGTGGTTCTACGGGGTGTCTCCCCAGCGGCGGTCTCTGCCATGGAGGCGGCTTAAGTATTAAAGCTTTTTCCAGCTCTGGCACGCCGAAGGGAGATGCCGGCAGCTCCAGCCATGCTCTCCACCACCATCCGAGTGGGAACCTAATGTTCAAAAACATACCTTTGATTTGTCTGAGAATAGGCCATTCACACAAGCCATTTCGTTTTGTGTTGTGAACACTGTTTTTTAGATTGATATTGTCAATATTTTTTTGTATGCAATTCAGAAACTATTCAAGACAAACTATTATACCGCACTGAAAGAATAATTCCACCTCATCCCCTGTTGAAAATTGTCGGCAACGACTATGGACACCCTCCCCTCCACCCTTCCGGGATTTTCTCATAGCACCAGAACTACAGGTAATGTGACAATATGAGACAGATCTACCGAACCATTATGCACAACTATTCACATACTACTGTGACATGTGAGCGTTTTGGTGAAGTCATCACTAGTGGGAAACTAGGAAGTTTCATGGCCAAACTTATTTTAAATTCAGATGACAAGTTAAGTGATGTGTGTTATCTGAACCTTTCATAACTCTACCTGTGTGTGTGAGATTGTGCGTGCAAGTTAGATTGATAGACCACAAAATAGCCCTTTGTGAATTTATTATCCTGCTTGATAAATGCCTCACTGTCTATCAATGCCAGTCAGCACTTCTTCACCTTACCACAGAACGTGCGTGTGTGACTGTGTGTGTGAAAAAGAGAGCGCAAGAAAGAGAGACATGGTGTGTGTTTATTTGCATTTCTGAGAGGAGAAGAGTTAATGGTGTGTGTGTGTGTCAATATATATAGAAGTGTCCTTCTGAGTTCAATGGCCAGTCTTTGCCAGCGTGTCACTGTGGTAATAAAGATATAAGGGCCTGTCAGCTGTTTCTGTGATAGGTCTGCTGGTTGTGTAATTGTGTGTGTGTCTGAATGTGTGTGTGTGTGTGTGTGTGTGTGTGTTCTTTTGCCCATATTAATCTTTTTTTTATTGGCCAGTCTGAGATATGGCTTTTTTTTTGCGACTCTGCCTAGAAGGCCAGCATCATTGAGTTGCCTCTTTACTAGATATGTTGAGACTGGTGTTTTCGTGGGTACTATGCATTCACTGCCTGTTGAGGACCTGTGAGGTGTCTGTTTCTCAAACAATGTAATGTATTTCTCCTTTTGCCCAGTTGTGCACCAATATACACTTGGATTAGCCACCACAATGTGCCACAACGTCTATGTACATGTTCCATTTGGAGATGTGCAATTTGATGTTATTTCTTTGGGACAAAAATGTGTTGTTATTTCAAAAACAGGGAGATTTCTAGCTGACACCAAACTTTAAAAACAGATGTTTTCGCGAAAAAAGAGTGAGTTTGCCTATGGTAGTGTCATTCAGAGAAATCAAAAACATTGTTAAAAAGTGATATTTTATTTATATTATAGCTGGGAAGAAAATGGCAGCAAAGAAAAGTGGGATTAAGATGGTAAAAAGAGAGGAAAACAGATAATCGACACTGGCAGTCCACTGCTTGGACTTTAAAACATCGACCAAAGCATCAAAACGAATTTTCAGAAGATCATTAAGTGAAAAGAAACCACTGCACCATCGCTCTTCTATCCTGCATTCAGATACTCCATTGCCGTCGTTGAAACTGCCCTTGTCAATAATAACATCCATACCATGCCAATAAACCCCTCAGCATCAGTGTTCAATTGCAGTTGCAGATATATTAAATGTGTGTGTATTGCTTCAAGGAGCAGGTTCTGAACCTTAGGATATTTCCCTTGACCTGTCATGTGATCAGAAGTCAGGAAGTATATATTGAAAGCATGGATATCAGTTGTTGACTTACGTCTCTCAGATGGGTTGGGGGTATTCACGGCAGAGTATGGTTGGCATTGCAGTGGATGCAAGGGAGTGTGAAGAGTAAAGTAGTGATTTTTTTCTGACTCATGTGCTGTGTTGAAACGCTTGCAAGCAAGTAGTTCACGGAGTAGACAGGATCTTGTATACGAGGTGCCAGAGGTGTGGACTCGAGTCATGTGACTTGGACTCGAGTCAGACTCGAGTCATGAATTTGATGACTTCAGACTCGACTCGACAAAATGTACAAAGACTTGCAACTCGACTTGGACTTGAACATCAATGACTCGTGACTTCACTTGGACTTGCGCCTTTTGACTCGACAAGACTCGCTACTTCCCATGAAAACTGGGGATTTTTTTTTCACACGTTCGCGCCGCTCTCAGTTTATTTGCATCTATGAAAAAAAATGCGCACCACCTGTATGCATGCAGAGAGCGCGCACGACATCCAATCATCACTGTAGTCCCACGTTGTTTTGATTTGACAGCATCTAAGCAGGCACATTGCAAGACAACCAATAAAGCACAAGCAACACCGCGCCATTTGAAAAATGATACCGAAGATAGTTTCGTTTGGCTATAAAGATTACGAGGAAGTCGATAAAAAACGAGTTGCAATTTGCAAAACATGCGGGTCGAAGATTACCGACGGAGCTGCCACAACGTCCAACTTTGTTCGACACATGAAGTTGCACAAAGAAAGGTAAGTTTTGAACGAATGCTAACCACCTTATCGGATGTACCGTAACATACTAGCTGCTGCATATTTACTGTATCAACGAGACAGTAAACGCATGTCTCCCTTGCTGGTTCATGCTTATAAAAATAGGGATTTTTTAACCCGGATAATATGAGGTACATGAGTGTAGCACACTCAAATGGAAAACCTCGCCAACATCATCATGTCAAAGTCCGTTTTAAAGTAACACAGTCACAGTAGATCCATCATTAGCCTGCCCTTTTCATATCATGCCCGAACAGCATGCAGCCCATGGACATAGAGTGCTACGTAGTCTAGGTCTGTGAGGCAGCGGCACCACTGGGATATATACAGTATAATAAAATAATAACGATTATAGTAGTAATGTTCAGAGATGCAAGATTATTATAGTGCAGTTCTTAACCAATTTGGAATATTGTATAGCTTATTTTTGGTTTAATTTGGTTTACTTTAGTTATTTAATTTATTCAATTACTTTGTTTTGCTATACTTTTCATGCCAACTTGCCATGGCCCCACTTTGAAAACCACTGCTATAAAGCATATGACTTCAGTTTCTTGAGGGAAAGGGCTTTCTAATGACTTTTGAAGCAGTGAAAATATTCTTAATATTGCATACACTGAAACTGAAATGTATTATCGTATACCGTAGTGTACAATAGGCAATGAATATTAACACAACAACATTGATATGAGTAAAGAGTAGTTTCAAATACAACATGTGTGGCTATAAGGGATTTGCTGACATCTGTTTCATATTCTTCTCTGTTACAGGTATGAAGAATACCAGATGAACAAAAGCATCAGAGATGAATCACAACAGCCTTCAATCTCACAATTCCTGGACACTCGTGTAGGGCGTTACAGCATGACCCACCCACAGCAGAAGGCCATCTCCAATTCAATACTGTCTGACTTGATTATTGATTGCAATTTTCCTCTGTCTATTGTGGAAAATAAGAGCTTTCGTCACTTTCTGGCTGTGCTGGACAGCAAGTATACCCCAGTCTGTCGCCGAACGCTGACCACAAAAACAGAGAGCCTTGCTGAGGAGAGACGTTCAAAGTAAAAAACTTGAGCTACACTGACCATGTTTCAGTCACTGTGGACATTTGGTCTGATCGAAAGATGAGGGGATTCCTTGGTGTCACTGTGCACTGGATGGAGAGAGATGCAGAGAGGGTACAGCTAAAGACTAATCTCTTGGCCTGCAACCGCTTCAAAGGCTCTCACACAGCGGAGCGCACCTGTGACCAATTTGAGGCAATATGTGATGAATACAACATCAAAGCTAAATTGGACTATATCATTAGTGACAATGCTGCTAACATGCGCAAGGCATTTACGGTCTGCTTCCCCAGTGAACAGGAGGAAGATGCTGATGCTGGAGATAATCGTGATGATCCGGAGCTATGGCTTAACCCTAGAAGACCAGCAAACAGTTGATGCTGCTATGGCATGACTTAACCCTAGAAGACCAGCAAACAGTTGATGCTGCTATGGCATGACTTAACCCTAGAAGACCAGCAAACAGTTGATGCTGCTATGGCATGACTTAACCCTAGAAGACCAGCAAACAGTTGATGCTGCTATGGCATGACTTAACCCTAGAAGACCAGCAAACAGTTGATGCTGCTATGGCATGACTTAACCCTAGAAGACCAGCAAACAGTTGATGCTGCTATGGCATGACTTAACCCTAGAAGACCAGCAAACAGTTGATGCTGCTATGGCATGACTTAACCCTAGAAGACCAGCAAACAGTTGATGCTGCTATGGCATGACTTAACCCTAGAAGACCAGCAAACAGTTGATGCTGCTATGGCATGACTTAACCCTAGAAGACCAGCAAACAGTTGATGCTGCTATGGCATGACTTAACCCTAGAAGACCAGCAAACAGTTGATGCTGCTATGGCATGACTTAACCCTAGAAGACCAGCAAACAGTTGATGCTGCTATGGCATGACTTAACCCTAGAAGACCAGCAAACAGTTGATGCTGCTATGGCATGGCTTAACCCTAGAAGACCAGCAAACAGTTGATGCTGCTATGGCATGACTTACCCCTAGTAGACCAGCAAACAGTTGATGCTGCTATGGCATGACTTAACCCTAGAAGACCAGCAAACAGTTGATGCTGCTATGGCATGACTTAACCCTAGAAGACCAGCAAACAGTTGATGCTGCTATGGCATGACTTAACCCTAGAAGACCAGCAAACAGTTGATGCTGCTATGGCATGACTTACCCCTAGTAGACCAGCAAACAGTTGATGCTGCTATGGCATGACTTACCCCTAGTAGACCAGCAAACAGTTGATGCTGCTATGGCATGACTTAACCCTAGAAGACCAGCAAACAGTTGATGCTGCTATGGCAAAGAAACAGTGCCTGCAGTGTTTTGCACACACATTGCAGCTAGTTGTGGGAGACGGTTTGAAAGACACAAAAGCGGCATGTCCTTCGCTCTCCAAGTTATCAAAACTTAGCTCCCTGCTCCACACAAGCACAACATTTAAAGACATCTTCGATGGTGAATTTGGGGAGCACAGAGGCATCCCTGCTGCAGTGAGCACGAGGTGGAATTCCACACTGCGGCAGGTGAAAGCAGTCCTTCATTGTGATCAGCAAAAGCTCTGCGCAGTTCTTGAGAAGGCCGCGCATAAAGAACTGTCATTCACACCACGAGAGTGGAATCTGCTGAAGGAGTTGTTGGACATCTTGAAACCGTTCGGAGAAGCAACTGATTTGACGCAGGGGGAGAAAGTCATTACAATCAGTGCAGTTGTTCCATCCGTCTTGTCCCTCAATCACCATCTTGAGAAGCCGAAGCCTCAAGTTGGTTTCCTGAGCGGCCTGGTCAGAGGTCTGCAGGCATCCCTGAAAAAAAGATTTCTTGGGATCTTCATTAATGTGAAAATGGCCCAGTCTGAAGAAGGGATCACTGCCCCCTTTTCAGACACAGTCTACCTGAAAGCAGCTGCCTTGGATCCAGCCTTTTGTCTTCTGTGGATTGAGCCCCATGTGCTGGTCAACCGTGACATCAAGGCAGAGGTGGCACAACGAGTTAAAGGTAAATATTATTGATTTGCAATGCAACTTAATCTGATCTAGGAACTAATGTGATATTAATCTGACTTTAACAATAATAACAATGTTCAGTCTTGCACAGAACCATTAACATCAGTAATGGTAATAAGGGCTCTTTTCTTTCTGCTGTTGTGACATGTTTTTTTTTAGAGGACATGGGAGGAGAAGGGCTGTTTGCTGCATACCATAAGAGGGATGTGGGGACCCCACCAGCAGTACAGCTAAGTCACTACTGTCACAATTCCATCTGGGACCACGCCCCTGGCAGAGGTGTCCCAGTGTCATCTCTCTTCGTCGCCGGTCTTCTAGCTGCCATTGTCCAAAATCCCACTGCACACGAACGCATCCCTGGACTGTCTTGGCCTATTGTGCACACCTGTGCCTCATGTCCTGATTGCCATGTGTGTGTATATAAGCCTCCTCATTACTCTGTGTCCTTGTCCAGTATTGTTTGGTGTTACGCGTGTGTGCTGCATTTTGACATTAAGAGAACTGTTTAGTTCTGTTACCTCATTTCGTACATTACGTTTAGAGCCTGATGTTACCAGTATCTTTTGTTAATTAAAACTTTGGTTTTTCAAACACCACCTCCGCCTTTTGGTTCCTGCTTTTCCACGCCGTGACAACTACATTGACATGGCAGAAGGACAGAATGCCCTTTTGTTCTGGGCACTGAACAGCAAGACTCTTCCTTCACTCTTTCAAGTAGCCATCCGAGTCTTGGCAGTGCCTGCTTCTAGTGCTCCAGTGGAGCGAGTTTTCAGCCATGGTGGCATCATTCTGCGTCCCCATCGTGCGCAAATGACTGACAGACTTTTGGCCAATTTGATCTTTTGCAAATGCAATGCAGTATAGGAGCCTCCCTCCACCTGTCCACAGCACGCATGCGCACACTCACTCTCTGCTCATCACCTGTCCACACAGCTCAATCACTCACTCACTCTCTGCTCATCATCTGTCCACACAGCTCACTCACTCTCTGCTCATCACCTGTCCACACAGCTCAATCACTCACTCACTGCTCATCACCTGTCCACACAGCTCAATCACTCACTCACTCTCTGCTCATCATCTGTCCACACAGCTCACTCACTCTCTGCTCATCACCTGTCCACACAGCTCAATCACTCACTCACTGCTCATCACCTGTCCACACAGCTCACTCACTCTCTGCTCATCACCTGTCCACACAGCTCACTCACTCACTCTCTGCTCATCACCTGTCCACACAGCTCACTCACTCACTCTCTGCTCATCACCTGTCCACACAGCTCACTCACTCACTCTCTGCTCATCACCTGTCCACACAGCTCACTCACTCACTCTCTGCTCATCACCTGTCCACACAGCTCAATCACTCACTCTCTGCTCATCACCTGTCCACACAGCTCAATCACTCACTCTCTGCTCATCACCTGTCCACACAGCTCACTCACTCTCTGCTCATCACCTGTCCACACAGCTCACTCACTCTCTGCTCATCATCTGTCCACACAGCTCACACACACACACTCTCTCACACACACACACACGGACTGAAGTTGCTGTGCATTGTTCTAGTGCAATATGCTGTTGAAAAGTTTAAATGTTCTGTTTTTTACTGTACTTGATTAATGTAATTGTATAAAAAGATGTTTAAATAAATACAAATCTTATAGACATGCATGATTTGTATACATTTTATTTCTGTGGTAAGAGGACTTGAAATGACTCGAAACTGAAATGGTAGGACTTTGGACTCGACTTGAGACTTATTGGCTTTGACTTGTGACTCGACTTGGGACTTGCCTCATCTTTGACTCGACTTGACTCGGGACTCAAGGGCAAAGACTTGAGATTTACTTGTGACTTGCATAACAATGACTTTGTCCCACCTCTGCGAGGTGCTGATGACCCTTGGTCGGGTGGTGAGTAAAGGGTGTCAGGTGAGGTTCTCTTGGGTGCCGGCACACGTGGGGGTCGTAGGAAATGAGGCGGTGGATAGAGTGGCAAAGAAGGCTCTAAGAGAGGATGTGGTTACTTTGGGGGTAATATGGAGTAAAGGGGAGGCGAAGTCTATGATTTGGGCAAAGATGATGGAGAGGTGGCAGGTGCAGTGGGATGAAGAGCTAAAGGGTCGACATCTTTACCGGATTCAGAGGAAGGTTGGGGGGAGACGGATGCTAGGGGGTGGAAGGGGGAGGGGGCCGTTATTACTAGGATGAGAATAGGGCATAGCAGGTTAAATGGGTCTCTGTATAGGATAGGGAAACGTCCAACAGGTGGGCGTGATCAATGTGGGGTTGAGGAGACAGTAGAGCATGTGTTGGAAGAGTGTGGGCAGTATGAGAGAGAGAGAGGACGTATGAGGGAGAGGTTAAGAGAGGGTGGAATGCAGGAGTTCATTATGCAGAACATTCTTAGGGGTGTGGAAGGAGAAGGTCGTTTTGGAGTGGTGTGTGAATATTTGAGGGCTACTGGGTTAATGGGGAGGATATAAGAATGTTGTGTCTCTGTCCCACACTCCAGTACAGGTGGGGGCGGTAATGCACCATAAATGTTGGATGCCAACCACCGGTAAAAACCAAAAAACCAAACCAAACCAGTTGTTGGCTTTACCTTAAAAAATCTATTGACATCTGGTATATCTGATAGCATTGTCAGTAAGTACCTCAATGTTTAATGTTTATTTACAACTTGTAGTGATATATTTTGTAAACCAAACTAATTTTAATGTATGCACTTTTGGTATAAGTTTAGCAACCTGACAATCTAGATTGCATTAAGACATAAATGCCAAGATATATTGTTTAAGTAAGATGATCATTTGTTTGGCTCTTTTCATTTGTTATAGATTTCTTGTGTTAAAGATAAATGCTCCAATTATATATGATGTCAAAGTGTATTTACAAGTATGTTTGCTTTGCATTTTCCAGTTTCACCATTTGTTAGTCAATAAACCTGTGGACTGAGTAAAAACTCTCTTCAGAGTATTTGATGAAGAAAAGGCATTTAAC
Organism: Dallia pectoralis; assembly: GCA_029465975.1. NCBI lineage: Eukaryota > Metazoa > Chordata > Actinopteri > Esociformes > Umbridae > Dallia > Dallia pectoralis. The sequence continues at coordinate 1,199,963 of CM055756.1, forward strand.
TGACTGTCAAAATATGTACAGTACACATAGTACAAATATGTACAGTACACACAATCAGTGCCTTAATATCTACACCCTAGTACAAAGGTAGACACACAAATAGAAATATGTATGTGTCTTAATATCTACACCCTAGTACAAAGGTAGACACACAAATAGAAATATCACTTCAGCATGTACTAAATTTACAAATGTCATACATCCTGTTTCCTGTACCCACTGTGCCACACTGACTGTGTGCCTCAGATATACACTAAAGACGTGTCGTTTGTTCCACTCTGTATTGCCTATTCATATTGCCTATTCCTGCTCTAGCCTTTCTAGTGACTGATTGTAACTGTGATAAAGAACAGCAATATGATGTCCGCCACAGGTTTATACAATCTATTGTCACATACCTGACCTGGATAACAATACCTCTGGCTCATAGACACTTGGGTCATTCTCTCCAAACTGTCATTTTGTTGTCAGTTTGACATTTTGTTATAACATCAGTAATTACTATCATTAGTATTATTATTCTCGTTAGTGTTTCAGAAGTTCAGTGGTGAAACACAATTGTTTTGTAACAGTTTATTATTAGTGTTTTAGCAGTTCGCAATGGCTGGTGAAATGGCATTGTCACGCGATAGAGGACTGGAGCCAGATGCAGATTACAATACCTTGATTTTATTGAATACAGCCGAAACATGTATCTAGAAAATGTAGACAGTATCTAACTGCTTCTAAGTAATGTAATGCCTCCAGTGGCATTCAACCACTGGGGGCTTAGCAAGTGCTATTGAGCAAAGATTTTCTCCTGCTTTACTTCAATTGAAGGGATTTGATCCATGTACCAAGCTGAGCAGTTGATGAGTTTTTAGGGGAACTTCCCCATTTCATTTGCTCTGCCCCCACACCATTAACTAGTGACTTTGTAAGTGACATATTTCATTTCATCAACATAATCTCCTAGTTGATCGAACATTCATTCAAGAAATTGCTATTGCAGTTGGTTCTGGTAATCCTGTTCAAAAGTCAATTGAAAAAGGTTGCCTTCTTAGCACTGCTCATCAGAGGAAGCAATATTACAAAAAGCATTTCTGTGTTGTAGAGCCAATTGAATACATACTCAATCCTAAACAGAGACACACTTTCCAGTATGTCCCAATATTGAAGTCCTTCCAGCAGCTTTTAAGTAGACAGGAAATTGTTGATGTAATTATAGAAATTCATAAGGGACATATTAATATTGGACCATCGTATCATCAACACAAATCCCCTAGATATGGCTCAAATTTGAAGGAAAACTGTTTTCTTTCAGGAGAAGAGCTAAGGATACTGTAAAGTGTTTATGCAGATGATTTCAAAATTTCTAATTCCATTGGAACATCTCGGAAAATCTTTATCATCCATCAATTTAGCAGTTCTGTGCAAGAGCGATGATGTAAAAGCCTATGGTTACAATAAGGACTTAGAACCTTTTCTATGAGATCTAAAAACTTTGGAGGAACTTGGTGTTTATATCCCTCTGATTAGTGCCTCTGCCAAGGGTACTGTGCAAAGTGTAGTGGCAGACAATCTCGGCGCTCATGGCATAGCCGGTTTCATTGAGTTTTTCAGGAGAATACTATTGTAGGTTTTGCACAAGAAAGAGCTTGCATCTGGTGTTTTCAGCCTAAGAACAAAAGAGCTTATGGACTTCAATGACATAATTGAACTGGTTGTTTTTTAATGCTCATAATGAAATATGGGGATGTGGACACACTGATGGTAATGGGGCTGTGGTAGAGAAATATATTCAGGGTTGTGGGAAGGTATGTGTTAATGATGGGGGTGGTACAAGGGTAAATGTAGTTACAGGGACTGAATCATGTTTAGATTTAATGTGGGTGTCTGCGTCTATGTCAGGGAGGTGTGAGTGGCGAGTGATGAGAGACTCTACTGTAGGGAGTGACCACTACCCCATTGTTGGTAGGTTTGAGGTTGGTGTGTGTATGGAGAGCAGAGGGCATGTCATGAGGTGGTGTTTTGAGAAGGCTAACTGGGATAAGTTTCAGTATTTGTGTGAAAGGGAGGGGTGGGAGTTGACGTTGGAGGGATCAGTTAATGAATGTGCCCAGGAACTGACAAGTATGCTAGTGGCAGCAGCAGAGGTGGCTATTCCAGTCAGTAAGGGAGGTGGTAGGAGGAGGGTGGTACCGTGGTGGACTGATGAGTGTTCCAAAAGAGTACGTGAGAGGGATAAGGCGTTTAGGGCACTGAGGAGAAGCATGTCAGATACGAAAGTATTGGAGTATCAATGTAGAAGGGCCGAGGCTAGGAGAACGGTAAAGAGGGCTAAAAGGGACGCATGGCGTGAGTTCTGCTCTACCATTGGGAGGGGGACGGACATTGGCAGGGTGTGGAAAATGTTTAGGAAGATGTTGGGTAAAGGAGGAAATGCGGAAATACCAGTGTTTGTGGTGGGGCGTGCTATTGCTATGACAGGTAAGGAAAAGGCCGGATGCGCTTGGGGTAGCGTTTGCGAAGGTTCACAGTGGTGATCACCTATGTGAGGAGAGTAAGAGGAGGAGATGTGAGATGTTAAAACAGAAGGGAGACGTGTTGTTGAAGAAGGCAGTGACAGGTGAGGTGATGGATGCTGAATTCACTAGGTTTGAGCTGACGAGGGCATTGGTGGGATGTAGGCGTTCGGCACCGGGAGAGGATAAGGTATGCTACGAGATGGTGAAGAAGGCCCCGGATAATGTAAAGGAAGCTATAGTAGGGCTGTTCAACAAGGTGTGGAGGTCTGGGGTGCTGCCGGACGGGTGGAAGCAGGCGGTAGTGCTGCCGTTTGCCATACCGGGAAAGATCCAGGGAAGGTGGATAGCTACAGGCCAATAGCTTTGACCTCCAATTTATGTAAGCTGATGGAAAAGATGATTGTAAAAAGGTTGATGTTCTTCCAGGAGAGTAGGGGCTTGATGAGTGAAGCGCAGAGTGGGTTCAGGAGAGGGAGGTCCACTATGGATGCACTGGTGGTGGTTAGTACAGAGATTGCCAAGGCTATTGCTATGAAGGAGAAGATGGTGGTGGTGTACTTTGATATAGAGAAGGCGTATGATACTATGTGGAGGGAGGGGGTATTAATTAAGTTGAGTGCATTGGGTGTTAAGGGCAGAATGTATAATTGGATTCTGGATTTCTTGTTTGATAGGTACATACAGGTGAGGGTTGGGACGATATTGTCAAGGAGGTATGAGGTTGTAAATGGTACCCCACAGGGCAGTGTCATTAGCCCTGTGTTGTTTACATTAATGATTGATGATGTGTTTAGGTATGTAGGGAGAGGTATGGGTGTGGCACTGTATGCAGATGATGGGGCATTGTGGAAGAGAGGCAGGAATGAGAAGTTTGTGATGAGGAAGATGCAAGAGGCGGTGGGTGTGGTGGAAGACTGGTCCAAGACATGGGGTTTTAGGATGTCAGTGGCTAAATCTTGTTTCATGGTGTACTCTAGGCGGATGGTGGGTGAGGTTCGGTTATATATGTATGGACAGGAATTAGGAAGGGTGTTAGAGTTTAAGTATTTGGGGTTGTGGTTTGATGAGAGGCTTACGTGGAGGAGACATGTGGAGGTTATAGAGCAGAAGTGTAGGAAGGTGCTGAATCTGATGAGGGCAGTGGCAGGTGTAGATTGGGTGGCAGATAGGAAGACACTGTTGTGTATGTATCAGGCACTGGTTAGATCCACGATGGACTATGGGTGTTTTATTTATGGTGCTGCAGCCAAGACGGTGCTACAGCGATTGGACAGGGTGCAATCACGTGCACTAAGGCTATGTGTGGGGGCTATCAGGACCACTCCGGTGGTGGTGTTGCAGGTGGACACAGGGGAACTGCCATTGAGCTTGAGGAGGGACAAGTTGGCACTGGCGTATTAGGTCAGATTGAAGGGGTGTGCTAAAAGCCACACTGCGGTTGTGTCAACTAGGGAGTGTTGGGAGAGGGACAAGGCTAGTCTGAGGATGTATGGGTGGACAATTGGGCAGAAAGTGATAGAGTACGGCTTGGAGGGGATAGAGGTAGGTCCGGCGATTGCATTAGGGCCTATCCCTGCGTGGATGTTTCCGACGCCAAGTGTGGATGTGGGCATGATGCTGGAGAGGAGGGAGTGGGGAGAGGGGGACATGAGTGTGTGTGTTGAGAGGTATGTCTGCAAACATGTTTATGGGTTTGTAAGGGTGTATACTGATGGGTCTAAGGTAGTGAATGGTGGTAGAGTGGGTGCAGGAGTGCATGTCCCTGAGTTCAGTGTGAGTGTCTGTCAAAGAGTCACTGATAATGTGTCGGTGTATACAGCAGAGATGGTGGCTGTGATCATTGGGTTGAGATGGGTGGAGGATGTGGCACCATGTAGGGTGGTGATATGTTCAGACTCAGCAGCAGTGTTGAGTAGTGTAATGGATGGTAGGTCTGATAGGGAGGACATACTGGGTGAAATGATGGGGATATTGCTGAGGTTGGAGAGACAGGGGGTAGTGGTGAGGTTTTGTTGGGTGCCCGCTCATGCTGGAGTGGAGGGTAACGAGGTGGCTGACCTGGTGGCAAAGAGTGCTGTAAGGAGGACTGAGGTGGATGTCAGGGTGGCGTTGGGGCGCAGGGAGGTTGAGTTGTTGATTCGAGAAGCAGGGATTGCAGTGTGGAAGAGACAGTGGGGAGAAGGTGGTAAAGGCAGGCACTTCCGGGGTATACATAGGTCAGTGAGGGAGGTTGTGGGCATGATAGGAAGTTTGTCTGTGGGAGGTATGATATGGATAGGGAGGTTATGTATGGTAGTGTTAGGGAGACTAATAGGGGTTATGTATGGTAGTGTTAGGGAGACTAATAGGGGTTATGTATGGTAGTGTTAGGGAGACTAATAGGGGTTATGTATGGTAGTGTTAGGCAGACTAATAGGGGTTATGTATGGTAGTGTTAGGGAGACTAATAGGGGTTATGTATGGTAGTGTTAGGGAGACTAATAGGGGTTATGTATGGTAGTGTTAGGGAGACTAATAGGGGTTATGTATGGTAGTGTTAGGCAGACTAATAGGGGTTATGTATGGTAGTGTTAGGCAGACTAATAGGGGTTATGTATGGTAGTGTTAGGGAGACTAATAGGGGTTATGTATGGTAGTGTTAGGGAGACTAATAGGGGTTATGTATGGTAGTGTTAGGGAGACTAATAGGGGTTATGTATGGTAGTGTTAGGGAGACTAATAGGGGTTATGTATGGTAGTGTTAGGGAGACTAATAGGGGTTATGTATGGTAGTGTTAGGGAGACTAATAGGGGTTATGTATGGTAGTGTTAGGGAGACTAATAGGGGTTAAGTATGGTAGTGTTAGGCAGACTAATAGGGGTTATGTATGGTAGTGTTAGGGAGACTAATAGGGGTTATGTATGGTAGTGTTAGGGAGACTAAGAGGGGTTATGTATGGTAGTGTTAGGGAGACTAATAAGGGTTATGTATGGTAGTGTTAGGGAGACTAATAGGGGTTATGTATGGTAGTGTTAGGGAGACTAATAGGGGTTATGTATGGCAGTGTTAGGGAGACTAATAGGGGTTATGTATGGTAGTGTTAGGCAGACTAATAGGGGTTATGTATGGTAGTGTTAGGGAGACTAATAGGGGTTATGTATGGTAGTGTTAGGGAGACTAATAGGGGTTATGTATGGTAGTGTTAGGGAGACTAATAGGGGTTATGTATGGTAGTGTTAGGGAGACTAATAGGGGTTATGTATGGTAGTGTTAGGGAGACTAATAGGGGTTATGTATGGTAGTGTTAGGGAGACTAATAGGGGTTATGTATGGTAGTGTTAGGGAGACTAATAGGGGTTATGTATGGTAGTGTTAGGGAGACTAATAGGGGTTATGTATGGTAGTGTTAGGCAGACTAATAGGGGTTATGTATGGTAGTGTTAGGGAGACTAATAGGGGTTATGTATGGTAGTGTTAGGCAGACTAATAGGGGTTATGTATGGTAGTGTTAGGCAGACTAATAGGGGTTATGTATGGCAGTGTTAGGGAGACTAATAGAGGTAATGTATGGTAGTGTTAGGGAGACTAAGAGGGGTTATGTATGGTAGTGTTAGGGAGACTAATAGGGGTTATGTATGGTAGTGTTAGGGAGACTAATAGGGGTTATGTATGGTAGTGTTAGGCAGACTAATAGGGGTTATGTATGGTAGTGTTAGGGAGACTAAGAGGGGTTATGTATGGTAGTGTTAGGGAGACTAATAGGGGTTATGTATGGTAGTGTTAGGGAGACTAATAGGGGTTATGTATGGTAGTGTTAGGGAGACTAATAGGGGTTATGTATGGTAGTGTTAGGGAGACTAATAGGGGTTATGTATGGTAGTGCTAGGGAGACTAAGAGGGGTTATGTATGGTAGTGTTAGGCAGACTAATAGGGGTTATGTATGGTAGTGTTAGGGAGACTAATAGGGGTTAAGTATGGTAGTGTTAGGCAGACTAATAGGGGTTATGTATGGTAGTGTTAGGGAGACTAATAGGGGTTATGTATGGTAGTGTTAGGGAGACTAATAGGGGTTATGTATGGTAGTGTTAGGGAGACTAATAAGGGTTATGTATGGTAGTGTTAGGGAGACTAATAGGGGTTATGTATGGTAGTGTTAGGGAGACTAATAGGGGTTATGTATGGTAGTGTTAGGCAGACTAATAGGGGTTATGTATGGCAGTGTTAGGAGACTAATAGAGGTAATGTATGGTAGTGTTAGGGAGACTAAGAGGGGTTATGTATGGTAGTGTTAGGGAGACTAATAGGGGTTATGTATGGTAGTGTTAGGGAGACTAATAGGGGTTATGTATGGTAGTGTTAGGCAGACTAATAGGGGTTATGTATGGTAGTGTTAGGGAGACTAATAGGGGTTATGTATGGTAGTGTTAGGGAGACTAATAGGGGTTATGTATGGTAGTGTTAGGGAGACTAATAGGGGTTATGTATGGTAGTGTTAGGGAGACTAATAGGGGTTATGTATGGTAGTGTTAGGGAGACTAATAGAGGTTATGTATGGTAGTGTTAGGGAGACTAATAGGGGTTATGTATGGTAGTGTTAGGGAGACTAAGAGGGGTTATGTATGGTAGTGTTAGGGAGACTAATAGGGGTTATGTATGGTAGTGTTAGGGAGACTAATAGGGGTTATGTATGGTAGTGTTAGGGAGACTAATAGGGGTTATGTATGGTAGTGTTAGGGAGACTAATAGGGGTTATGTATGGTAGTGTTAGGGAGACTAAGAGGGGTTATGTATGGTAGTGTTAGGCAGACTAATAGGGGTTATGTATGGTAGTGTTAGGGAGACTAATAGGGGTTATGTATGGTAGTGTTAGGGAGACTAAGAGGGGTTGGGACTTAGGTGGGGTGCTTGGGGGTGGAAAAGGGAAGGAGGCAGTTAATGAAGGCATTATTTCTTTTTCTCAGGAACACGGGCTGTACAGAAGAATATAGCAGGGAGGCCGTGACCGGCCTCACACTCCAGTGCAGTAGGTGGCGGTATATGCACCTTTAAGTTGGTTGCGATCTGCCATTAAACGAAAGGAAGAAGAAGAAGAAGCTCATTGTGAGGTATTGTTTGTTTGTGTAGCATGAGTTAGCCATTAGCCATTAGCCTTGCACTTCTGCATGGTTATTCTGATATACTGGTATTTAGAACCCTGCCTGTTTTTGGACTATGTTTTCACTACTGCCTGGTACGGTCTATTGTATGATTGGTTTCCTGCTACATGACTATGAGTTCTGAATTGTGGTTAGACTTTATTAAATACAGCGATCTGCGCTTGATTCCACTCTTGTCTCCCTGAACTTCATTACATAGACCAACTAACTACCAGCCTTTCTGCTAATGGCAAATTTTTTTCTGCCATCAGAAACATCTCTAATATGTCTGTATTTATCTGTCATTTAATAATGTTTGTTTTCCTTCCATTCAGGTCAATGCTGAGTTTAAGCGACTCACGACAATTCCACCACAGTCCAAATGTATGTCTCAACTTGATGTGCACTTTGAGAAACTGCTGAAAATGTTCCAAAGAAGAGGTACATGCATTCATGTTGAGTTAAACACCAATGGGTGACTGAATCCTAGCAAGTGCTGAAACTTTGCTTCTTTTTAGGATGGTTACTTGGATGTGGGACGAGCATCCATCATAAAGGCAGTGTGCACATACCTGGGGGATGATCCTGATAACCTTGTCAAGGAATATGTGGTATGTTAATTCATTCAATTTTGTTCACTCTTTTCCTGTTCTGATACATTTCTGAATATCAGACTCTCTCATACAGAGCTATTTAAAGTATGTACAGTAAAACCCTCTGGAGCAACTTTGGGGAGAAGTGCCTTCTCTAAGAACATAACATTTTACCAGTATGGGAATCAAACTTCTAAACCTTACAATTATAATTATTTCTGCAACCCTTATTGTATTACTGTAACCTTTCTAAGCTTATTTAATTATACTAGTAAAAATTAGGACAAATGTTAATGCAGTATTATACACAAATTTATTTTACAAATTCACATCAGTTCTGAAGGCATTGTTCAAATTGGTCTTACATGTTAAATGAATAAATTGATCGTATATTACAATATAAACCTTGTTTTTAACCACTTCTCATTTTGAAACTTGTAATCTCTTCAAATATGATAATAATAAACATTTATTTTATAGCACCTTTCAAACAGGGAAATGCAGCTGAAAGTGTTTTAGATTGATAATACTCAGATAAAATAAAAGACGAATTCATGCATTTAAAAGGAAAAAATCAGTTGCATGAATGGTCGGATAAATGTTAAATGTAGAGTAAAAAGAAAGAAAAGTAATAATAACAAAATTAAAGAACATAAATTGAATATATTTTATATAATTTAGTGACTATGAAATATTAGTGATTGAAAAAAACAATAGAGTATAGGGGAGAGATAAAGACCTTGTTAATTAAAGGCAACATTAAAGAGATATGTTTTCAGTAATCTTTAGATTTTTTCTTGATATTGTTTGGTATTGTGTTCCATAGCTTTCATAGTAAAATATGTCTTGTGCTTGGCAATTCTAGTGGTTGGCAATTTTGGTCTAAATCTTTTGGTTTCTTGAGTTCCTAACTGTGAAAATGTTAAATATTCACTTTGTAGGATTTACATGTTAGGCATTGTCTTCGGTAGGGTTTGGATGAAGAGTCCAAGTCAGCCATTGAAGAGACTACTGTTGGCATGTACGTGATCAAAGATCACACTGCAAGCATGGAACCTGAAGATACAAGTATTGTCCTCGAAGGGATATATGGAACGCCATTTCCGCCAATAATAAATAAATAAATGTAGCTATGAAATTAGGAAATAATTACATAAATACATGTAAATATAAATGTATATCAAAAGAAATAGGTTTTATTTCAAAATGATGTTTTCCATAAGACAATATTTATTTCGCGGAACTTGTATTTCACAATTTCATATGTATTCATTTGAAGGCACCCCTTTTTTGATAATGACACGTTTTTCATAAGACAACTTTTATTTATTACAGTGGACTGTTATTTCCAAATTCCCCATGTATTTATTTCAAGGCACTTCTTTTTCATAATGCCGTATATTTATTTCATAATGACCATTTAGTGTATTCAAATGAATCTCACGATACATGGCCCCATTTATTCTCCCCTTTACACAGATCAGTCGTCCTGGTCCCTTTGCAGAAAAACTGCCCCAAAGCATGATGTTTCAACCCCCATGCTTCACAGTAGGTATGGTGTTCTTTGGATGCAACTCAGCATTCTTTCTCCTCCAACACGACAAGTTGAGTTTTTACCAAATAGTTATATTTTGGTTTCATCTAACCATATGACATTCTTCCAGTCCTCTTCTGGATAATTCAAATGCTCTCTAGAAAACTTCAGAAAGGCCTGGACATGTACTGGCAAATGCAGGGGGACACGTCTGGCACTGCAGGATTTGAGTCCCTGGCAGCGTAGTTTGTTACTGATGGTAGCCTTTGTTACTTTGGTCCCTGCTCTCTGCAGGTCATTCGCTAGGTCCCCCGTGTGGTTCTGGGATTTTTGCTCACCGTTCTTGTGATCATTTTGGTGAGATCTTGTGTGGAGCTCCAGATCGAGGGAGATTATCAGTGGTCTTGTATGTCTTCTATATCCTAATAATTGCTCCCACAGTTGATTTCTTCACACCAAGCTGCTTACCTATAGCAGATTCAGTCTTCCCAACCTAGTGCAGGTCTACAATTTTGTTTCTGGTGTCCTTTGACAGCTCTTTGGTCTGGGCCATAGTGGAGTTTCGAGTGTGACTGTTTGATATTGTGGACAGGTGTCTTTTATACTGATAACAAGTTCAAACAGGTGCCATTAATATAGGTAACGCGTGGAGGACAGAGGAGCCTCTTAAAGAAGAATTTACAGGTCTGTGAGAGACAGAAATCTGTTTGTTCTTGACCAAATACTTATTTTCCACCATAATCTGCAAATAAATTCACTGCAAATCCTTCAATGTGATTTTCTGGATTTTTTTCTCATTTCGTCTCTCATAGTTGTGCACCTATGTTGCCTCTCATCTTTTTAAGTGGGAGAATTTGCACAATTGGTGGCTGACTAAATACTTTTTTGCCACCCCATTGTATATCCGTTTGTGGTGTTTTTTATATTCAAACGACAAAAAACTAAAAGGTGACAATGAATGGAAAACATACACTGTGAATTAAATTAAATGCGGTACACAAAGCGACTTACTAATACATAAATAAACAGAGATATATCTCCTACATACAAACACTCACCATTTCTCTGTGACTTTGAAATAATAACCGACACCAAGTGACACTCCCTAGAACCTTAAATACCCACCTAATTGCTAATTTATATGGAGGACCAAGTCTGCCAGAAATAAAAATAAATGAATAAATAAATAAATACACCAATACAAGTATTTTAGATGAAAATATACGTAAAAATTATAGAATTAAAAATGTATTAATCTGTCGTTTTCTCCTATTTATTTATTTCCACAATCATTTATTTCTGTAATTATTTACTTCTGTAAGTATTTATTTCCGTTTATATTTATTTCCGTTTAAATTTATTTCTGTTCATATTTATTTTCACAATCATTTATTTATGTAATTATTTATTTCTGTAAGTATTTATTTCTGTAAGTATTTATTTCTGTTTATATTTATTTCCGTTGACATTTATTTCCGTATATATTTATTTCTGTATTTCCTCAAACTTAGGCAAATGAGGAGGGTGTCAACCATAGTACGTCCCAGTGGTATCAGTAATCCTATTGGTTAACCGGTGTAGGAGTTCCAAGATCGACTTAATAAGTCTAGACTGCTATAACTACGGAAGTAATGCACTGGCTATGGCGTTTACATTTCTTAAAATCGAATAAATGAAAATCCATCAAACTGTATGTCCTATTTTGATGTAGACATAAAACATTTTAGATCACAAGCGACGTGCACAATCAAATGATTTGCGCATGATTGGCTGATAAACAAATCTATTTATATGTTTCTCTCAGTCCACAGTCGGCTCACAGCTTCAAATGTTTGTGTCCTGAGCAGGACACGAAAATTAAACCGGTTACATTGCGCACAGTGTTCATATCGGACCAAAACGGGTCCAATACAGTTTATTTTTGCATGACCGTATGGCTTTTTCCCTTTTTTGTCAATGCAAATAAACACATTTGAATCCTAAAACTGGTTCCATGTGATGGACATACTGCACCACACAAAAGGTTGGTATTTACTTCCTCAATAAACCTCATTTGAAAAAAATGGTTTTCCCCAACGCAATGTGGTTTTTGCTGTTATCGTGTGAAAGACCCATTAGTGACAACCATTTGCATTTTCTTTCCCTACTTTTATATACAAACACAGATGGAAGCCTTCCGAAACTCATAATGTCCTGACATTAAAATATTGAATAGTACCTAATATATATTTTTTGTACCATAATCACCAAAATAACAAATAATTACATATTAAATAGTTAAGTTAAGTTTGTACTATTGTGTTGAATTTACTTGTATTCATTAGATGTGTTGACCAAAAAATACTTAAACTGAAATCATTTTAATTGTGTTAATTGTATGCATTTAATTCGTCTGGAACCGATGTGCACATTTGGATAAAGTCAAATAAAAAATAATTGTTTTCAGTGTATGCACCATATACATTAATTTATTAGTCACTTTGAAAGTTGATGGTACAACCAAACGAAATTACCTGCCGGCTGGCGGATAACATTATCTATAGTGTAACATATCTGAAAAGTTCTGTCAAAGTCTTTTTAATTTTCACATGCACCTGGGACAATCGAAATAGGGTCAGCCACGTTTGGCCGCATTCTAAGAATTCAAATAATGTAAATGCAACAGGCCTTTTTGTACTCCTTTACTGGCCACGGCCCTCATATAACTTACACAATTTCCAAATAACAGACATTTTCAGGTCAAGTTAAGATCTCTTCAACTGATAAACCAACAGGACAATTACCACACTAAGTGACAGGAGAGACTATTGATCACTCTCTTCTCTTGAAAAGATTTAAGACACATGTGGGACAAATCAAAGGTATGCTTTGGTGTTCCTCAAGGCTTGGTTTTAGGACCACTTCTGTTCTCACTATATATGCTGCCTCTCGGTGATGTCATCCAGAAACCAGAAGGTCAGACTTCACTGTTATGCTGAGGACACACAGCTGTATATATCAATTAACCATGGAGAAGCCCATAGGAATATGATATGGAAGCATGTGAACATATAGACCTAAGAAACAAACAGACTTGTTGATAGATCTCACGTAAACGGGTGTATGGTCGCACAAAGTGAGAAACCTTTGCTAGGCCAGACTCTAAAGTTCTATTGTTAGTGTAAGGGTTCATGTATGGGTTCCTGTTTTGTAGGCTTGTTTCTGTCTTTCCCTGGTGGTTGTACATATTGTTTTGTCATAGTACTTTTCCGTTCCCCCATGTTGCTATTTTCCAGCCCTTGCTCACCTGTTGCCTGTTAGTTCTCGTTATGTCTGTATATAGTCTCCCCAGTGTCTCTTGTGTTTGTTGGTTCATTGTTTCTTGTTCCGATCCCCAAGTAAGTCTGTCTCTCGTGTATTCATTTTACCTGTACCTTTTCCGAGTGATTTTTCCGCCCAGATAGGGGTTCAGTTCAGTGTTGTGTTTTGTTGTCGGCCCATGTGCCTTTGTTTGTTCCAGCACTTGCGTGTGTAGTTTTCTGTTTGGTATTTATTTTACAATAAATTCTTATTTAGTCCTATCCCTGCGTCTTTCCATCTGTTTCCGTTGAAACTTGCACCTGTTTCCAACACCCTCAACTTGCGACCGTGACAGTGAATTTGCTCCTATCTACCTCGCTGAATTAGTCCAGCCATACATACCTACGCATAACCTAAGATCAAAAGATGCTAGTCTTCTAATTGTACCTAAAATTTCTAAACAAACAGCCGGAGGTAGAGGTATCTCCTATAGAGCTTTTCTATTATGGAATGCAATCAGGGTTAGAAATGAAGAACTTTTAAGTCACTATAAAAATGTATCTCTTTAGCACAGTCTGTGGTTAAGTGTAGTCTGGCCCAGGGTTCAAAGGTGAGCAGAATGCTCGGAATTCATTTCCACCTTGCTGTCTTTGTCGAGTGGGTTTTCATCTTGCCTGGGATGTCCTCTCTCCAATTCCTATTCGGGTGGTGAAGTCACTGGCTACTGTTCTCTTTTGTTCCCTCAATTCGGGTAACTCTGTGAGTAACTGAACCTTCCCAGAGTGGTTGCGGTTGACTAATGTCCCTTGGTTGATGCTTGTTAAAGCGGGTGGATGCTTTCTAGATTGTGGGGTTACCCTGTTCACGGCCACAGTTTCACTGGACCCCGTTGTCGCAGTTTCAAGATGCTGCTAAACTATTGTGCCGCGGACGTAGGGAACATGGGTGTCTAACCATTCCCTGATTCTTGTTTCCGATTCCATTAAGGACCCGTGGCTGTTGGCCACAGCTGTGCGACCGATCGGCCCTGGGAACATGTGGCGGACCCTTCCTGGGGCCCCCCTGGATGTGTTGCAGGCTGAGCAGCTGATGCTACCTGACAGTTTATGTATATATATATATATATATAGCATAAGGGCCCCCTGGATGTGTTGCAGGCTGAGCAGCTGATGCTACCTGACAGTTTATATATATATATAGTATAAGGGCCCCCTGGTTGTGTAGCAGGCTGAGCAGCTGATGCTACCTGACAGTTTGGGCCTCGTGTTTGTAAAAGGTGTTTGTAAAACACTTTGTGACAACTTTGTTGTTAAAAGGGCTTTATAAAATACATTTGATTGATTGAGACCGCTAGCCATCTCTATTTATCTATGGGTCTTTCGGGATATAGATGTAACGAATGGGTGAGCTGTGTTGTCACAGGGTGTTTAGGGGAGAGCACTTTTGTGTATCATGTTGATTAGGAGCACAGCTGTTTTGGGTTTAGCTAAGCACTGAGCATATGTTAGTTAATCAGTGAGCTATTTAAGGTCCCTGGTTAGGTTCACTGGTGCTTGTTATTAATATAATGTTACATAGGTTAGTTAATCAGTGAGCTATTTAAGGTCCCTGGTTAGGTTCACTAGTGCTTGTTAATAATATAATGTTACATAGGTTAGTTAATCAGTGGGCTATTTAAGGTCCCTGGTTAGGGTCACGGGTGCTTGTTATTAATATAATGTTACATAGGTTAGTTAATCAGTGGGCTATTTAAGGTCCCTGGTTAGGTTCACGGGTGCTTGTTATTAATATAATGTTACATAGGTTAGTTAATCAGTGGGCTATTTAAGGTCCCTGGTTAGGTTCACTAGTGCTTGTTATTAATATAATGTTACATAGGTTAGTTAATCAGTGGGCTATTTAAGGTCCCTGGTTAGGTTCACTGGTGCTTGTTATTAATATAATGTTACATAGGTTAGTTAATCAGTGGGCTATTTAAGGTCCCTGGTTAGGTTCACGGGAGTTGGTTATTGTTTCTATGCCACGTCGATATTTATGGTGAGTGTTGGTTCAACTTGCGGTTTGTCTGAAATTTATAAATCGCTGTGTATCGCATTTTCAATTAAACAGTAGAATTTTTTGTCACCTTTTACTGTTTGTTTTTATTTAAATAAACATGTCTTTTAAATGGATTATACACGCTCTGCACCTGGCTTTCCTCTGCACTACACCTCCGTTTCGGGACAATGGTGTTGTCGGTTGTTGTTGGTTTCAATGTTTGTTTTCTGTGGTTATGTCGGTGAGTGGGGCTGAGCCTTTGCAGTTCTTGGTTTATTTAACTCAAGTGTTGAAGTGACAAGAAAAAATGGCTTTCAAAGGCTCTGCACCTGCGTCCTCTTTTAATTACCATTGTGACACCTGTGCCCTGTAAATGAGTTATTCATTGACCAGGTATCAAGCTTAGTTACTGATCAGTATCAATTATATTACTACTAATTTATAAAATAAAAGCACATAAAAACACACAATTACAAATCTTTTTATTTTTAGGGTGGCATTTTCATGCTTTATTATTTTTGAGAGAAAGAAAATCAAGAATCAAATCCACACACCGTGGTATATATGTGCAACCATATATGTGCAACCAGAGGCCGCAGCAAATACCACTGGGCCACAGCTAGCACATGACTGCAAAGTTAATACAAAGTACTAGTAATAATGTCAAGACATCATACCTTGGTTCTCAGTTTCAAATTTCCACCACACTGAGATACAGACTTGAACCTGTCTGGGGATGTCAAGACATCAGTTTGAATTGGTCTCAAAATAGGATGTTAAAATGTTTTCCATGTTTATTATGTTATGTGCCGCATTTAATATTTCCTAATCGTGAAACATTTGCATGGAACCTTTCCCTAATCTTGATACATTTTGGCACACTGTCACATCTGTATTAGCCACACTAGCTATATATTTAAATCTGATTCTGCCAAATATAATGCACATCTGTATGGCTGTTTTGTCCAGACATCAGTGCACTCAGTCTGTTTGTTTAAATGTATTTTCCTTGTGAGAATGATTAGTATAGGCAAGCCTATATCTGTATAATTTTCAGATGAAGTGCATTCAGGTTGTTGTTACATTGGTGTTATTTGAGGGCCGGGCATTGAAAGCAAAGTCGTTTGTATAATTTTACTTTCTGGGTGAATTATCAGCACAGGTATGTCTAATTAGACTTTGATATTCAACGGCAGCTGCTTTAAAACAGAGCATGCCTTTTCTACTACTATGTTGTTGTATGGTCAATTTAAGGTAGAAAAGGACTTGTCATTAGCTGAAAACATTAAAAGCGAAACCAATTAACCAGAGCTTAAAACATGTTTTCTACTGCAAATTTGATTAGAGCAATAATAAATGTTTCTTAGTACCATCACCGATCGTGTCCCTTTATATGTTATTTTTAGGATACAATTCTGGTTATTGCTCTCACTTTACACCTAGTCACTGACTCTAACTTTAGAGCCCTTCCGGAATGTTTCCTCTGGCCAGGGGCGTAGCAAGCTTTTCAAAAGTGTGGGGGATGGACGTGGTTTGGTCATTAACAATAAAACGGTGAATACAATGACTGAAGGATACAACAAAAGGTATAACATACAAGATATAAAAAGCTTCCCATTCAAAAGATACTAAAAAACTATCAAAACAAACTTAAAAACACACAGAAAATAAATCAAAACTAAACCTCCTAAAAATCTGAAATACTTTCATAATACCAGGGGGAGTTTTGATAGATATACAGATCCAGATATACAAACATATTATAAAAACAACATATTAGGAACAAAATACACATAACCTCTCCCTCACTATGTGCTTCTTGACTGCCTGCTTCTTGTCTGCCGGCTGCTTGTCTGTCTTTTCCTACGTCTTCATCTCTTGTCTTTCTCACCCCTGGCCACATCCTCACATACACCCTAATCAAAACATTTGAAATAAAATTGTGAATTTGATATAAAAACACACCAGACACACATGTGCATTTGGTATAGAATCGAGCACCACCCATCACACAAACACATGGGCTCTCTTCCTTCATAGACCTCTTTCACAAATGGTAACATTCATTTCATTGCTCACCTGTGAACCTTCCTGTGCTCTCTAAAACTGAAGCCTCCAGCAACTTTCTCTCCTAAACAAAGGTGCAGAGGAAGGAATAGGCTCAACCAATAACAGCTGTGGCACTAGCAAACCTCAGTCAATATAGAAAAGTAATCTCATGAAATAAATGCAAACAATATCTAATGGTAATTTCCTACTGTTGTTTAATGTAAAAACATTTCAGCTTTCAACTTCACTTACAGGATTTCTCTTGAAAAAGTTTTTAATCTTCTCCTGCCTCTTTCTTTTCTGCATCTTAATAATACTGACAAACAGACAGCGGTAAGCTTGATAGTAACATGGGTCTAACATGACTGCTACATTTTGCTTACTTGCACCTTGAAAAGGGAGATATTCTAAAAAACACACCCAGAAAAGGTTTTCTCTGTTATAGATAATGCAACATTTTTCTTAATAGTCCTTCAACAGGAATGCAAACAATGTCATAATTTCTCACTTTTTTCTCCTAAGACACAACAGGTAACTCTCCACTAAAGTATTCAGCTAATCAACAAACAATGCTCAAAATATCAAAATCAATTGCACTGGAAATAAATACACAGCTTAACAATGGCAATTTGTCCCTCCTCGTCAATTCTCTGACTTCTTCATCACAGTTACTTCATATTGCATGTTACGTAACATACATAGATAGCTGCTGAACAATATCCCAATTAGCATTAGTCTAAATGAAATTGAAAACCGAAAACACTAGACATGTCAACAAAACATAAACAAAACATCATCCCAAACACATATCAATCTTATTTAAAAACCTCTAAAGCATAAACACTCATTCAAAGTACCTGGTAAAGGTAGATGTAAATAACCATAACCACCTAAGTTCCTGCCTCCTCAGCACGAGCTGACCGATAAATCTAACACACCAAGAGAGGCGGGACTTAAGGCAGAAGAGCCAATCATCAGCTGGTCACACTATGCCGGTGTCATGTTTGAGAGGGAGGGGAGGGGGAGAGAGAGGAGGCAGCCGCAGCAGCGCAGACACAGAGCGACCAGTGCGGAGGAGCGACTGTAGTTATGTGTTTGTGCAAAAACTGCGGAAAACTTAGTCAAAAAGTGCGGGTGTTGAACCCTCTCACCGGAAAAAGTGTGGGTGTTAAAACACCCACATCCCCCACGGGTGCGACGCCCCTGCCTCTGGCCTCTCTTCACCTCTTGATCACCCACAACTGTGTGTTTCTGCACGACTCCATTATCTTGTTTGTAGATGAGAGCCTGTTAGCCTGAAAACAAGTAGTCAGTCAAGGAAAGTAGTAATCAAACTGGCATTGTGGTGCCAGGACAACAACCAATCAGTCATTGTCAACAAATCAAAAGACAATATTGTAGACTCTATGAACAATCCACAAAGAGTACAGTTTCTTGCAGTTTGCATAGCTGAGATCTTGTCATGGTCCATTAATGCCCCCAATTTGGTCTTGCGGCTGCAACTTCCTTCCTTAATGCGACTGAAGGATTTGACACGCCATTTCGCCTTTTTGAGTACCCTGGTTAGATGCTTGCAATTATTCTTACCAGCTGCATTGCCGTCCTGTAATAGAACTGCAAGATCGGTCAGCGAACGAGTTAAGGGAGATATACATTCAGTTCTTTTTGGGATTTGCAGCATACTTGTCTTCTGAAATATTCTATACATAATCTCTTCATTGGAGGGTTGTTCCCGTTAATTTATACAAGACGGTCGCGTCTACCTAGAACAATGCGTTCATTCTGTGATAAAAAGGCCATTCTCATGACAAACCTCAAGCCCAATGACTAATCACACAGTCACATATTTGAGAGATGTGACTTCCTGAGAACGAGACTTCCTGACAGTGTGGCCTCCTGGCAAAGAATCAAAAACACAGACGTTCTCTTGTTCCTTATATGTAAGTGAGCTATTGTGTAATGAAACATATATTTTTACAATAATACTACAATCAGAATACTGCACACACAGTACAATATTTGTAGACACTTTGGAATCATGAGTGGAATCGTGTTGTGATCTTTTCCCATTTCACTACTTTCCGCACGATGTGTTGGGTCCTCAGTTACGCAGAATGCCAACTCCGTACCAAGCTCCTTAACAACGACCAGTTATTGGTCCGGTATAATGAAATCAACCCAGTTACATATTGGAGTTTACCAACATTACTATTCCAACCAATGATTTATTTGACCAGCCCACAAAAAGCATGTTAAAACTATTTCAACAACTTCAGTGTATTGTTTTGACATGATGGCTGTGTAATTGTAAACCCAGTAGTGGGAAACAAAGTGTGTCATTGGTGAGTATGTATGTGCACGTGTCTAATATCATAAGTGTGTCATTAGGGAGTATGCATGTGCACAAGTGTAAAATCATTGTAACGAATACTCAGTCGACAGAGTTAGGTCCAATCGCGGAACCGCGATGCTTTATTTAGAGTACAGACAATCAGTAGGCTTAATCGTTGTCAGGCAGGCAGAGGTCAACACGGAGAGATCAGAGGCAGTCAGAGGTACAGTGGGATCGGGCGTAGGCGTAGTCGGGTAAACGGGCACAGGATCAGGACACGGGAATTACTAGGAGACAACAGAAGGATTAAGCAAACGGGTATCGAGACACGGAGCAATGGACTGGTACACGGGAAGACTTCTATGAATAATTCTCTCTCTATAAAGCGCTCAGTAAGTCACTAGGAACAATACCTCGCAGTGAGTGAGCCTCTGAGCACACCTATATCCCATACCTAATTACCGGCAGGTGTGCTCAGAACTCAGGTGAGGTTGATCGAGTCTGATGACTCCCCCTCTCTGTTGATCGGGGGAGTGTCAGACTCTGACTAGAACCAGACAAACCCAGGTTCCTTATAATCATATGTGTGTCATTAATGAGTATGCATGTGCATGTGTGTAAAATCATAAGTGTGTCATTAATGAGTATGCATGTGCATGTGTGTAAAATCATAAGTGTGTCATTAATGAGTATGCATGTGCATGTGTGTAAAATCATAAGTGTGTCATTAGTGAGTATGCATGTGCATGTGTGTAAAATCATAAGTGTGTCATTAGTGAGTATGCATGTGCACGTGTGTAAAATCATAAGTGTGTCATTAGTGAGTATGCATGTGCACGTGTGTAAAATCATAAGTGTGTCATTAGTGAGTATGCATGTGCACATGTGTAAAATCATAAGTGTGTCATTAATGAGTATGCATGTGCATGTGTGTAAAATCATAAGTGTGTCATTAGTGAGTATGCATGTGCATGTGTGTAAAATCATAAGTGTGTCATTAGTGAGTATGCATGTGCATGTGTGTAAAATCATAAGTGTGTCATTAGTGAGTATGCATGTGCACGTGTGTAAAATCATAAGTGTGTCATTAGTGAGTATGCATGTGCACGTGTGTAAAATCATAAGTGTGTCATTAGTGAGTATGCATGTGCACATGTGTAAAATCATAAGTGTGTCATTAATGAGTATGCATGTGCATGTGTGTAAAATCATAAGTGTGTCATTAATGAGTATGCATGTGCATGTGTGTAAAATCATAAGTGTGTCATTAGTGAGTATGCATGTGCATGTGTGTAAAATCATAAGTGTGTCATTAGTGAGTATGCATGTGCATGTGTGTAAAATCATAAGTGTGTCATTAGTGAGTATGCATGTGCATGTGTGTAAAATCATAAGTGTGTCATTAGTGAGTATGCATGTGCACGTGTGTAAAATCATAAGTGTGTCATTAATGAGTATGCATGTGCATGTGTGTAAAATCATAAGTGTGTCATTAATGAGTATGCATGTGCATGTGTGTAAAATCATAAGTGTGTCATTAGTGAGTATGCATATGCATGTGTGTAAAATCATAAGTGTGTCATTAGTGAGTATGCATGTGCATGTGTGTAAAAGCATAAGTGTGTCATTAGTGAGTATGCATGTGCATGTGTGTAAAATCATCAGTGTGTCATTAGTGAGTATGCATGTGCACGTGTGTAAAATCATAAGTGTGTCATTAGTGAGTATGCATGTGCACGTGTGTAAAATCATAAGTGTGTCATTAGTGAGTATGCATGTGCACATGTGTAAAATCATAAGTGTGTCATTAATGAGTATGCATGTGCATGTGTGTAAAATCATAAGTGTGTCATTAATGAGTATGCATGTGCATGTGTGTAAAATCATAAGTGTGTCATTAGTGAGTATGCATGTGCATGTGTGTAAAATCATAAGTGTGTCATTAGTGAGTATGCATGTGCATGTGTGTAAAATCATAAGTGTGTCATTAGTGAGTATGCATGTGCATGTGTGTAAAATCATAAGTGTGTCATTAGTGAGTATGCATGTGCACGTGTGTAAAATCATAAGTGTGTCATTAATGAGTATGCATGTGCACGTGTGTAAAATCATAAGTGTGTCATTAGTGAGTATGCATGTGCATGTGTGTAAAATCATAAGTGTGTCATTAGTGAGTATGCATGTGCATGTGTGTAAAAGCATAAGTGTGTCATTAGTGAGTATGCATGTGCATGTGTGTAAAATCATAAGTGTGTCATTAGTGAGTATGCATGTGCATGTGTGTAAAATCATAAGTGTGTCATTAATGAGTATGCATGTGCACGTGTGTAAAATCATAAGTGTGTCATTAGTGAGTATGCATGTGCACATGTGTACAATCATAATTGTGTCATTAGTGAGTATGCATGTGCACGTGTGTACAATCATAATTGTGTCATTAGTGAGTATGCATGTGCACGTGTGTAAAATCATAAGTGTGTCATTAGTGAGTATGCATGTGTGTAAAATTCTAAGTGTGTCATTAGTGAGTATGCATGTGCACGTGTGTAAAATCATAAGTGTGTCATTTCTGAGTATGCATGTGCACGTGTGTAAAAACATAAGTCCGTATGCATGTGCATGTGTGTTTGTTTTTGTGTGATAGCCTCTACATATGAATACCTGTCTGATCTATTCCGTCTCATTCAGCTGCCTCACCTTTGATCTGGTCACATAAAAGGTCCTGATCTTAGCGATGTGTTGATCCAGCTATGTAAAGCTAGGGAACATAATAAAGGACTCCCAATCAACAGAGCCTCAAACTACAAAGACATCAGAAACGGTCACTGAGTGTACGGGGTGCACGGCACCTTTCTAATTTAAACTACCATTAAGCACATTTTCTTAATTAAAAATCATCGAACTGATCAGAAAAACAGTGACCTTGTGTAAAACAGTGTAGACCTTGTGAATGTTGTAAATGACTTTTGTAGCTGGAAACTGATTATTGTTAATAGAATATCTACATAGGCATACAGAGGCCAGTTATCAGCAACAATCAGTCTCGTTGTGTTTGCTAATCTAAGTTTAGAATTTGGAAAATTGATCATTATAAAACCCTTTTGAAATTCAGTCAGCACAGTTGAAAACGTTGCTCGTGTTGATTAAATCGGCAGAGTTGCAAATAAAAAGGCATACTTCATACTAGCTGGACAGAAAACCAAAACAGAGAAAGATTAGGAAAAATATGTCAGACAGAAGTTTGAAGTTTTCGGATTAAAAAGAGCACTTGTGTGGTGCAGACCAAATAAAAAAATGCAGGCAATGTGCAGGTCTGGGCGTGCTTTGGTGGTGGTAAAGTGAAAGCTTTATACAGAAATAACTGGATCGTTTTTATTTATTTTTATTATTTCCATTCAGAAGCAATACATATATCAACATGCTGTGTGATTTCACACTTCAAACAAGATACATTTCCTACCGTTATCAGTATTCTTCAACTCCAATTTTTACACAAATCCACCCACATGAGCCCACCCGCCCTTACACACACCCGCCCTTACACACACCCGCCCTTACACACACACACGCCCTTACACACACCCGCTCTTACACACACACGCCCTTACACACACACGTCCACACACACACCCGCCCTTACACACACCCGCCCTTACACACACCCGCCCTTAAACACACACGCCCTTACACACACACGTCCACACACACACCCGCCCTTACACACACCCGCCCTAACACACACCCGCCCTTACACACACCCGTCCTTACACACACGCCCTTACACACACACGCCCTTACACACACCCGCCCTTACACACACACGCCCTTACACACACCAGCCCTTACACACACCCGCCCTTACACACACACCCTTACACACACCCGCTCTTACACACACCCGCCCTTACACACACACACGCCCTTACACACACGCGTCCACAAACACCCGCCCTTACACACACCCGCCCTTACACACACCCGTCCTTACACACACACGCCCTTACACACACACGCCCTTACACACACCCGCCCTTACACACACACGCCCTTACACACACACACCCACACACACCCGCCCCTACACACACACGTCCACACACACCCGCCCTTACACACACCCGCCCTTACACACACCCGCCCTTACACACACCCGCCCTTACACACACACGCCCTTGCACACACACGCCCTTACACACACACGCCCTTACACACACACGCCCACACACACACCCGCCCTTACACACACCCGCCCTAACACACACCCGCCCTTACACACACCCGTCCTTACACACACGCCCTTACACACACACGCCCTTACACACACCCGCCCTTACACACACACGCCCTTACACACACCAGCCCTTACACACACCCGCCCTTACACACACACACCCTTACACACACCCGCTCTTACACACACCCGCCCTTACACACACACCCCCTACACACACACGCCCTTACACACACGCGTCCACAAACACCCGCCCTTACACACACCCGCCCTTACACACACCCGTCCTTACACACACCCGTCCTTACACACACACGCCCTTACACACACACGCCCTTACACACACCCGCCCTTACACACACACGCCCTTACACACACACATCCACACACACCCGCCCCTACACACACACGTCCACACACACCCGCCCTTACACACACCCGCCCTTACACACACCCGCCCTTACACACACCCGCCCTTACACACACACGCCCTTGCACACACACGCCCTTACACACACACGTCCACACACACACCCGCCCTTACACACACCCGCCCTAACACACACCCGCCCTTACACACACCCATCCTTACACACACGCCCTTACACACACACGCCCTTACACACACCCGCCCTTACACAAACACGCCCTTACACACACCAGCCCTTACACACACCCGCCCTTACACACACACACCCTTACACACACCCGCTCTTACACACACCCGCCCTTACACACACACGCCCCTACACACACACGCCCTTACACACACGCGTCCACACACACCCGCCCTTACACACACCCGCCCTTACACACACCCGTCCTTACACACACACGCCCTTACACACACACGCCCTTACACACACCCGCCCTTACACACACACGCCCTTACACACACACATCCACACACACCCGCCCCTACACACACACGTCCACACACACCCGCCCTTACACACACACGTCCACACACACACGCTCTTACACACACACGCCCTTACACACACCCGCCCTTACACACACACGTCCACACCCACCCGCCCTTACACACACACGTCCACACACACATATCAACATGGTTTCCATTTCTCAGTCACCTAGTTCTTATTTTTTAGCAATTCATTTATGTCCTGCTCACCTTGTTGAATAGTTGCCTTTTGTTCCTGTCTTCGAACATTGATTTTTCTATACCTAAATAGTATTTCGTAAGTCCTCTCCGTTGTTGTAACGATGGGGCCTCTGTATCCTTCCAATACTGTAATATTACTTTTTCTATATACCAAGAAGGAGTAAAGAACCATCCATCCAATGGAGTATTTAAGCGTGTCAGTATTTTGGAAGATACTGCTCAAAACTGTGAAATCAATTTTACTTTTACAGTTCTCGGTCAACCATTTTGGATCTCTAGCCAACCCTTACAGACCTTCTCACATTCTCAGAAAGCATCTATTATCGTGTCCTTATGTGTGCCACATTTTACACAAACAGGGGAGATAGAGGCATCACATTTTTTGATTTAGTGTAGTATATCCTTGTCATGAGCTTATGTTGTATGAGACGCAGATTCTCATTGGTGGTGAGGGATCTTGAAGAAGGAAGGCTATCACTTAATTTTGCAACAACAAGCCATAACCTAGCGCTTGATTGGAGCCAATTTCCTCCTACAACAGGACAATGACCCAAGGAGCAGCTCCACACAATGCAATAATTATTTAGGGAAGAAGCAGTCAGTTGGTATTCTGTACATAATGGAGTGGCCAGAACATTCACTGGGTGAACTCTACTGAGTTTATCTGGGAGTAGCTTGACCGTATGGTAAGTGTCCATCAAGCCAACCCAATTTATGGGAGGGGTTTCAGGAAGCATGTGGTGAAATCTTTTCAGACCACCGCATCAGGTTGACAACTAGAATGCTAAAGGTCGGCAAAGGCGTAATGGCCGAAAATGTTGAATTTGTTACAAAAGCCAAGCTTGCAATGACACAGTTATTATTTCAGTTTAAAATATTTATTTCTAACCATTATAATGACTATATTTCTTGATATATCAACCATCAACCATACTTTTCTATATTATGCAAATGTTGACCGAATACCATAGATGACCTCTGGTCAAACGTAATACAATATGTAAGGAATATATCTTGGACGCAGAGAGAGAATCCCATAAAGGGAATAGCAAAAGACAAACTGGCAGCTAGAAATCCACGGGCCCAGGACTGTAATAGGACACAAGTCAATTTCCCATTTGGTGCACGGCTGTTGTTCAGACCTCTATGGGGGCATCTAGGGGTCTTGGTGAACAGTAATGGACTATATAATGAACATGGGGCCATATCAGACGATCCCGGGTGGTTGAGCCACCTGTATCCCTCACCTGACACACACTCTGGCCTTTATGTTCTGACTGTCCGGTTTTTCTGCTGGTCATCATGTCAAATACATAACACACCTGCACACCATTGCAGTAGGACACAAAGGCACTCCACAGAAATCTCCCATGAAATCACTTTCATATTTGGATGGGTTGGGTTAATGCAGATTTCTGCGTTTCTGCATTGAATGTAAATTTAAAAAAATGTAATCAAGAAAATAAATGTTGGTGGGTGGTTATATTTTTTATAAATAGTGTTTTAAGTAAAATGTGGATAACCTATTTGTTCAGTTACAAATTGTAAAGCTTACTTTGATACCAAATGATGAGTACATGTGTAAATACGTATAACTATGCATTTTATAATTTAAACATTCCCAAACCGTGACCCTACAACCATTCAGAATGATTACCCAGCCCTAAGCCAATATCAAAACATAATACAGAACTTGAAACTCCATCAAAACGTTTTGAAAAAAAGCTTTTTTTTAGAACCATCTGGTGATACCAACTTTTAGTTTATGTGTTGGAGTTAGAGGCACCGTTTCACCCAGTTTATTTATGTCCCACTGTGTTAGTTTCTGTACAGCATGTAAACGAAGATGGCAGGAATTCTTCCAAATCTTATCATAAAAGCCCCACCTAAAAGGTTATGACTTCCTGGGGTCATGTAACTAAAGAGGGAATCAATAGGGGGGTGAGGATTTGACCTCGTTCTCTTTAACGCCCTTTACTACTCCCCAGGGGGCATCCTTTGAGCCCCAACCCAACCCCAGCCTTTACTGCACCTCCAACCCAGGAACCCAAAGTACCAGCCTTGAGCAGGGTAAATGACAAGCCCACTTATTCTGGGCACTGTTATGTTGACACAAAATAAAGGGTAATTTAATTCAGATAAAGGGACATACAGAAAGGTCCAGAAAAAAATTGACTTTTGGCTTTGCACGTCACCACAATGGATTGAAAAAAAAACTAGATGCAATTGAAGTACAGACTTTAAGCTGAATTAGCAGGGCCTAAACAAGAATATTGAATGAAATGGTTTAGACGTAATTGGACAAATCAACCCAATCATAATTTTTTGTCACATCAGGTGGCGCATGAAACAGAGAAACTGAAACACATTATATATTGCAAAAGAAATCGATGACCTGAATGTAACGTGATAGTATCACACTGAAATTACCAGCCAGCCTGCTCTCCAGCTGAGAGTTTCCTGTTTCCTGTTTGCCTACCTAGGCTTAGTTTTCAGTTTGTTCTTGCTAACTTGCTTAATTTCTTAGATTCTGTTTTAAACTTTACCAACAAGCCACCCTATCAGACTCTTCATCGGGACTTTCCCGGGACTATTTGGACAAGCCGTGCTACTCATCTCCACACTAGAAGCTAAGTAGTAATTCCTGTCATTAACTATCATTATGCTTTTTCATTGTTGTCGTACTTTTAACCTGAAGGAGAACTATTGCCTTCAAGACAAGTTACAAGCGCCCATGTCAGGGGGAGATTCATGATAGTGTAGACAGGGAAAATATTGCACGTGTTCCACCAGAAAGAAAACATAGTGTCAGCCCCTTGGCACAGCCCTTGCAGACGGGCAAGTCTTTCTTGGCTAATGTAAAGAAATGCCACCAACCGATGACAATTGGCCTTTTCAACCGATTTTCCCCGTTAGAGTCAGAATTAAGACCCGACCGTGCTCTGATGGGAACGATCGACGGGCATATAATGCAGACAGCCCGGAAAAACATAAAATCCTAGTCATCAGCGATCCCATTTCCCGCATTAGACTGAAGAATCAACCAGCAATCACACTCTGTTTACCAGAGGGCATGGCCACCGATGTAGCTGCTAATCTGGAGTTGGTGCTGGCGAAGTCTAAAACTGGCAAGTGTAGGGAGTATAGAGATATTGGTATTCACGTTGGCACCAACGATATTAGGAAAAGGCAGTCAAAGGTTAAAAAGCAGAACCTCGTGTCAGCATGTAAATTAGCTAGAAAGATGTCAGCATCGAGTAATAGTCTCTGGCCCCCTCCCAGCAGTGACGAGATCTACAGCAGACTCACAGCTCAGTCGCTGGGTGAAGAAGGAGTTCAGCCCGTCGCAGTCGATAGAGTTTGTGGATAATTGGCCCTCTGTCCAAAGCTAAGCCTTCACCATTGACACAGTGATTCAAACTAGGTTTAATAAAATAAAAAAGGAAGTGTCAATAAAAGCAACCTTATTAAACTAAAGCCTTAATTTAGACGGGTCATAAACAAAAGGGACATTAATTCCTCGTATATTAAAATAGGTCTCTAAATAGTAATAGGATCGCTTGCCTCAAAGGCAATTATTGTGTATTAATTAATCACTGATCATACATCAGATTTAATTTGCCTGTGTGAGACCTGGCTCACGTCTGAAGAATTTACAGTTTTAAATGAGACCTCTTCTCCTGGTTAAACTAGTGATCAGATTCCATGTACATCCAGTAAAGGGGGTTGGGGGGGTTGCTAATAATTATGCTACACAATATAAAGTTTCACTAAAACCTGGGTTCACTGGGTTTCAGTCATTTGAAGTTTTATTCATGAGAACAAACCAGGGTAATACATCGTTTTTGATAGATACTTTTACAGGTCTCCCGGGCCATGCATAACGTTCTTTAGTGAGTTTCCAGAATTCTTGTCCAACATTGTAGTCATGGCAGATTCTATTTTAATCTCTGGGGATTTTAATATCCACATGGAAAAACCAGTAACCCTCTTCAGAAGGCTTTAGAAGCCTTAATTGAATGAGTAGGTTTTGTCCAGCATGTCTCAGGACCTACGCATTGTGACATTGGCTTGTCGGACCACTATCTTATTACATTTACATACGAATGTGGATGACAAAAAAACTTTCTGCTCATCAATTCCGAAAAAAATAAATGCTAGTTTTAGAACCTAAGAAACAAAGAGACTTGTTGACAGATCTCATGTGGAACCTAAACAGATTTATGGTCAAATCACAAAAAACTGTGAGAAACCTTGGCGCGACCCTCGACCTGGATCTCTCTTTTGCCACCGTAATTTTACAACAGCCTGGTCCTTCTGACGCAAAGACGAACATCTACTGGTCATTGTGTGTCAGCAACACCCTCCCATTCAACACGTGCATGGGTCAAATGACCCATCATGGCAGAAAAACTAGGTGTCAATGCCTCAGCACTTCTAGTGTTAAAGAACCCCTGGTTTGCTTTTGCAGTATGTTTTGGGTTATTGTCCATCTATAATGCTACTTCCGCTGTGGTATAGAGATCATAAGTTGTGATTCAAATCATGAGCTGTTCCAAGCGTTATTCATACTTTTTTCTCCCCGTCATTTTGGAACAAGTTGATCTTAGTTTCATTTATCAGTAGAACGCTGTTCCAGAATATTTGTTGGCAAAATCTGGCCTTTCTATTCTATTCTTTGCAGCATAAGAATGGCCTGTTTCACTCAAATTCAGAGTTTCTTTGACCGCCTGTTGTGGGTTCACAGCAACAGCTTCCACACCTGCAATCAACTCCAGACCTTTTACCTGCTTAATTGAAATAACAAGGAAATAGCCCTTACCTGTCCATGTAACAGCTACTGGGTCAACTGTCCAATTACTTTGTGTCCATTAGAGAGCTGTACAAATGTGAGACAATGAGAACACAGTTTTATTTCCTATTGTTTCATTTTGTTGCACCTCCGTCCTCCTCTTTTCTTCTCCTGGTTAGTTTCAGGATCTGTGGTTTGCCTGACAGGTCATCAATTAAACTCCAGCTTCAATCTGCCAGATTCTCATAAACGTCTGTTATTGTGGCCTGTGCAGCGTACTCACACATATATACTGGTGTGTCGTGCACGCATGCACACAGAAACACACACTGTCATGAACAATATAAACCCAGATGTTTGAAAGTTCCACTGCACAAACATACTAAACATACATGCACAGACATACAGTCCCCTCCAAAAGTATTGGAACGGTAAGGCAAATTCCTTTGTTTTTGTTGTTCACTGAAGACATTTGGGTTTAAGATCAAAAGATGAGTATGAGACAAAAGTTCAGAATTTCAGCTTTTATTTCCTGGTATTTACATCTAGATGTGTTAAACAACTCACGACATACCACCCTTTGTTTGAACCCACCCATTTTTCACGTGAGCAAAAGTATTGGAACATGTGACTGACAGGTGTTTCTGGTTGCCCAGGTGTTGCCTTTTAGGTTGATTGTCCAAACAATAAATAGCTCTGCATGACTAGTCTAAGTTTTCATCCTTGATTCAAACCTATCAAGACTGCATTTCCTGTTATAGAGGATAAACCAACATGAAGACCAGAGAGCTGTCTGTGGGAGAAAAGCAAGCCATTGTCAAGCTGAGAATAGAAGGAAAGTCGATCAGAGTCATTGGACAAACATTGGGCATAGCAAGCACAACAATTTGGAATGTCCTGAAAAAGAAAGAAACTATTGGTGTACTGAGTAACAGATGTCGAACAGGTCGGCCAAGGAAAACAACAGTAGTTGATGACAGAAGTATCGTGAGAGCTGTGAAGAAAACCCCCAAAACATCGGTAAGTGACATCACCAACGACCTCCACAGTGCAGGGGTGAAGGTATCACAATCCACTGTTCGAAGAAGACTCAGAGAGAAGAAATATAGAGGCCACACCACAAGATGCAAACCACTCATCAGCAGTAAGAATCGGAAGGCCAGATTGGAATTTGCAAAGAAGTACAGAGATGAGCCGCAAAAGTTCTGGAACACAATCTTATGGACTGATGAGACCAAGATTAATCTCTACCAAAGTGATGCATGGTGGAGGTAATGTCATGGCTTGGGCGTGCATGGCTGCTTCTGGAACAGGCTCATTGATATTTATTGATGATGTAACTGATGATACTGATGGTAGCAGCAGAATGAAGTGTACAGAAAAATGTTGTCTGCCAATTTACGGAGAAATGCATTGAAACTAATCGGGAGGAAGTGTATCATGCAGCAGGACAATGACCCAAAGCACACTGCCAACAAAACAAAGGACTTCATCAGGGGGAAAAGTGGAAGGTTTTAGACTGGCCAAGTCAATCACCTGCCCTTAACCCAATAGAGCATGCATTTCACCGCCTTAAGAGGAGACTGAAGGGAGAAACACCGCGAAACAAACAAGAACTAAAAGAAGCTGCAGTATAAGCCTGGAATAGCATCACAAATGAAGAATGCAACAGTTTGGTGACGTCGATGGGTCGCAGGCTTGGGGCAGTTATTGCAAGCAAGGGTTATGCCACCAAATATTAAATGTTATTTTCTTTATTTGTTCCAATACTTTTGCTCACGTGAAAAATGGGTGGGTTCAAACAAAGGGTGGTATGTCGTGAGTTGTTTAACACATCTAGATGTAAATACCAGGAAATAAAAGCTGAAATTCTGAACTTTTGTCTCATACTCATCTTTTGATCTTAAACCCAAATGTCTTCAGTGAACAACAAAAACAAAGAAATTTGCCTTACCGTTCCAATGCTTTTGGAGGGGACTGTATACGCCCATATTGTACTAGTAAATGGTCTTCTACTAAAACATGTGCTACAGTCTGTGCAGTGTTCATTATCTCACTCGTCTTTCCCAGTCAGCCGTGTTCTCCCCTGCTCTTCTCCACGC
Organism: Dallia pectoralis; assembly: GCA_029465975.1. NCBI lineage: Eukaryota > Metazoa > Chordata > Actinopteri > Esociformes > Umbridae > Dallia > Dallia pectoralis. The sequence goes on from CM055756.1 coordinate 1,231,661, forward strand.
CTCACTTGGCTTCATCTACTACATTACAGTTTCTGCTTTACTCTTGGGTTCAGCGAGTTCACAGTGCTTAACAGTCTGTGGAGGTACACACGGGCCTTCCTCAATCTCTCTCTCTCTCTAATTCTCTTCTCTCTCTACTTCTTCACATTTTTTGGCCAATACAACAGTGCGTGATTAATTAGTAATGCCAGTAGCAACGAAAGCTCCAATTAGTTGTCATCGCCACTCCCAAGAGCAAATCGCTCCCCTTTTCCTCATTTCCTCATTTCCTCTCTTTCCTTGATTTAATTCAGTCTCATTTTTACTTTTCCTCAGCCAAGGCACCTGTATATTCATACTTGTAATATCCACAGCTAATTGGTGTGAACTTTACCATTTGTCACCATAACCAGCAGCATAACATCCTGCATCTCACTGTGGGTTTGCCTCTGAAGCTAAACAAGTGGGTGTTGGCTGTACCTGCATGTGACTTAATGTGCTGTTAAAGGACAAGTAGGGGGCACTCTTCCCTCTAGTATAAAAGTCTGTTTCAAATGCACCCAGAGTAGTGTAGTGTATCATCTATTAAATAGCTAACTGTCTATTTGGTCTTTTTGAGCAGTAATGTTTATTTACATTTCACTGTTATATCCATCCGCATAACATTCTGCATCACACTGTGGGTTTGCCTCTAAAGCTAAACAAGTTGTGTATGCATGGTGTGTATGCATGGTGTGTATGCATATTGAGTATGCATGGTGTGAATGTTTTGTGAGTATGCATGGTGTGTATGCATGGTGTGTATGCATGGTGAGTATGCATGGTGAGTATGCATGGTGTGTATGTATGGTGTGTATGCATGGTGTGTATGCATGGTGTGTATGCATGGTGAGTATGCATGGTGAGTATGCATGGTGAGTATGCATGGTGTGTATGCATGGTGTGTATGCATGGTGTGTATGCATGGTGAGTATGCATGGTGTGTATGCATGGTGTGTATGTATGGTGTGTATGCATGGTGTGTATGCATGGTGAGTATGCATGGTGAGTATGCATGGTGAGTATGCATGGTGTGTATGCATGGTGTGTATGCACGGTGTGTATGCACGGTGTGTATGCATGGTGTGTATGCATGGTGAGTATGCATGGTGTGTATTCATGGTGAGTATGCATGGTGAGTATGCATGGTGTGTATGCATGGTGTGAATGCATGGTGTGTATGCATGGTGTGTATGAATGGTGTGTATGCATGGTGTGTATGTATGGTGTGTATGCATGGTGTGTATGCATGGTGAGTATGCATGGTGAGTATGCATGGTGAGTATGCATGGTGTGTATGCACGGTATGTATGCACGGTGTGTATGCATGGTGTGTATGCATGGTGTGTATGCATGGTGAGTATGCATGGTGTGTATTCATGGTGAGTATGCATGGTGTGTATGCATGGTGTGAATGCATGGTGTGTATGCATGGTGTGTATGAATGGTGTGTATGCATGGTGTGTATGCATGGTGAGTATGCATGGTGAGTATGCATGGTGAATATGCATGGTGAGTATGCATGGTGTGTATGCATGGTGTGTATGCGTGGTGAGTATGCGTGGTGAGTATGCGTGGTGTGTATGTGTGGTGTGTATGCATGGTGTGTATGCATGGTGTGTATGCATGGTGAGTATGCATGGTGAGTATGCATGGTGAGTATGCATGGTGTGTATGCATGGTGTGTATGCATGGTGTGTATGCATGGTGAGTATGCATGGTGTGTATGCATGGTGTGTATGCATGGTGTGTATGCATGGTGTGTATGCATGGTGTGTATGCATGGTGAGTATGCATGGTGAGTATGCATGGTGAGTATGCATGGTGTGTATGCATGGTGTGTATGCACGGTGTGTATGCATGGTGTGTATGCATGGTGTGTATGCATGGTGAGTATGCATGGTGTGTATTCATGGTGAGTATGCATGGTGAGTATGCATGGTGTGTATGCATGGTGTGAATGCATGGTGTGTATGCATGGTGTGTATGAATGGTGTGTATGCATGGTGTGTATGTATGGTGTGTATGCATGGTGTGTATGCATGGTGTGTATGCATGGTGAGTATGCATGGTGAGTATGCATGGTGAGTATGCATGGTGTGTATGCACGGTATGTATGCACGGTGTGTATGCACGGTGTGTATGCATGGTGTGTATGCATGGTGAGTATGCATGGTGTGTATTCATGGTGAGTATGCATGGTGTGTATGCATGGTGTGAATGCATGGTGTGTATGCATGGTGTGTATGAATGGTGTGTATGCATGGTGTGTATGCATGGTGAGTATGCATGGTGAGTATGCATGGTGAGTATGCATGGTGAGTATGCATGGTGTGTATGCATGGTGTGTATGCATGGTGAGTATGCGTGGTGAGTATGCGTGGTGTGTATGTATGGTGTGTATGTATGGTGTGTATGCATGGTGTGTATTCATGGTGAGTATGCATGGTGTGTATGCATGGTGTGAATGCATGGTGTGTATGCATGGTGTGTATGAATGGTGTGTATGCATGGTGAGTATGCATGGTGAGTATGCATGGTGAGTATGCATGGTGAGTATGCATGGTGAGTATGCATGGTGAGTATGCATGGTGTGTATGCATGGTGTGTATGCATGGTGAGTATGCGTGGTGAGTATGCGTGGTGTGTATGCATGGTGTGTATGCATGGTGTGTATGCATGGTGTGTATGCATGGTGAGTATGCATGGTGAGTATGCATGGTGAGTATGCATGGTGAGTATGCATGGTGTGTATGCACGGTGTGTATGCACGGTGTGTATGCACGGTGAGTATGCACGGTGTGTATGCACGGTGTGTATGCACGGTGTGTATGCATGGTGTGTATGCATGGTGTGTATGCATGGTGTGTATGCATGGTGTGTATGCATGGTGAGTATGCATGGTGTGTATGCATGGTGTGTATGCATGGTGTGTATGCATGGTGAATATGAATGGTGTGTATGCATGGTGTGTATGCATGGTGTGTATGCATGGTGAGTATGCATGGTGTGTATGCATGGTGTGTATGCATGGTGTGTATGCATGGTGTGTATGCATGGTGTGTATGCATGGTGTGTATGCATGGTGTGTATGCATGGTGTGAATGCATGGTGAGTATGCATGGTGAGTATGAATAGTGAGTATGAATGGTGAGTATGCCTGGTGAATATTAATGGTGAGTATGAATGGTGAGTATGCCTGGTGAATATGAATGGTGAGTATGCATGGTGTGTATGCATGGTGTGAATATATGGTGAGTATGCATGGTGTGTATGAATGGTGAGTATGCATGGTGTGTATGCATGGTCTGTATGCATGTTGTGTATGAATGGTGTGTATGCATGTTGTGTATGAATGGTGAGTATGCGTGGTGAGTATGAATGGTGAGTATGCATGGTGTGTTTGAATGGTGAGTATGTTTATAATTTCACCAGAAAAAATGTTTTTCTTTACAAAACAAGGCAATTTCTATGTGACCCAAAACTTTTGAACGGTAGTGTATGTCACATGAACTCATGATGAACCACAATTTAAGCAGACTAATTGTTCTCTCGCAGTTCACCTAATGATATACACACGCTCTCTTTCTCTGTACACACTTTCTCAAACAGAATACAATAAGGATGATTTATAGACAAAATATTGCTTGTGTAAGTGCTGATGTTGAATGAATACATCAATCAAGAAGGTTGTACTAATACATTATAGACCTACTTCAAATATCTCATTAGAATGCCCACGCAGTGTTTTTAATTACATATCTAATTATCACATATGTATGTTGAATAAATCACAGGGTGTATATATACATTTTAAATATAGTCTTTACTCTTTACATGCTGGGTAATATTGTGGACAATAAGAAACATTTTACAGTACAAAGAACATCTTGTATGTTAGGATGGATAACGATTCACACAATTGCTCGGATGAACTTTCAGGTCCTTTATAGTCAAAACGAGTTGAACAGTCGTTACACTACTTTCTTAACCAATAATTATTTGTTGGTTGGTGGAAAGTGTCTTACGAATCCGGCCAATCTGTGCTGAGAAACCGAATTCCAAGCTCAAATTCTATGCTATGGGATAAGACCTTTTTTATGCTTACATTTGTGACAATGATAGCCTCTCGTTCACATTGGTACATGTTTGTTTTCTTTACTGTAAATTTACTGTAGAGTCAATTGTAAATATTCCATCTATTCCCTTAGGGATGCTTCAATACTGGCAAAAAATATAGAAACAGATGTGACTTAAACATATAAGTTGTTGACAACATGAAGGACGGAAACACGTGAGCTATGCCTTGTGAACGCCACAATAACCTCAATATTTATTCCCACTCTGCAATTACTTTACACTTGAACAGCCACTGAAACTACTAGTTGCTCTAACATGTAGATGGAGGCAGGACACAGGTGCAGAGAGAATAGAGGTCTTTAATGAAATAACTAAAGTGTAACAGAACTGGGAAACACAACAACGTACATGAACAGAATCCCATCAATGATTGACAAGACACATTAACAAATAAATGAATTGGGACAATTATCTGGAACACTGGTGAGGCAATAATGGCAATGAACAGGTTGTGGTGCTCCAAAATAAAGGATAGAGGGTGTTAGGTCTCCCTGGCAACGCAAACGTGCTGTGCCAGCAGGTGAAAGTTGAAAGTGGTTTAACACCAGAAGCGCCAGAAGCGGGTCATTTAACCCAGAGGCACTTAAACATAAAATTGCTGGCACAATAAACTTACAGAAAGCTCCTTTTAGGAATGACTCACTGGAAAAGCTCATTTAAAGCTATTTTGCCGAACATACATGCTAACACACTATCTGCTTTTTTGATTGTCTTTTTGTTTATCTGTATATCTTCTTGTCTGTCACCAGGTGGCGCATAAAACAGAGACACCAATGCGCATTATCTGCAAATGAATTTTGATGACCTAAATGTAACGTGATATTATCACACTTAAATTACCACACAGATTTTTTTAAATTAAACCTAATTATTTTTTATTTATTGTAGACAATATTGAGTTAACTTGAATGATATGAAAATCGTTCTCTTGTTATGTGTAACAAGGCGTCATCAGGAAAGTTCTAAAAGCCAAACCTATAGGCTACGCTTCACAGCCAACAATATTTTGCTTTTCAAAGACTAATGGCTTACTGAAACAATAGGCAATTGATAATTGTTAGAACATAAATAATATTAGGCTATGTAAAGAAAATATAATGCATTGTGTACAACAATGTACGTTGTGTGTAGCCTTTTGGAACGCTGAAAATGAAAAGCCGGAACTGGAATAGACTATTATATACTGCAAATGAATATCGATAACCAAAATTGTGATATAATCACAATAATATTACTACACTGATTATTTTAAATTAAACCAAATTAATTCAGACATATTATAGACAATATTGTGTAAGTTCCATCAGTGCGCTATTTCCTTACATGAATATTGCCAAGTCGCTTCCGTGTAATGTAAGGGACGAGGCAGCATCATGGAAGTTTTAAACTACAAACTTATGTAGGCTACGCTTCACTGTCAAAGCGTCAAGAAAAATCTATAATAACATTATACATACAATTCATATTAAGTGGAAAATAGCCCTAAACGTTTATTAAAATTCTATTTGGTTAGGATGTTTGATTACATTACAGTGATTACATTAAATCAAATTCATCTTGATGTTTTATAGACAATAAGCAAAGCCAAGGCTACTTAGGTTTAATAAGAAATACATACAGTGTTCGCATTTACATGTAAAGAGGCGATTGAGAGAAACATTCCCCAATGCCCACACAAAATGCAAATCTTAGTGTAATCACTGTTTGAGTTAATTTGCCATAATTAGTTGCCTACATGATTGGCAGCAAATGAACCCAAGCAGCCGAGTTGAAATAGTGAATCAGCCGCCCCGAACAAACGAACGACTCGGACAGGCCACACAAGTGTCCCACTAATCCGGCACTTCCGACACAGAATGAACACACAACCACTCGAATTGAATGAAAATGACACTGCCGTGCAGACCAAATGGTCAGTGACAGGCATTATTCCACGTTCCCCTCGCTCGAAATTCAATTTGACCAGATGCTTCTGATTTCTTCAAAGGCTTTGAGAAACAAGAAAGCTAAACAGTAGAGCTATAGTGCAAAAATTGCCTAATTATATTGTAACGGTTCATGTTTGGGTTTCTTTTGTGTGCTCATTTCTGTCTCCCTCTGGTGGTTGTTCTTGCATATTGTTTTGTCCTGTACCTTTCCTTTCCCCCTTGTCACTAATTTTCCTGTTTCCTAGTTCCTGTTCCCACAGTAAGTCTGTTTCTCGTTGTCATGGTCCTGGGGCCTGTACCATGCTGGTAGTTGAACAAACTCAGGGTTCCAGGATTGGTTCAGAATTGACAAAATCAAACCGACGCAATCAGGCTTTATTGGTACCATGAAGCAGCTCATCAACTTACTTTGTCAACCCAGGCTTTGATCCTTAAACTCTGATTACTCCGCGCGCGCGTGCACATAAAAGAGTAACGTCGGCACCGAACAACCAATCACGTTCGATATGGATAGGGCGAGAGCAATATATTTTTTCCGCGGAGGACCAAGAAATTATTCTTCAGAAATATGAGGAATATAAAAATGTTTTTTTTAAGCCCGCAGTAACACCGTCTCTGCTGTCAAAGCAAGAGAACAATCTTGGAGCAACATTGCTGATTGTTAATAACGAAGTTAAAGAAATAAATTTTATAGGCGATTAATGTAAAATAATGATTTTAGGCTAATCATATTGAAAATGAATGAAATGAAAATGTGTGTATTCATATAAATATATATATATATAACATGTGTGTAAAATGTGAAGCCATTGCAACAGAGAACAGAAGCTAGGAATTAATTACGTCACCTATATGTGTCTTTGCTCACCGCTGATTGGTCCAACTTCTGACTTAGATCTCGAATGCAGAACATAACCTGCCCCGGAGCAGGTTAGCCGTGCAGCGTCAGATACCATGGCAACGAATACCGATTGAAGCCGAGCTACTTACATGGTACCTAAAACCCAGGGTTAGGGGAAACTTAACTGAAACATAGCTGGCTAGCCACCAAAACCAGCTTCATGGTACAGGCCCCCGGTGTCTGTTCCCAGTGTTTTGGTCTGTTCGATGTTATGTTTTGTTTATGTTTTGTTTATTCCCTGCGCCCTGCACCTGCTTCCAACACCCGCAATCCTCAGTCCTGACAGAATGAACCAACCACTACTGGAAGCAGCAAGTGGCTATAGGCGGGTGTGTGTGGAATGCTGCCCGAAACCCGTGAGGAGAGGTTCACGCGTCTTTGCATGGGTCCTTACTGCATAGATGACTCTGAGCCAGAGGATGAGTCTGGAGAAGAGGATTACCTGAAGGGGGGAATTCAGCTGGGATCCCTTAACCCTCCGGCTGATACCCGTTTTACCTCCAGCAGTTCTCCAGCAGTTCTCTGCTCTGCACCAGCCAGGTCGACCTCCTGATCTGTCTCCGCTCTTCTGGGGTTCGGCCCTGCACCAGCCTGTCTGACCTCCTGAACCACATCCGCCTGCCTGGTGCTCTACCACACCTCAGTCAGTACGGCCTCCGGACCCGCCGCTTGATCCGTCCTGGCCGATACGGCCACCTGACCCGCATCCGCCTGTCCGGCCTCCTGACCCGTCTCCGCCGATACAGCCATCTGAGCCGTCTTCGCTGGTTAGACCTTTTCTGACTCTGTCCCTGTTCCTGGGGCATTCCCACATCAGTGGGTAGTCCTCAAACTTGTGGGTTGTTTTTTGTTCTTGTGGCGCTTCAGGAGCCGTGCCTTGAGAGGGGGTCCTGTAAGGGTTCATGTTTGGGTTCATTTTGTGTGCTTGTTTCTGTCTCCCTCAGGTGGTTGTTCTCGGATATTTTTTTGTCCTGTACCTTTCCTTTCCCCCTTGTCACTAATCTTCCCGCCCTTGCCCAATTGTTGTCTATTAGTCCTCATTATATGTATATAAGCTTCCCAGTGTGTCTTGTGTTTGTTGGTTCATTGTTTCCTGTTTCCTAGTTTCTGTTCCCACAGTAAGTCTGTCTCTCGTTGTCATGGTACTGGTATCTGTTCCCAGTATTTTAGTCGGTTCGGTGTTATGTTTTGTTTATGGCCCCCGTGCCTTTGTGGTTTTCCCACATGGTTGTGTGTAGTTTGTAGTTTGGATTATTTTAACAATAAATTCTCAGTTCATCATTATCCCGGCGCCCTAACATCTGTTTTCCGTTAGCTTGCACCTGCTTCCAACACCCTCAGCCCTGACATATATAGCCTTACTTTATAGTGCAGCCTGGTGACATGATTTTTTTCAGACTGTGCTTGTTTATAGGGCGCCATCTCTTGTCTGATTTTATTCATTGTCCGATTTGCCCTAAACTAAATAGTTATTAACTGCCTATGAATAGTTAAGCTTCTCTGAGTAGGTCACTGTGGCACCTTCTGGAAGCCTCTTCCTTGATCGCCCGCAGACGTCTAAGATCAGCTGTGAACCAGGGTTTGTCGTTGTTATAGCGAACCCGAGTTTGAGTCTAGATGCAGCTATCCTCATCATATTGTCGCTAACTTGGTGAACAGGATCCCAACAAAGGAATCTTGGATTATCACCTCCAATATGAATCAAGAATTTATAAAAGTGATTTTAATTGAAATAGTTTTTAAAATTGATATTTTACAATGTTTGCCATTAATAGCCCTTGTACAGACACACTTGATTAAAATAAAGACTTAATGATGAGTTGATTGGTTGATTGAAGTGTGTTAGTACTAGAGCAAACATGTTTCTAATTAGGATTGGGTCCCCAGCACCATGACTGAGTTTTGGTTCTCCTAACAGTGAAGACAGTAAGGTAGTCAGTTTATGAAGAACTGTTTGTATTCTACTCAATGTCTAAATAATCAACTGCCAAGTCATCTCCTCTTCAATACAGACAATTTAATTCAATTAGACAGAAAGTGAAAAACCATAACCATTACATTAATTGCAGATACTGACAACAGGCCTTTATAATGGAGAAAGAGAACCTGGTGGATTAAGGCACTGAATAAGTTGTTTAACTAAAACATTATAATATAACACTTTTACTAGAAGAATGATGGTGAAAGATACATCTCAATTTGATAACTTTTTAATGTATAGATCAGTATATACTTCTTCATTTTATATAGACGTCAGTGGTGTACAAGGTATGTTTGTTTGTATAACAGATTTCATATATGGCGATATTCAAAGTGCTTTGTATTTAAGAAAACATATTAAAAACATATATTTTAATTAATTAATATATTAATATGCTAAAAGCATATTGAAGGATTTATAAACAGCTGTGTAAACATTCAAGTTTTCAGTCCAGATTAAAAAGTGGTAAATGTTGACTAAATGCTGCCTCATGCCTTTGTACTTAACGAACGGTTACATGTTGGTTCTAGAGGCTTCACAGCTTGAGAGATGTAACTGGCCCAAAAGCAAGCAAGTGCAGAGAACTAAGAATTGGTGTAAAAAGAAGCAGCATTCTGAATGAGCTGCAGTTTTCCGAGGGCTTTATTACAAACATTTTGGGTATGTTTTTCTATATCTTGTCCATAGATTGTCTAACGCTAGCTATGTTTTTAAGGTGATAATAGACTGATAATTTAATTACATTTATGTGGCTATTTAAATTCAGAGATAATCCAAACTTACCCCTAGATTTGAAACTAGACGTATGGTCTTAAGGCACTGTGTGTCAATGTAATAACTGGCTGTCAGTCTGTCTTTGGCACAAAAGCCAAAGGTTTCAGTATTATATTTGCAGGTCCAATTATTGATTTGTTCAAGGCACTGTCTGTGGGTGTCAATGTGACCATATTTACTAGACGAGAGAGCTATACAGATCCGTGTGTCATCTGCATGATCATAAAAAGCTATTTTGTAGCATGTTTTGCCATTCGTGCTCAGCTTTTCGGCACTCTCTCTCTTATGGGATTTTACAGACAGAGCATTTTTCTAAGGTGGTTTTGCCTGCCACTTATAATTTTGATCCCAGCAGGTTCAATTGCATTATTAACATTCAGAACTTTACGAACTTCAAAACGAGTAAAAACTTCATCAAATAGTATCAAACATATGGTGCAGTTGAGGGAAGTCTGGGTCGTATTCATAAATCACCCACCAGTAAAACAAGTAACAAGTAAAAGTAAAACAAGTAGCTAGCCTTTGCAAAAATTGAAGTTTGAACTTTGTGAAACAACACCAGCATGACTCAGATGTTTACTTTGTTTAAATGGTTTATCTGAATCGGTCACATAACTGTTCTCCAGGGAGGTGTGCTGAAGTTAATCAAATGCGCTTGTAGATGTAGACAACGTTGTTGCAGGTGGGACAGTGGTGCACCACGTCTTTACATGAGTCGACACAGAATGGAATGAGACAGCATGGCCAACACCTACAGGGACACACATTGGGATCAGATTAGATTTCTATCAGAGTCTTATGTGCTAATTGCCCGGTCCTTTATTCTACTGCACTTAACTCTGTATAGGCTTTAGATGAGAGGGTCAAAACAGTTATCTAATGCACATACAACCTAAGGGTTTGATCCCAGGACTAATACATACCTAAACCAACACAGAGATAACATGCATTTTCTAATACATACCTATATTACTATAAAGAAGAAGCTTGAATTGACTATAACAGACCTATACTATTATAGAAATAAAGAATGATTGGACGTATACACACCTATGCTACTACTGAGATATAGCATGAATTGTCTCCTTGAGGAAGCCTCAACAAGTGCAGAATACTAGTCAGCGATTACACCAGAGATTTGTCTTACCCGATGATAAAGAGGCCACCACATATGAGCCAGGTGAGCAAACCAGAGTTGGTCTCTGTCCTAGTGACTACAGTCTGCTGGCAGTGGGGACACATTGTAGAGCCTGCAGCGTCACTCAGGGCAGGAGCCATGATTACCTGGGTTACTGTGGACAGAGGCAAAGCAGATTAGGACATTCAAAGTGTTCCCTGCTTTGATCTTGTCCCAAACCATATTGTCTCTTTCTACAAATTTTCCCTTGACGTTCAAAATGTTATTCCTTTTCCCATGTCATTTGTCTGTCTTTCGTTCGTAGGCACAGATGTGACACATATTTGATTGGGATTTTCTGTTTTTTAAACGAAGATATGCATATGAGCTAAGAAAATGATATGCGAAAGAAACTACTGATCCCTGGTGGCATACTCAGAAAAGAAAAGCACACATGTTTATCCTTGTATACTTATCTGGAACTGAGACTTAACCCCTCAGAAAATCATGTTTCCTGTTCCCTAATCCTAAAACCTAAACCCATTAAGCTTACCATTATGACTTAACTTAACCTAACTCCTAAACTTAACTACTAATTCTTCAACTTTAAAGTCACCCCAATTCTAACACTATGCCAAAATTTCCAGAAACATAACCCATAAGCCATACATTGATTTTGCCTACTGTAAAATTGTTCAGGTTTTTCCTCTTTTTGGACACTTACTACACAAACTACACCTACACACAGTTTACACACACAAACACGCTGGCACTAATATACACAAACATACAGTTGAAGTCAGAATTATAGTTTTATTCTGCATAATTTCAGCTAATTTATTTCATCATATTCCCAGTGGGCCAGACGTTTACATGCCCTCAATTAGCACTTGGTAGCATTGCATTTAAACTGTTCAGCTTGGGTCAAGATTTGAGTAGCCTTCCACAAGCTTCCCACAAAAAGTTGGATGAATATTGGCCCGTTGCATCTGACAGAACTGGCGTAACTGAGTCGGGTATCTAGGCCTCTTTGCCAGCACATTCTTTTTCAGTTCTGCCCAAACAATTCTCTATAAGATTAAGGTCAGGGCTTTGAAATAATCACCACATCAACAACCAATACATTCACTTTGTTGCCTGTAAGCCATTTGGCCAAAACTTTTTGCTGTCAAGCCTCACCCTTTTTCCTCCAAATATAACAATAGTCATCTCTCTAAAAAGGGTGACCTTTGTTTCCATGAGCAGCTGCAAACCGTAGTCCTTCCTTTTTATGGCAGATTAAGAGCAGTAGCTTCCTCCTTGCTGAGCGGCATTTGAGGGTATGTCAATATAGGACTCGTTTTACTGTAGATATAGGTGCATTTGTGCAGGTCTCCTCCTGTTGTTCTGGGATAGATTTGCACGTTTTGCACCAAAGTGCATTCATCTCTAGGAGACAGAACGTGTCTCCTTCCTGAGCGGTATAGCAGCTGTGTCCCATGCTGCTCATACCTGCAAACGATTGTTGCTACAGATAAACGCGGCACGTTCAGACGTTTGTAAATTGCTCCCAAGGATACATCAGCCTACTTTTCTTATTCTGTGGTCTTGGCTGATTTCTTTATAGACTTTCCCATGGTGTCAACCAAGGAGGAACTGAGACTCACAGCCTCACACGCTCGCACACACAAACACACAGACACACATATTTATTTCACTTCCTTGTACTAGGACAAGGCAAATCACATGGCCTGCCTGTTCTAAAGAATATTTGCTCAGTGTCCAATGTTATTTTGTTCTGTTGAATAAAAGAAAACAGACAAGGACATTTTGAACCGGTTTACTCTAGATATTGTAGCCTGGTCTTAGACCTGTTGGTACTCAATGTGACAATTCATGAAATTGAGTTAGTTATAGAGGACAACCTGATCTGGGACCAGGCTATTAGTGTCTACATGAAAGCTGATGCTAGTTCAGATTGTCCATTTATTCCCACCAGGCTGCTGCACATTTTATCTGGCCTTCAAATCAGATCACCATTGGCATTATGTGGGTCGTGCTCTAAATGAATACTCTACATAGGGAATTGCAGACCTTTTGTGTTGGGGCTAGAAAAGACATTCCATCCTGGATGGCAAATTTTGCCGTGTATCTTCTTTTCTGCTGTTTTCTGAGTACAATAACGGGGGGACTTTAGGTCCTCACTCCTTGTTTTGATGTAGCTCTGATGTGGCACTGATTTCTTTCATTTTGGTTTGATTCATCACGCACACCAGGATTTGTAATTAGTCAATCAATTTAGATGGCTCGATTGTTTGTTGCATTGCTTTTCATTGTTTCCGAGTTACGTTCTATCAGTTGGTGTGTGTTATGTGTATCTGTCTGTTTCAAATGTATTTAGTAATTTCCTTACAGTTACTTGTTTTTATTGTTCGTCTTTTGTTTGTGTATTTAATAAATAACCGAACGGGATAACAAGCTCGTTTGGCTTTCCTCTGCACTATAAGCCTAGTTATATGACATGTACATTACATATTACATATTGCCCTACATACATTTTGAAATCTGCTCTCACATCTTGACACAGCTCCGTTGCACTACTCGGATATATATGACACATCTTATATTTATCCACTAATTATGCCACTGGTCTCTTGTCAAACTGTTCTTGTTGTGTGTTGTGTTTTTGCTCTATTTGCCCTCTTCATCAACGTTTAAAAAATGTGCTGCAGCTATTAGGGATGTAACGATATCAAAATCTCACGGTACGATACAATTTCGATATTGACCTCACGGTACGATATTTATTGCGATATTGTGGAAAAGCTCACGGTATTGTTAAATAGCTCACGATAGTGTTTGTGATGATAATAGCGAAAAAATACTGACATTTATTCTGCTTTTGCCAGTCAACAGGCAATTTATTGTTGTATTTATGGATCATGACAACATAAAACGCTGATCACATAGTGCTTTTAAAGTGCAAGTATCTGCAAACTTTTCGGGATGATGGGTCGTCAGATGACTTCGCATGTTGCTTGTGTTTTACTGTGGCAGTGCTTGCACATAGTCCATTGTCAGTCCACCACCTTCTCTACTTTTGCGTTTTTTGACACGGCGAAAACAACATGTTTCCAGACATCTGATTTAAAAGCTCAACTTCGGGGTTGTTTTCATCCTTACAAGTATCGCTGTCGGCCATGCTGGCTTGCTGTGAGCTTGTGTGGACAGGGTGCAGCGTGCAATCCTATTGGCTTAACAACGTTTGTTGTGACAACGCAGCGCAAAGGATTGCGGTATATGTAGTTAACAATGATTTGTTCCGCGGGACTGTGTTTATTCCTCTTGCTTTTTGACGGACACCTGTCCTTTTAATATTGTAACCTAACCACGACGATATAGAGACATGTTTACCACCGCGATAGCGCGATATCGTCAATATCGTTACATCCCTAGCAGCTATGCGTCAGAACAAATTCCTTGTATGTGTAAGAAGACTTGGCGAATAAACCTGATTCTGATTCTAGTCTCAAACATAACACACACATAAATACCGAGTTTTCTGAGAATTCTTTTTTGGAGATATTACAGAAATGTTTTTCCCATTCAGGGATGTTTTCGGAGTTATTTTTTAATCATATACCCATGAGCCAAAACATTCTTGCCTAATATGCGGTTGGTCATGGAGGCATGGACTCTACATGACTGCTGATGGTGTCTTGTGGTATCTGTGCTAGAAATATATTAGTGATCGTTAGCTCCTCATCTCCATGTAACCGCTTGCTTACGGCGGAAATGGCAGAGAGTTGCAGTTAATACGTTACTCCCGGTAGCCAGTGCTCTGTATTACCCCGAAGTATGAAGAGGCTAGGAGGCTAGGTGGCTAGGTAGACAGGTGGGCATTTTCAAGCTTCATTCATGAGAGCTCAAACAGGCACTTGTCACACAGCAGTAGTTATGGCTCCTACAAGAGGACAGTTCCACAAGACCGTTACACCCCTTTGTTCGCTTTTCGGTAAACAGCAGAAGTTAAAGCAATCAACACATCTGTTATCACACATTATAAAGTGCATCACACACCAAAATGCCCTATCAACCCACAACGTAATGGTCTTTTATTATAGCAATCCTGTTTTTCTTGCTCAACAATCTGGCACCAAGACATTAGCAGCAGATCCTTCAACTCCAGTTAGATGTGAGGTGGAGCCGTTGTGAATTGGACTTGTTGGTCCATCCTTGAACTCTTCATCATGTTCCTCAAACCCATTCTCAAACTATGTGTGGCGTGTGGAAAGGCACATTATCTTGCTGAGAAAAGCCATGGCATTAGTGTTATCCCATTGGCATCAAGGGGTGTACCTCGTCTGCAACAATCTTTAGGTGGATGGAACATGTTAAATAGATGTCCGCATGAATGCCCGATCAGAATCATCAGAAAAGTGTTTAATCGCCATGAATGTGTGAACAGACAAGGAATTTACTTTGGCAGGAAGGTGCTTACATACAACATATGAACAGTGTTGGGAGTAACGGCGTTTAAGTATAAAGGCGTTACTAACGGAGTTACTTTTTCAGTAACGGAGTAATCTAATTAATTACTGTTTCCATCGTTACAACGCCGTTATCTTTACTGAGATTGAAAGTGTCGCGTTACTACAATTTGGTTGAATGAAGCGCGAGGTGTCATGCTTTGGCTACACAACAGCTGCCTGGAGACAGCTGGGGTGGGGATGATGACGCCGTTGCAAATGCGATGATGATTGGCTGGGTGGGCGGTGCCTTGCTCACGCTGTCTCGCTGCACACACTCTGACTACCACTAAACAAGACAGCGTCAGCGACAATGGCGACGAGCCGGGGAAGTTCAAAAATAGCGGTGTCAAACTGGAAGTACCGGCACTATTTCTCGCTCATTGAAGTCAAAGGCAAGAATGTTTATGTTACATGCACACTATGCCCACATTGCCCAGGAAAAAAGACGTTATCCACGTCTGCCTCAAGCAACGGAAACCTAATGAAGCACCTCACATCAACACATGCTAACACGACACTTGTTGCTGCTGCTATCCCAAGCCCAAATGCAGCTAGCATGAGCTCCAGCAGAGACGGAGCCACTCTGTTAAAACAAGCAACGCTCGATGTATTACTTTACTGAATATTTAAGAGTTGGCTAGCTGTTTATTGTGCAGTATTATACAGATACAAATGATTGCACTAATTAAAGGCCAGATTTTCCTTTGTTTCTTTTTACCCAAGTTTTTGTGTCTTAAATTTGCACTTGAATTTTATTTTCAATATTTATTTATGTTTTTATCATATGCATATCATATGGCAGCTGCAATCTATTGAGTTCAAATAAATACCAGATGTTCTAAAATACTGTATATAGTGTTTTATTCTTCAATCAGTTAATATAAACATCTTTGACGTTAAATGTTATAGAACGTAATAGCGTTTAGAACATAAACAAAATAATTTCACAGTTACTTTGCTGAGTAACTAATTACTTTTACAATGTGGCAACTGAGTTACTAACTCAATTACTTTTTGGGAGAAGTAATTTATAACTGTAACTAATAACTTTTTTAAGTAAGATGACCAACACTGCATATGAATAGAACAATATAAATTATACTAAGGGGGTGAGGGGGTATAGGGATAGTAATATACAAAATACTATATAGAATACAGATAAGTAACGTAAGAGGGTGAGGGGTATATGGATATAATATACAAAATACTATACATAATACAGATAAGTAACGTAAGAGGGTGAGGGGTATAGGGATAGTAATATACAAAATACTATATAGAATACAGATAAGTAACGTAAGAGGGTGAGGGGTATAGGGATATAATATACAAAATACTATACATAATACAGATAAGTAACGTAAGAGGGTGAGGGGTATATGGATAGTAATATACAAAATACTATACAGAATACAGATAAGTAACGTAAGAGGGTGAGGGGTATAGGGATATAATATACAAAATACTATACAGAATACAGATAAGTAACGTAAGAGGGTGAGGGGTATAGGGATAGTAATATACAAAATACTATACAGAATACAGATAAGTAACGTAAGAGGGTGAGGGGTATAGGGATAGTAATATACAAAATACTATACAGAATACAGATAAGTAACGTAAGAGGGTGAGGGGTATAGGGATAGTAATATACAAAATACTATACAGAATACAGATAAGTAACGTAAGAGGGTGAGGGGTATAGGGATAGTAATATACAAAATACTATACAGAATACAGATAAGTAACGTAAGAGGGTGAGGGGTATAGGGATAGTAATATAAAAAATACTATACAGGATACAGATAACTAACGTAAGAGGGTGAGGGGTATAGGGATAGTAATATACAAAATACTATACAGAATACAGATAAGCCTTCTGACTGGAAGTGAACCATCATAGTCTTGCGCAGGTTGAATTTATTCACTTGCCTCAGGAAGTACATCCTCTGTTGAGCTGGTCAGTGAGCAGATGTTCAAATCCCACTTGTGGTCCTGAGAGAGGATAGTGCCCAGAAAGTGGAAGGACTCTACCATGTTGACGGGGGAGCCACACAGGGTGATGGGTGAGAGTGGGGCTGAGTGAAGTCCACGACCATCTCCAGCATTGAGCTCTAAGTTGTTCTGGCTACACCAGGTCACCAATTTGTCAGCTTCCAGCCTGTAGTCGGACTCGTCCCCACCGGAGATGAGCCCAATGAGGGTGGTGTCGTCCGCAAACTTCAGGATCTTGACAGATGGATGACTTGAGGTGCAGCTGTTGGTGTAAAGGGAGAAGACCAGTGGAGAAAGGACGCAGCCCTGGGGGGACCCGGTGCTATTGGACCAGGCCACAGAGGCTGCGTCCGAAATCGCGTACTTCCATACTATATAGTATGTGAACAACAGTACGCGAGCAGAGTAGTATGTCCGAAATCATAGAATTCGAAAAACAGTATGCGAAAAGTACCCGGATGACCTACTACTTCCGGCGAGATTCCGAAGTGCGCATACGATGGTCACTTTACTATCCCATGATGCAACAGGAGAGAGGAGTTGTAATAGTTTTCAAGTGTACGTACTTTAGAAAACACTTTTTGTTAAATTCTATTTTTTGTTTAACATGATAAGTGATAAGATAAGTTAACGATTGACTTAAATGAGTAGATAATGTAAATGTTTGCGCTGTTATGACAGCGTATGTCACGTGACGTGATCTGTTATGATCACGCGACAATTTTAACATGGCGCATGTAGTACGTCCGGATTCCATTCATACTACCCGGATTCTTACTATAAGGAACATACTTTTTTAACGGTCGCAAAGTACGTTCTTATTAAAATGTATGTATGTATGTTGCAAGGGAGTCCAGGTGCTAGAGAGTGAAGTGGAGGGCCATGCTGACTGCATCGTCCACAAACCGTTTGGCTCTGTAGGCAAACTGCAGCCAGCACAAGACGTTCAAAGGACTTCATTACCACAGAGGTCAGCGCGACGGGTCTGTAGTCATTATGTCCTGTTGGCCTTGGCTTTTTGGGCACTGGGATGATGATGGAGGCCTTAAGACAGGCTGGTACATGGCATGTCTCCAGGGAGGGGTTGAAGATGGTGGTGAACACCGGTCCCAGGGGTCCCCAGCAGAATATTGCCTAGAGCACCACACCTCCTCGATCGGCTTGTCTTCCCACAATGCATCCTGGTGCAATCACATCCCTAGGTAAACAGCGCCTGTCCACGTGATATAAAAGAAAAAGGAACTCATCGGACCTGGGGACCTTCTTCCAGTGATCCGAGGTCCAGTTCCGATGCTTGCGTGTCCATTGTAGGTGCTGGCGGTTAGGTACCCTCATACGCAGCAGGATGTCATACATTGTGAAACATTCCTCTGTACCAACGTTAGCTATCATCAACATATCATTAACTATCATTAACATGATCTGTGACTTCTGCCACATGGACCTTTGTCGATTAGGACCATATGGGATAGCCTTGAGCATGGATGTGCCTTTGGCGCCATAGACCCTGTCGCCGGTCCAATCTCGCACCACTGTCGGTAGGTACTCACCACTGCTAACCAAAAGCACCCCAGAAGCCTTCTGGTTTTAGTGATGCTCTGACCCAGTCATCTGGCCATGACAATTCGGCCCTTGTCAAAGTCGCTCAGGACTTAACTCAGCTCATTTCTCCTGCATTCAGCATGTTGCCTACGAGACCAGATGTTATGCTTATTGTCTAGTCTATTCAGGCTGTGACATGTGTTTATGTTATTGGCTTTACCTGTCATAATGTTTGGCTCACCAGTGCATTGTTTAATCATTACATTGGTTCCTGTCCTTGCCTGCTGCTGTATACCAGAGCCTATCCAGACATGCAGGCTGACACTGCCTACATACATTGACTAAATATGTTAAATTCCACATAAATGTGCTGTGGTGGGCAACAGACTGAACAATAGTGTATCAGTTGTGTCTGTGTACCGCTACTGTTTTAGAAGGCAGTTTGGGTCAGTTCCTGGGAAATATACCTAATGCAACTCAGGTCACAAGTCAGGTCACAAGTCAGGTCACAAGTTGTTCTCAAACAAATCATGTGCATTTTGGTAACTCTACATTTGGCCATTTGATTATTTGGTCTTCCTTATTTATATTGTATTGACCCAAATTAATATAAAAAGTGACATGAATTAGTATTTTTCTTAATTTATTTCCACTATTTGACCAGGTATTTTTTATACCAGGTTATTTTTACCACATTTCTCTCAGCAGCAACCATGTTACCATGTTATGTTGGTATTTTTGTCACTTTGCTTTGCATTATTTCAAGTCACGTTTTGATATTTGGGTGAGAGTTTAGTGTTTGTTTGTTATCTTAGTAAGTCGCATATTCACAATTTAAAAACTGTTGTATATGTTTAAGTTATTCACAGAAATAAACTATAACAACAGAAAACTCAACAACGACAGGACAAGCAAATATTGATAAAACACAACGGGAGATGAGGAACTTCAAAAAGGACAGTGATTAGAGAAACAGGTGAAGGCAATAAAAAACAAAACAAGTGTATGTGATCCAAACGAGAGAGAGAAGGCGTTGGACCAAGACGTGACACATTATTCCATCAGGGTTTTTTGCCACTGATAAACACACGAATCAGCATATTGTTCTAAATTAATTAAAAATATATTCAAAGCAAATTTGGAAACGGTACTTCAAAGCATCAATCGGCGGTAGGATATTAGAACATTCCCAACGTATTGAGTCAACCCCAGCTCAAAGTAAAGTCCAATATTGAGAAATGTAGAAAACAAATGGGCATAGGTTCAAAAGGGTTATATTTAGGGTTAGTATGTTTGGGCCGGTTTATCTTTTGGAGATTATGGTTAGGATTAGTTCATTTATAGATTTAGTATTCGGACTAGGATATAGAGAACATGAATTTCAGGGTCTGGGTTAGGTCATCCCCACAATTATATGATTAATGTCCAGATGTACAGTGTGACCTGAACAGTAGGTACATGGAAAAGGCAAGTTCCAGGTCTAAGGTTTGATCAAGGACATATACAAAAAGGTGTGTGTGTATTTACATTTGATTTGAATGCATTGGTGAGCAGAGGAAGTAAGCGTGTCGTATCAACTCACCGACTTGCACAGGTCCTACTGGTGCAGCAATGTTTTGCTGTGGAGACGGGTACAACCCGGGTTGGGGACCTTGGGCAGAACAACAAGATCCACATTCAAATTATCACCAGAGAAACCCTGGCGTGTTAGTATCCATTTTGAGTCAAATTCAAATTGACCGAACAAACGCTCTAAAGGGCCACACACATGCAAACCACTAACAAATGGAGAATGTTCCAGATTATTTATATCTACTGATCTTTGAAGGGATCTTGATTACTATCATAGTGGAACAGAGTATTTACTGTTGTCCCAAACATACTATGCAACATATTTAATTCTCATGGCTCTATTGTGTATCTGAAAAAAATAAAATTTCTGTGTGGCTGACAGCATTGATGCAGGGAAGTTTGTGTGTGTGTGATAGTATATTTATAATATATCTTCACAATACCCATAAAACCTTGAGGCACAACTAAAAAAGCAGCTAAAGTATGGTATTAGATTATCCACCAGGGCATGAATATTCATATCATAGTGTGCTATGATGTTAGGAGTTTGGAAAAAAATATACAGTAACAAGGACAGCGACAATCTAGCGTAGGAAAGGGGTCACAGGGTGAGGAAATCTTGAATAATTGTACATGTAAGGTTTTGGGAAAACGATGTGTCCTCGCCAGTGACCGTACCAGTTTAACAAGTATGACAAGCACACAGGTCAAACTAAGATTCTCGTTGATGGTTGCTAAATGTAAACATGTAACTTTCAGATATCAGTCGATACCCACTAATGTTAGGATTTCTGTTTAGTGAAGTCCACAGGATGGTGGAATACAGATACCTGATCAATCACTCACCTGCCTGGTAGGGTCCAGGCTGGAACCCTGGTTGTGGAGGACCAGGGTTGCCAGGGTAACCTGGGGGTGGGGGGTATATCCCTTGTTCGGGTATCTGTCCCGTGTTTACCCCACCATAATTTGCCGGTGGTCCTGGGTATGGCGGGGACGCGTCATAACCTTTCTCCATCTCCGCTGATATCTACCTGCAATGAGAAAGGCCACAGTTGTTTTTGATAATGTTTCAATTTGACCCCTTCTTCCTTTATGTATCTAACTTGCAGCATGTCCTAGAAGGCTTGGTAAAGTGAAAGATAGGGATGTAACGATATTGACGATATCGCGCTATCGCGGTGGTAGACGTGTCTCGATATCGTCATGGTTGGGTTACAATATTAAAAGGACAGGTGTCCGTCAAAAAGCAAGAGGAATAAACGCAGTCCCGCGGAACAAATCATTGTTAACTACATAGACCATGATCCTTTGCGCTGCGTCGTCACCACAACCGTTGTTAAGCCAATAGGATTGCACGCTGCACGCTGTCCACACAAGCTCACAGCAAGCCAGCATGGCCGACAGCAATACTTGTAAGGATGAAAACCACAACCCCGGACTTGAGATTGTGCCCCTGCAGCTTTTAAATCTGATGTCTGGAAACATGTTGGTTTCGCCGTGTCAAAAAACGTAAAAGGAGAGAAGGTGGTGGACAGACAATGGACTATGTGCAAGCACTGCCACAGTAAACTGCGATACAACACGGGAAACACAAGCAACATGCGAAGTCATCTGACGACCCATCAACCCGAAAAGTTTTTACTTTTCTTAACTTGAACATTGCAGAGAAGAATAAGTTATGCAACCAAATATTACTATACAGAATATTGATATTCCTGACTACAACTTGCACTTTAAAAGCACTATGTGATCAGCGTTTTATGTTGTCATGATCCATAAATACAACAATAAATTGCCTGTTGACTGGCAAAAGCAGAATAAATATCAGTATTTTTTCGCTATTATCATCACAAACACTAGCGTGAGCTATTTAACAATACCGTGAGCTTTTCCACAATATCGCAATAAATATCGTACCGTGAGGTCAATATCGAAATTGTATCGTATCGTGAGATGTTGATATCGTTACATCCCTAGTGAAAGATAAGAAGGTGTCTGGAAGTTGTCATCGTTGACCCTTCCACCAATAAGTTCTGCTACTTGGCACTCGAACAAACCCTGAAGAATGCTGTGAACAACATGTTTTGAAGAGAATTTCGAATTTCAAATTCAAATCGCCACAGCCAATGACGCATGACAAACCTGTTGGCATTTCTCCGCCAACTCGGCCATGATGAGAAAATATGCATGGTCATTCACTGGAATCTCTACGTAGGTCTGTAGATAAACTGTGATGCAGTGATGCAGGCAGGGAGCATTTTTGCAACGTTTTGCAACAGAAAAACAAAAATGTATGTTTGTTATCTGACAGAGCTAGTTTTTGCCTCCATCTCTTCAGCTGTTTAGTGAACCACTAGACTCACATTGGGTTTTAAGAAGTGAAGGTAAATATATATATATAATACGTTTTGTCATGTCAGTTCAAGCAGCTAGTAAGACCTGTTCCCTTTATCACTTTCCACCTCAGGTGTTTTTCTTTGCCATGACAACGGCATTCACTGCATTGCATGTTTGTTGAGTGTACACACAGACAAACCCTTTTCTCAAATAGAGCTACGACTCTGCACAACAAAACATATATGATTGCATGTCATAACTATCCGCCAAACACGTCTGACAAAGGTGGATCACCACTCATAAACATGGTATGTAAGGCGACAAATGCCAACATAAACAGGTTTTACCAATTACTAATTTCTTGTAGAAACCATTTGCAGTCACGTGACATGATTTGGTCAGGTGTCTGGCAATTAAATGGAGGAAGTCATGAGTTTGGTTTGAGTAGACAAAGGAGGAAGCTATTATTAAGGTATAGGAGTGTTTATTGGTTTAATTCACCAACATGATATCAGAGTGGCAATTATCTGCATCATAGGATGGGGAAGCACTTTGTTCCTGCGTTGTCGCCATTAGAAGGTCCATGAACTGATCAAATGACAAATCACAAGTATGACATCTTGCCCAATAGACTGAGGCTGTATAATCGTATATAATCGTATTGAAGATCGTAGATTTTTCCAGTATTGTATAATATATCTTCACAACACCCATAAAACCTTGAGGCACAACTAAAAAAGCAGCTGAAGTATGGTATTAGATTATCCACCAGAGCAGGAATTTTCATATCATAGTGTGCTATGATGTTAGGAGTTTGGAAAACTCTTAAGTACACTAAAAAAGACAGCAAAAATCTAGGAGAGGAAAGGGGTCACAGGGTGAGGAAATCTATAATAATTGTACATGTTAAAGGCTCATTTAAAACCCTGAGACAGAGACAAGGGGGTTCAGGGACAATTGCACTGGATATTGTTAAAACTAGGGATGCACCGAAATGAAAATTCTTGGCCGAAACCGAAAACCGAAAAAAAGGAAACCAAGACCGAAAACCGAAACACCGAAATAAATTATGCCAATTATTAGTACCATTGCATTTATGGATATGAGGCACCAAGGGCGTAGGTTTGGTCTCAGCTTCGGTGGGGACATCTCTCCCCCCTCATCCGGCAAGTGAACTTTTACTGAGAATAATGTGATTATTTTTTGCGTTTAGTTGAGACAATAGCCTGTTGCTTTTAGATGGTAATGCTGTTTGTCAGATTCAATATATTGTAGCGACCCTGGTGGTGCCACTACTCCGCCCCTACTAATGGGATATCCCAAATAGGCCACATTACATAAGCAAAATATACACAGGAAACATTTCCACTGTTTATTGTGACTGCAAGATTCTAACATATGGGGTATGTATTAACAGAAAGCACTGGTAACTTTACTGTTGTCTTCAGTCACTCTCCTGTGTACTTATAGCGTGTCAGATAACTCCCCTCCCCTAGGTTTTTTAGCCAATCAAATTACGGCGTTTCTAGTACGGTACCGGCTCTGCGGTCGGAATTGACCCAAATCGCTTCACAAACTCATAACAGAGTTCGCTAAAATATTAGTGGGGACAATTTAGTCATGTTAAAATGTTGTTGGGGACATGTCCCCAGCGTCCCCCCCCTAAACCTACGCCCATGTGAGGCACTTTCTTGCAGGATTTCACTGAACATATCAGACAACGAGGGTGCATGCCCCTCATCTAGTGCAGAGAGACGAGTCTTTTTTTCTGCGCTCTGATCTCCGTGCGCTGCTGCTCCGTGCGCTGCTGCTCCGTGCGCTGCTGCTCCGTGCGCTGCTGCTCCGTGCCCTACTGCTCGGTGCGCTATTTCTCCGTCTCCACGCGGGTTCTCCGCATCCATAGCCGCCTGGATCATTTCTCGTGCGCGCTGCTTTATTTCTGCATCCAAGTAATGGTCTTTATAACGCGGATCAAGTACAGTCGCGATGAAGTGCAGAGGATCCGAATAGATCACAACATATTTCGGCCGTATTGTTTCGGTGATAAAAGTATTTCGGCCGAAAACCGAAAATGCCCTTTTGGGCCATTTTCGGCCGAAAATTTTCGGTGGCCGAATATTCGGTGCATCCCTAGTTAAAACCCAAGGGAACCCAGTCCCCGCAGGCATTCTGGCTGGCACGGTGATGTATTTAGAGCAGCAGGAGACAAAACCACTGGCTACCGTGGAAGAGCTCAACAAGCCCTAACTGCACACGGCGCAGAGCGGCGAGGGTGACAGCCAGTATCTGTCCAGGGTGAAAATAATTACTCCATCTCCGTTAAGGGTCTTTGGCTCAGAGATGGTGGGATGTAAGTCACAATTGGTGTACCGACAAATTACGACTGGAAAGGACATGCAAAACAGGGCTTTAACAAACAAAGTACTAACCAGCATACAAAGATTGGAATAATGGCCTGCGATAATGGGAAAATACATCAACAAATAACATCCGTTTTGCAAGGATCTGATGATATATTCTGGAGAGCAGTTTAATTCAATAGTAATAATTCAAAAAGCTGTACGGCTGGAATTCGTAGACTTTTAACAGCACACATGCATATATCAATTATTGCAATTTGTACTATTAAAATGTTCACCCGGCACAGAAAGAAGAATACTTGCCAAACCTCAAGCCTGGTTTCTCGCTTTCTTTCTGAGTTTTAACCCTTATAGGGAGTTTTTTCTAGCCATTACACATCAACCACTGGTGTTGCTTGCTCATTGCCCATGTAGGTGTGATTGTGTGAGGTGTCACTGTCTCTGTACTATACAGTCATGCTAAATGTTGGTAGTGTGTTAAGTGAATGTTGTACATTGTTAAGTGAATGTTGTACATTGAGAGTTTTACCGGAGTCAAATTCCTTGTTTGCGTACGCAAGCTTGGCCAATAAAGCTGATTCTTATTCTGATTTCTATGCTAAGTTTGTATTGCTGGCTGTATAAAAAAAGTGTGCAAAGTATTTTTTTTTAACTATGCGTATATGTCCACTTATATACGTCTAAAATCCTTTTGCTCTAGGCCTAAATCAGAACTGAGGCTTTACCTTAACCAATCAGAAAGTCAAAGATCAACATGTGTCCTTACCACAGCTAACACTGAGTTCAGACAAAGTTATCTCTAGGGTATCCGATTGTTGATAACTCGAACCAGAGAATTTTCATAAAGTGAATAAAGCCAGTTCATTATTGTGCTCCCACAAGCTAAGTGTAACCTTAAACTCAATAACCCGTATACATACACTGTAAAAAATTGCTGTAAATTTACAGCCTATTTCCAACAGTAATTTACTGTGTCTTGGTAATACAGGCAATTACTGTATATATAAATGCATTGTGGGAAATATGATCGGGTCTAGCGTCTACTCATGCGGCAACAGTATTTTACTGTAATTTGCATTGCATCACGGGAGATTAAAATATCTGAGGGCAGAGTGCCTTTAGTGATTTGAATCGTTGTAAGATGCTAATTAATTATTGCGGTGGCTGTACTATTATAATTTTAACACTTTTTTACAGCAACCTAAATCCCATGTATCTTACTTTGGCTTCACTATATGGATAAATGTTTGCAGATTGTTTTGACGACATTAGCAGGCATGTTTCTCTCGAGTGGTGGTGTGTCTAACTAACAAGCTAACTAACTTTAGAGTGGGCAACACAAGTATTAAGAAAGCCAGACATGGTATTATGTCGTTTACTTTTTAACTTGACTGGTTGGCGTTTTTTATTTGAATGCAGCTGATTCTAATTCGACGTAATTATCGGCGACATCTCGCGGAACGTCCACGAAAGATTGCGCCATTTTTTCGACCACTGATTCCGGCTCAACGTTTGGTAAGTCACGCAGATAAATTGGATATTTTCCTCACAGCTAATGCTTGTTGGTTTCACTGTACTCGTGTGCCGGTTTTATATAATGCTTGTTGGTTTCACTGTGTACTCGTGTGCCGGTTTTATATAATGCTTGTTGGTTTCACTGTACTCGTGTGCCGGTTTTATATAATGCTTGTTGGTTTCACTGTACTCGTGTGCCGGTTTTATATAATGCTTGTTGGTTTCACTGTACTCGTGTGCCGGTTTCATATAATGCTTGTTGGTTTCACTGTACTCGTGTGCCGGTTTTATATAATGCTTGTTGGTTTCACTGTACTCGTGTGCCGGTTTTATATAATGCTTGTTGGTTTCACTGTACTCGTGTGCCGGTTTTATATAATGCTTGTTGGTTTCACTGTACTCGTGTGCCGGTTTTATATAATGCTTGTTGGTTTCACTGTACTCGTGTGCCGGTTTTATATAATGCTTGTTGGTTTCACTGTACTCGTGTGCCGGTTTCATATAATGCTTGTTGGTTTCACTGTACTCGTGTGCCGGTTTTATATAATGCTTGTTGGTTTCACTGTACTCGTGTGCCGGTTTCATATAATGCTTGTTGGTTTCACTGTACTCGTGTGCCGGTTTCATATAATGCTTGTTGGTTTCACTGTACTCGTGTGCCGGTTTTATATAATGCTTGTTGGTTTCACTGTACTCGTGTGCCGGTTTCATATAATGCTTGTTGGTTTCACTGTACTCGTGTGCCGGTTATATAATACTTGTTGGTTTCACTGTACTCGTGTGCCGGTTTTATATAATGCTTGTTGGTTTCACTGTACTCGTGTGCCGGTTATATAATGCTTGTTGGTTTCACTGTACTCGTGTGCCGGTTTTATATAATGCTTGTTGGTTTCACTGTACTCGTGTGCCGGTTTTATATAATGCTTGTTGGTTTCACTGTACTCGTGTGCCGGTTTTATATAATGCTTGTTGGTTTCACTGTACTCGTGTGCCGGTTTCATATAATGCTTGTTGGTTTCACTGTACTCGTGTGCCGGTTTCATATAATGCTTGTTGGTTTCACTGTACTCGTGTGCCGGTTTTATATAATGCTTGTTGGTTTCACTGTACTCGTGTGCCGGTTTTATATAATGCTTGTTGGTTTCACTGTACTCGTGTGCCGGTTTTATATAATGCTTGTTGGTTTCACTGTATTCGTGTGCCGGTTTTATATAATGCTTGTTGGGTTCACTGTACTCGTGTGCCGGTTTTATATAATGCTTGTTGGTTTCACTGTACTCGTGTGCCGGTTTTATATAATGCTTGTTGGTTTCACTGTACTCGTGTGCCGGTTTTATATAATGCTTGTTGGTTTCACTGTACTCGTGTGCCGGTTTTATATAATGCTTGTTGGTTTCACTGTACTCGTGTGCCGGTTTTATATAATGCTTGTTGGTTTCACTGTACTCGTGTGCCGGTTTTATATAATGCTTGTTGGTTTCACTGTACTCGTGTGCCGGTTTTATATAATGCTTGTTGGTTTCACTGTACTCGTGTGCCGGTTTTAAATAGTTGTTGTTTTTTATTCAACAGTATGATGTTAAAAACAGAAACATATTGATGCTGGAACCTGAGCCTCAAACTAACAAGTGAGTTATCCACGCGCGTCACTGCATGTCCTGTGGTAAAAATTGTAAGGACTTTAACTCACTTATTCTGTGCATTTATATTCACAATGTTTCCCTGTCAACTACATATTCATACACCAGGCACATGCGAATCCACAGAAACATTCCAAGTTGCACTTACACCAAATGTGCAGCTTTTAAAACGCACCAATTAAGACACCATGTAGAATAAATCCCTGTTGTTGATCCTAGATTGTGTCGTGCTGATCTAAGTTTAGTATGCCATGTGGATTTCTGCAGTGTTTGGTGTAATGATGTGAAGAGTTTGTTCTTTAATTTGAAAATCCATATTACTAAAGACACAGCAGTTACTTGTCCATTCAGGCAATGCAACAAAGAGATACTCTTTTATCTTTCAAGCAGATGTAAGTTAGACCAATACATTTTTCCAATGAAACATACTTCCACCTTTAATTTTACATTTAGGCTTCGTATAGATTATAGCAGGGGTCCTTTGGTGATATCCTGTGCGTTTCTGTACTCCCATGTCTGCTTTAGGCTCAAGTCTGAAACAATGTCTTTGTGCCTTTCTTTGATCTATTTAAATATTGTTTGGTTTCAGGTGAAGCTGAGCAGTGGATGGTCAGAATAGAATAACAGGTGGCTGGTAAACATCATTCACCACTGTCTTTGCAAGTTACTTCAACATCGAATATGAAGAGGCTGCGTGTACACTTGAGTTCATCCAAAGGTAAGAGGGGCTAATGTCTGCTGTGTCTTTGGCTATTGTGATTGCTGTGATCAGTAGCTCTTTAGGTTGGTCCACAAAAACATCCTCATCTTTTGGTGGGCACAAGGTGCACTGCTATAGCTGATTGGTGCTTGTTTCTTTGTGTCTTTCAGGCAATTCATTGACATAAATCCTGAGCATGGATCCAAAGCCAGCAGCAAAAAGTGGCATCCAGCAAGACTAGAAGACCAATCCAGAAGAAGCAGGTTGGACTAATTGATGAGTGCATACACACATTGTGTATTTTTTTCAAACAGGCCAATATATCTGTTATATCATGACATCTTTAAAACAATTGTACAAAATAAACAAGTAATTTTGATGATATTCTTGGTTATGTGTTTCTTTCCTGATTATTAAGTGATGATGTTCTTGTAAAATTCTCAATCTTATTCTTCGATGCAATTGATTTTGTAAGATTCCACCAGTAGTGATTGCCAGGAACACATCTGCCAGTAATTTGCTGTAAATCCAGTTATGAACAGTATGCTGTTTTATTACAGTAAAAGTCTGTTAGTTCTAATTGCAGGAAAAGCTGTAAAAATTACAGTAACTGCCAGGGAACACAGCTGCCAGTAATATACTGTAAAATCAAATAAATACAGTAAGAGCTTGTATTTATTTATTACAGTAAAGGTCTGTAAATTCTAATTACAGCAAGAGATGTAAAATTACAGTAACTGCCAGGGAACACAGCTGCCAGTAATATACTGTAAATTCAAATAAATACAGTAAGAGCTTGTATTTATTTAATACAGTAAAGGTCTGTAAATTCTAATTACAGCAAGAGCCGTAAAAATTACAGTAACTGCCAGGGAACACAGCTGCCAGTAATTTACTGTAAAATTTACAGTGAATTTTTTTACAGTGTACACCTAACCCAACACTAAATCCTAAACATAACCATAATGCCTAACTACGATTTACCATTATATCAGAAATGAACTTTTGATTGCTTAACAAATCTACATCTACTCACCCTCACACACACGCGCACACACACACACGAGCGCGCACACACACACACGAGCGCGCACGCACGCACACACGCACACACACACACACACACACACACACCCAAAGGACATAGAACACAAAACGTCTTTCAGCACTGTCACCAAATAACATGTTTATGATAATAATATAATACTAAGATTTGACCCACATCCCCACTGTAAAAAAGCACTGCTGGAGATAGGAACAAATAAAACGCCACCTACCTGATGCTGAACTATTTCTGAAATAAATGACCGGACTGAGTTGTGGTTTTCCGGGAACTCTTGAGTGAAATTCAGACTGCAATTGAAAGTGGTGCTCGGTAAAAGGGGAGGAGATAACCAGAAACAGAACAATTAAAGTTAACGGTTCCCGATTTTCAAGTCATTCTGACATTGTTTTGGACACAATGAGTGGTAAAGTGCTTAAAAAAGTTTACTTGCAATTTATTGGACTATACTTCAGGGGTAGAGATGTATATATATATATATCCAGGATTTAGGGGGTGAGAGTGTTATAAAGACAAAGCAAGACAGATAAAAAAAGAGAGCAGATGGATCATTCAGTTCACTCGGTTGGTTGACCATGGTACTATGTGAGAGTTTTGGATTACATTTCCATGGACTCCAGTAAAGCAGACTGTAACACCCCAAGCAACTGCGCGCAGTGAAATAACTCACTATGATACTAATCATCGCAGTGCGCACGTTTATTAACATCCGCTATTGCCTGGCTGGTAAACACTCAAACCCAATAATATCCCACTAACAGAAACATAGTGATGGGTGTTGCGCAAAACAACAGCTCTTTTTCGCAACCGAATCGCTTTCATGGATAGGTTTATTTGGCACACATGCATTACTGTGTGTTTTGTACTTATTCAACCTGCCTATTAGTTGCCAAAAAGATATCGAATGTGAATACTTAAAACGGGTTAAGTTGGTCTTCCTTTCGGCTGGACAGTACAGAAAAACATATATAAAATACAAAACAGGTCAGCAATATGGACCAACATGATGGCATTTATTGCTCACACATTACACACATGCCAAATACATGTAGGCCTACTTTGTTATGTGCAATGTAATGGGTACTAAGTTAACAGCACAGTAGTTTCTAGAGAAAATGATCTGTTGAGCATGACTTCTATCTGAAGAGGAAATGCACCATGGCTCTACCAACTGAGCTACACAGGGAAACATTTTGTTCCTCAGAATATTGTGGCACGGTGAGTGCCAATACAATGGAAACGCTAGGATTGGTCTATGGGGTGGGGTGGGGCGGTTAAATTATGTGGTCACTGGTTATCATGAGAAAAAGAAAAAAAATCCAATCACCTTCTGCGTCAGTATCTGCATACCAGTATCGGAAATGCTTTGATGTCTGTTAGAGATACACACCCTTAAAACAAAAGGGCCTCATTACTGTGGTCTTGACTGAGACTAGTCACATTAAGCATTAGGCCCCAGGTTTGTATCAGCACACGTAGTGCCGTAATCTATGGAAGAAAATCTGTCTCACCAGATTCTGAAACTGAAATTCTAGCACTGAATGTATTTGCATACAAGATTCAGTGTCTAAAAATTCAGTGTTAGAAATTCAGTGCAAAAAAATTCAGTGTCAGAAATTCAGTGCAACAAAATTCAGTGTCAGAAATTCAGAATCGACATCCGGGATACCAAGGAAAAGCAATCAATTCTGTCTCAACTCCAACCAACATCCAGCTATCAAGTTCCGGGTTTACGTTTTAACTGGTGATATGTTAACTGGTGACATTGCAGTGTCATTAGAAACTCTGGCTGGGAAGTTTAATGTAGTTGACCGTATCGATGTTCAAAATAATGCAAACATCAATAAATCGTTCAAATGTTCGTAATTTTATTCTTTTAGTTAACCTGGGCGCACTACACTGTTATACTAGTGGTCTATATGTATCACAAGTTAATCTGGACGCACTACACTCTGTTATACTAGTGGTTTATATGTATCACAAGTTAATCTGGGCGCACTCTGTTATACTAGTGGTCTATTTAACAAATTAATCTGGGCGCACTACACTCTGTTATACTAGTGGTCTATATGTATCACAAATTAATCTGGGCTCACTACACTCTGTAATACTAGTGGTCTATATGTATCACAAGTTAACATGGGCTCACTACACTCTGTTATACTAGTGGTCTATATGTATCACAAGTTAATATGGGCGCACTACACTCTGTTATACTAGTGGTCTATATGTATCACAGGTTAATCTGGGCACACTACACTCTGTTATACTAGTGGTGTATATGTATCACAAGT
Organism: Dallia pectoralis; assembly: GCA_029465975.1. Taxonomy (NCBI): domain Eukaryota; kingdom Metazoa; phylum Chordata; class Actinopteri; order Esociformes; family Umbridae; genus Dallia; species Dallia pectoralis. The sequence continues at coordinate 1,264,049 of CM055756.1, forward strand.
TAATCTGGGCTCACTACACTCTGTAATACTAGTGGTCTATATGTATCACAAGTTAATCTGGGCTCACTACACTCTGTTATACTAGTGGTCTATATGTATCACAAGTTAATCTGGGCGCACTACACTCTGTTATACTAGTGGTCTATATGTATCACAAGTTAATCTGGGCGCACTACACTCTGTAATACTAGTGGTCTATATCACAAATTAATCTGGGCGCACTACACTCTGTTATACTAGTGGTCTATATCACAAATTAATCTGGGCTCACTACACTCTGTTATACTAGTGGTCTATATGTATCACAAGTTAATCTGGGCTCACTACACTCTGTAATACTAGTGGTCTATATGTATCACAAGTTAATCTGGGCGCACTACACTCTGTAATACTAGTGGTGTATATGTATCACAAGTTAATCTGGGCGCACTACACTCTGTTATACTAGTGGTCTATATGTATCACAAGTTAATCTGGGCTCACTACACTCTGTAATACTAGTGGTCTATATGTATCACAGGTTAATCTGGGCACACTACACTCTGTTATACTAGTGGTGTATATGTATCACAAGTTAATCTGGGCTCACTACACTCTGTAATACTAGTGGTCTATATGTATCACAAGTTAACATGGGCTCACTACACTCTGTTATACTAGTGGTCTATATGTATCACAAGTTAATATGGGCGCACTACACTCTGTTATACTAGTGGTCTATATGTATCACAGGTTAATCTGGGCTCACTACACTCTGTAATACTAGTGGTCTATATGTATCACAAGTTAATCTGGGCGCACTACACTCTGTAATACTAGTGGTGTATATGTATCACAAGTTAATCTGGGCGCACTACACTCTGTTATACTAGTGGTCTATATGTATCACAAGTTAATCTGGGCTCACTACACTCTGTAATACTAGTGGTCTATATGTATCACAGGTTAATCTGGGCACACTACACTCTGTTATACTAGTGGTGTATATGTATCACAAGTTAATCTGGGCTCACTACACTCTGTAATACTAGTGGTCTATATGTATCACAAGTTAATCTGGGCTCACTACACTCTGTTATACTAGTGGTCTATATGTATCACAAGTTAATCTGGGCGCACTACACTCTGTTATACTAGTGGTCTATATGTATCACAAGTTAATCTGGGCGCACTACACTCTGTAATACTAGTGGTCTATATCACAAATTAATCTGGGCGCACTACACTCTGTTATACTAGTGGTCTATATCACAAATTAATCTGGGCTCACTACACTCTGTTATACTAGTGGTCTATATGTATCACAAGTTAATCTGGGCGCACTACACTCTGTAATACTAGTGGTCTATATGTATCACAAATTAATCTGGGCGCACTACACTCTGTTATACTAGTGGTCTATATCACAAATTAATCTGGGCTCACTACACTCTGTTATACTAGTGGTCTATATGTATCACAAGTTAATCTGGGCTCACTACACTCTGTTATACTAGTGGTCTATATGTATCACAAGTTAATCTGGGCGCACTACACTCTGTAATACTAGTGGTCTATATGTATCACAAATTAATCTGGGCGCACTACACTCTGTTATACTAGTGGTCTATATCACAAATTAATCTGGGCTCACTACACTCTGTTATACTAGTGGTCTATATGTATCACAAGTTAATCTGGGCTCACTACACTCTGTAATACACTGAAAAAAAAAGTCTTTTGAATTTCCTCGATTTTAATGTGTACATCGGTCCCACATGATCAGAATGTGGTTAACTGACACACTTTTCTTCTTTCTCTCTATTACTTATTTCATGTCAAACCAACATGATTTATTAACATTAGACAGTCTATTAAAATTAAGTAAATTTAACATATTTTTGGTTCGTTACAGTAATATGAATTCATTGTGTAGCGTTAAGTAATTTAATCATGTTGAGGATACTTGATTTTGGACTAACTGAAATACGAATTTATTGTGTAATGTCAAGTTATTTCATCATGTTCAGGGTTAGACAATTTTTCAGCTACATGATTTCTTAAACTACTATTAAGTAAGGGTGTTATGTAAGTTTAAGGCAATTTCAACATGTCCCTGGTACCAGAGTGGGCTCTCTAAATCTAACATGATTTATCCAAATGTATTGTATCCATTGGTTGTGTGTGTGTGTAAATACAGTTGTATGGTAAAATAATTTGCAGTGACAAATAAGGCAGAGACATAGTTATGTACTCAAAATTGTGTATATTGAGTACAAAAACATAACAATTTTACCCAAAATCAAATGACTTTGCGGAGTTGCCATAAACAGATTTCACACAAAAAAATTAGGCCTATATATAAAATATTTGCATAATATGTTATTATAATATAAAAATATTAACCTCTGCGTCAACAGCAGTGCTTTCAACTAAACAACAATGCAACTAACAATGTTTTCAAATAGTTGTAAATTGTTACAGTAAAATGGTTTAAAATAAAAAGTAACCTCAGTGTAACAAAAACACTATTTTAAGTCCAATATGAAGACAAGTTTCGAAATATGATTATTTCTATATTATTTCATATTTCTAAACTTGTTTTCATATTGGACTTAGAATAGCAAATACATTTGTAATACTTAGAACATATCTTCCGTGGACATGCCAAATACAATTAGAATACTATCCACATTAGATTTCAAAGTGCAAAAACAGAATACTGTGAACAGTGCTTTCCGGCCTGTTTTCTAGAGAGCAAACTTTTGCTTTGTGTGCAAAAGGTTATTGCTATGCAGTTCCATGCAAATCCTGTCCAGTAAAATCAAACAAACAAACAAAATTAATCCAAATGGTACAGCCATACATGCCTTCAGGGATAACTAGGCTGTTTGGCTGACAGTGCAGCCTCTTTGACCCTTTCACTGGAAGAGCCTGTTTTTTTAAAACCAGCGCTTTGTTGGAAAGTGTCCCTCCATCAAGTTCCATGAAGATCTTTTGGATTATCTCAAAGGTACAACGAAGACCAGGAGGGTAGCTGAAATTCAGGGCATACATAAGTCCAAATAGCATAGCAACAGCTAATGCTACATTATCAAGATCTTGCAACACCTTGATGCCTTGAAGGACAATTCCGATGTCCTCTGGTTCATTACTTGAAGCATTTTCTTTAAACACATAAATCCCAACAGTAGTGTCTTCAATGGCTTTGTTGAGGTCGTCTTCATCCACGTCCTGTTAAACAAAAAGGCCAGTAATAAGGACCAATCGAGAAACAAATACATATTAAATCACAAAGACAGTAGATGAGTGTGGGAAGATAAAGTGCAGTAACTACAATTAATTTAGTTATTCAAACTTGTGATCTTTTCTGGTTTATTTAATTTATCTGACGAGTTGTAAATAATTATTTATAAAGACAATGAAAATAATCACATATCCACCACAACTAGACAGTCTAAAGTCATTAAGTGTTGTGCATATGGTATGAAACAGAACATTCTAATAGATAATCAAAATTCTAAACAAATACATTTTATATTAATCAAACTCATTTCAGCCTAAGGGATCAATCAGGAGAACAAAAGGATAGTAAGCCAATAACACATACCACATATTGCTTCACAAGTTTTTCTGGATCTTCCCCCATGTAGATACAGACTCCCTTGATGATACACTCCCGTCCAGCATCTACATCATCACATTGAAATATTTCATTCATTAGCATTTTGGTATTGCACCATTGCTTTTTTTGGTAAACTACTGATATACACCATCTTATGGATATTTTTCTAACAATACTGCAACATGAATCCTACAATGTTTCTAGCCTTAGTGTCAGCTCCAAATCACATAAGAAAGGTTGCCAGTAAAGTAAAATATGACATAGGTCCTCCCTTGCTTTCAGTACAATGTGTATGCCGTTCATGCCAATAAATTGTGGTGAGTTAAATTTTTGCTATTGTAAAAAGCCTTTTCACAACTCTACAATTTTATTTTTTTCCAATCACACAGTATCTGGCTCAGGGGCCCTGTAGGAACAACTTACATCAGCCATTTTTGAGCCTTTCTCCTAGCTGTCCTCCTTTCTTTTTGAACAGCTTCACCAGGTTGTCAGAGTAGAGGTCAAGCTGAGACAGAAACTTTGATTTAAGTGGGACTGTGGTGATTCTCTTGAATTCAGCATTGATCTGAAAACGGGTAATAGGCACAAAGGACTTGGGTTAAAATGGCAAACATCAATAAAAAAGCCATATACACATACAGTAGACCAGGACAGTTGTGAGTTATAAAGCAGACAGATGATATACATTCTGGCATGTTAGAAGTTTGCCAATGTTTTCAATGTTATAAACTGTGCCAATGTAAGTTGCCCCGCTAAATGTTCCTGTCAGAATCATCCTGCATAACACACACCACACCACACCCTCACACACACACACACACACACACACACACACACACACACACACACACACACACACAGAGCTTTACAACACTCGTTCTTACCCGACGTTACACTGAAACACCGTTGTCAACTTGCTCAACATCTTCTTCGGCGTTGAGACAGTTGAGTTGACTGTGTTCACTTCCTGGCGCCTTTTGATTGAAATATACTATTTCCGGTAGTGACCAAACTTAACTCAATCATTTAAAAATGTCAATTCAATCGCTTTCAATCAACCCAAGCGGAATACATACATTTAACATTTTTAAAAAACAACTGAAGTCTACGTGCTTGAAACATGTTTTTGAAAGGAATATAAATGAATTGCGTAGTATATTCTAAATTCATTTTTGTTAATTCAAAGACCTGCTATTTCCATTTTTTTCACTAGTGGTCTATATGTATCACAAGTTAATCTGGGTGCACTACACTCTGTTATACTAGTGGTGTATATGTATCACAAATTAATCTGGGCGCACTACACTCTGTTATACTAGTGGTCTATATCACAAATTAATCTGGGCGCACTACACTCTGTTAAACTAGTGGTTTAGATGTATCACAAATTAATCTGGGCGCACTACACTCTGTTATAGTAGCGGTCTTTACTCGTTCGTGCTGCGCCGTAAACAAACACCTCAGACAGTTAGGCTGAATTAATTTAATTACAAACACATTAAACAGGATTATGACACAAAAAAGTATAAAATTACGAACATTTGAACGATTTATTGACGTTTACATTATTTTGAACATCGATACGGTCAACTACATTAAACTTCCCAGCCAGAGTTTCTAATGACACTGCAATGTCACCAGTTAACATATCACCAGTTAAAACGTAAACCCGGAACTTGATAGCTGGATGTTGGTTGGAGTTGAGACAGAATTGATGGCTTTTCCTTGGTATCCCGGATGTTGATTCTACATTTCTGACACTGAATTTTTTTGCACTGAATTTCTGACACTGGATTTTTAGACACTGAATCTTGTATGCAAATAAATTCAGTGCTAGAAATTCCGTTTCAGAATCTGGTGAGACAGATTTTTTTCCATAGTATCCACATTTTTTCAAATACAGAAGTCAAAAATCCCCCCCCCTCCTTTTTTTATCAAAAGAAAAGAAAAGTCATAGTTCGAATGAATGCTGCTAGCCTGTAATATGTAGTAGCAGGGGCGGACTGGCCATAAGTGATGACTGCGTGTGATGGAGTACCGGCCGTTCTGTGAGCTGGAGAATCACAGAACGGCCGGTACTCCATCACACGCAGTCATCACTTTTTATTCCTCACTAATCTGTTTGGAGTTGTCGTTAGTGCGCTCGGCTGTGGATCCGGGCGATGCGTGTTTGATTCCCTCAACCAGATGCCACAATATGTCTTTAGAAATAGTTTTTAAGCTTTTATTTTCTGAATTCTATTTTTGCCCATGTGTATTATGTATTTAAAACAGCTAAACTTCAACATTTTAGCTGTAAAATGCCACATGCAGTAGCTAATATTATGACTAATATAATATTAAGACTATTAAGATTAAGTCTCATTCCGCGCTCACAAGAGCACAAAGGGAAAACATGACATGGATTTCAGGAGAAATAACCTTCGTTAATGTATAGTGTAAGGCAAGTCAAATGGATTTGTGAATTGGATCGGCCGGGATTTTATGTTTTCGGTGCTGAAAAGAAATACGTTATGTACTAGCAGTCACATCGATTTTGCCTGCATAATCATATAGTATGATCAAATATTGGTGGGGACAAATTGTCCATCTTTGAATATTGGGGTGGACGTGTCCCCCTGCCCTCATAGGATTACGCCTATGTGTAAAAATATATATCAGACGAGTTAAGTCCTGAAGACAACGACTACAGCCAACTATTTTTGTTTAGACTGACAAGACAAGTAGGCTACGTGTCACGTGACTACGATCCATTGACTTCTCGACTCGTCGGCTATTTTCCCTTCACAATGAAATTACTTTAAAAAAATATATTACAGAAAAAAATACAGAGGGCATGACGTCGGTGTCCTCAATGGTAGTTACGGCACTGGGCACAGACAACCGGACACATTCATTGTTTGTGTTTCAGCAGGACGCAATCATTAATCAAATATGAAAAAGAACAGTGAAAACTTTTCATATTTGATTAGTGATCACAGACAATCAGAACTACTGTCAATAGGGTTGCCAAGTTTGTCACTATGAAATGAGGGACAAAAGGTGGGCTGGTTTTGTGCGAAATTAGCGTACAGTTTATGATTTTTAGGCTTCGCTTGCCTTTTTTGTCAGTTTCCACAGTAGTTACCCCGAAGAATCCACAGATATTGCTTGCACCTTTAGCTAATGTGGCCTTCTTGTGCATTTCTGCGGAAGCATGTTTATTCAAGTCATTCTCACCTCCATGGACAACTGAAAATTCCCTGCGACATAAAGTACAGAAGGATTTTGTTGCGTCACTGCTGACGGGCTTAATCCATGTATTTTTTTCTTCCCAATTTTTACTGTAGCTGCACAGTCTTTTCTTTTTTGCAGTATTGAACATATTTGCTGTTTTCCACATGCCAAATCGATTATAGACTGAACAACGTTCTTTATGTGTGTGTGTGTGTGTGTGTGTGTGTGTGTGGAATTGACCCTTCGCTTAGCCACGCCCTCCTTAGTTACTGTTGCTACGCCTGGCAAGCTTTCGAGCCTGGCACGTCTATTGCAGTGTGTATGCACCGGTGTCAGACATTCCCAATGAGATATTTAGTCATTTTTGGCGACCAGGTGAAATATCTGAAAGAGCAAGACAAAAGGGGCTGCAGTATGCATTCTAGGGATATATATATGACATAATATGCCACCGATTAGAGAATAACGTCTTTTAAATTGAAGCTAAAGCCTATAGGTCCCAGCGCAAGCAGCAGCTGCATACGCTAACCATTCAAGTGGGAAACACACAAATTGAGGAACAGCTACGTTCATGCACAACATGGTAAGTTTATATAATCTAACAAATCTTGTGGAATAAGCCATTTGCTTGACCACTGTACAATGCTAACATTATACCCCTTATATTTTTAGCGCGCCAGGCTATTGCTTACATATCATCGGTAGTTGTCCCTAAAAAGGCAAATAAAAACCGTATGCGGAGACCAATATAAAGTATAAAGCATGAGAGCATGTGTGTTCTGTAATACATCTCGCTGCCCAAATAAAGTGTAACTATAGTGAGCACATGACTACTGTTAATGAACTGATTAAGTTCGCATACCAACCTTTTCCTTGGAGACCTCCGGCAAGCCCCCTGATGTTCGGTCCAAAGCTTGTTTTATGCTTCTGCGTCGAATCGACGGCGTACCCTCGCAGACCCCTCTGCGTTGACGCGAACCCCTCTCCGACCCCTACGCCGTAGCTCGACGTGCACCTCCAAAAAATGTTAACTACCCGTCGAGGCGACGCAGACCACAAGGGCTGTGATTGGTCAGATTATACATCTGGCGGTGAAATGCAACGCAACCCGACGCAGAACCATAAAACGGCCACGACGCCGTAGGAGTGACGGCATAGCTACGCCGTGGAGTTGACGCAGAAGCATAATGAGGGCTTTAGACCTAATACCGGGAGAGCCGCGATCGGATTGGGGTACTCACGAGTATTTTAAAGTATGTCAGTGAGCCTCCGTCCACGCCCGGCATTTCTCCCCTTGGGTTTTAGCTTTTGGGAAAGTAAAAATTCCACCTCCCCGTCCAAACTTTTAGGATATCGGGTATCAGATTTGCAGAACGCGTTGGCATGTTTCCCTTGCTCGAAAGCTTGACAGACCTCCTGCGCATAGTTACGGTTGCTAAACCACGATTGGCCTGTGGCGGTTTTCGGGCGTGGCTTAGCGAAGGGCGCATTTACTTAACGTATACGTGAGTGGGGGGCTGGCTGTGTGATATGTGATTGGATGATGATGATAGGTCAGGTGTGAAGTGTCGCCCTGTCAGTGATCATTCTCAATCTCAAGTGTCTTCGTGATCAGATTCAGCACTGCTGATGTTGAATCAGTGGTTAGATCAGCGTAGTAGTAAAAAACGGGACAAGTGAGGTCCCGTGCGGGACAAATTAATTAGGCTCCAAATTCGGGACGTCCCGCCTAATTCGGGACATTTGGCAACCCTACTGTCAAACAAATCTTTTAAACACAGAAACCAGGTTTGGGGAAAAAGTGTTCCTATCAGTAAAGCTATTACAAATCGAGCATATGACTCGAATTACACAATTGCGATTCCCTGAATAGGAATGACTAAACAACTCACATATCACATGGTAATAGAGTCTTATCATACTGTATGGGCTACTGCTATAAAATGTAAGGCTGTTTATTTTAGTTCTTAATTTATTTGCTGTATATTTGCTTTAAATTAATGTATTTCATACATGTTTTGTTGTTATTATGCCACATTTTATTATTAATAAACTCACTACCTCCAACAGTATATGGTCTCCCACATGATCAGCATAGGATACGTTTTGGTTAACTGCCTTAATCAGCGACATAATGCCATAGTTCAATCTTTTGTTTTTTTGACAAACACTTTTAAACCCTAGGCTACTTTGGCGTATCAGCTAATATTTTTTGTTCTGTTCCTGCATGTAGCTGCCTCAATTATCTTGCTGTCACTGCCCTCAACCTATACCTGGTTGTCCCTATCACCTGGTTGTCCCTATCACCTGGTTGTCCCTATCACCTGGTTTGCCCTATCACCTGGTTGAACCTATCACCTGGTTGAACCTATCACCTGGTTGTCCCTATCACCTGGTTGTCCCTATCACCTGGTTGTCCCTATCACCTGGTTGTCCCTATCACCTGGTTTGCCCTATCACCTGGTTGAACCTATCACCTGGTTGAACCTATCACCTGGTTGTCCCTATCACCTGGTTGTCCCTATCACCTGGTTGTCCCTATCACCTGGTTGAACCTATCACCTGGTTGTCCCTATCACCTGGTTGGCCCTATCACCTGGTTGTCCCTATCACCTGTTTTGCCCTATCACCTGGTTGGCCCTATCACCTGGTTGGCCCTATCACCTGGTTTGCCCTATCACCTGGTTGTCCCTATCACCTGGTTGCCCCTATCTCCTGGTTGTCCCTATCACCTGGTTTGCCCTATCACCTGGTTGGCCCTATCACCTGGTTGGCGAAGCTACAGTGGAGTTCTTCCCTGCCTCTGAGCTTACATATCTTGCTGTTGTAGGCTCTCTGGTGTTTTACGGTGGGTATTTGTTTAAGTACTTGTAACAACAGTTTATGTAAGAAAATGTATTCATAACATTATTGATTTAACCATGTAGCTGTCTTCATTTGTGTGTTCTAATTGCTGATGACTGCATAAACAATCTAAGACTGCAGTACCTTTTGAATAGTGCCTGGGGTAAAATATATACTTATATAGTTCATTATAAAAAACAGTAGCCTTTCTGATACTCTGAGCATGTTATGTATTTTCTTGACACAGCTGACCCATTTAAACCGTCATTGGTCTATTATAACCAGATACATGTTTATCAGATTTCAAAAACACTCATACAAAATGTATGTTTTTCATCATTTTTACGGCTGGTAGATTTTTTGTACATTTTCAAACAGCTAAAGTGGAGTTGACATTTCAAAGTATATGCAGCAGGGGGCAGCATTACTCTGTAAAGGACATTGGTGATACAATCATGGAAATATGAATTCTGAGATTTATACAGGGGCTCTAAGAGTAAGCAATCCGCCCCAGAAAAAAATCTAAACAACTAAAATTGTATTGTTTGAAAGAACTATAGATACTATAAAAATGTGTGTCACATAGTCTGTTTGCTGAAAGGTTTCTGAGCATTTAAAGTTATTTGTCTGGTCAGCATGTGTTTATTTGCTTTTTTTACATTTTACGGGAGGTCACACAAATACCTATTGTACATGTTTAAAAAACCTTTTTTTCAGAATCAGAATTAGCTTTATTGGCCAAGCTTGCGTAAGCAAGCAAGGAATTTGACTCCGGTAAAAAACACTCTCAATGTACAACATTCACTTAACAATGTACAACGTACAACATTCACTCAACAAAATAAATAAATAAAAAAAGAGATAAGAAAATGAAAACAGAAGACAGTAAGAAATATAAAAAAATTGTAAGAAATATAGATTTATATATAAATGTAGTGCAAAGTGGATTTGTTACATTTATTGTATTAACGTTTGTTTTTTAACAAATAAACAGTTTCAGAACCAATTAACATTTGCTGATTAGGTAAATTACCTACATATGCTAAAAACAAGAAGGCCACGCAATAACCATCCCTGGACAATTGAGGTATGAAACAATAGCGCCTTGCCTGAACAGTCCTGGTTCAATGTGGCCTGGACATTCCTCAGACTTCAGCCCAACAACAGAACTTTGGGAGTTGTTGAAACTGGCTGTTTGTAGCATGAATGTAGCGCCCTCCAATCTGGACAAACAGACTGATGTACATTGCGTCAGCATAGACCAACGTGTATCATTTCCGATCCTCATGCCTCAAAGAAATCAGATAACATTTTTTGCACAAACGGAAAGCCTCTACTCTCACGAAAACATAAATGACAGCTCCTGGTATGTGCCAACATTTCATTAGTACCAGGTACGATAGTCAGATAGAGGCTTTTTCTTGCATATACGGCCAAATAGTTAATTGTTGTTCTGGAGCCTGGACAGCTTTTACAGACTCTGAACATAACATATATGCGTTTTAATATTTTTTAACTATTAAAAGTTCACCCAGCGCAGCCAGAAGAGGACTGACCAACCCACAAAGACTGCTTCCTCTCAATGTTTCTTCCTAAATTTGTTAATAAAATTTTCTTAGCTGCTGGGTATCAACTTGTTGATGCGTGCTCTATCTGGTTTTAGGCTCAGTCTTTGTAAAAGCACTGTGAGATAACTATTGTCATAAAAATGTCTCTAAAAAGTACATGTGATTGATTTGATTGGTTTGCCACTTGAACCTTTTGTATCTTCTCTCTATGGTGGTAGTTTTGGATGACAATGACACACACACACACACACACACACACACACACACCCTACCCAGCCCATCCCATATCGTAGGAAGTTGTGTACATTTTGTCTTCTTTACTGTAAAATCCCTGTTTTTTATTTTTGAGCATTTTTTTCTAAATTCAATTGTTTTAAAACAGAAAAAAAGACACGGAGTACGTCAATATGCCTACATTCTGGAGAGTGTTCTTCACTTGGGGTTTTTATTCACCCTAGAGGATCCTTCGCTTATCCATCACTTTTGTCTTCCATGGACTGCCAGGACTTTTAGTGTTGCTGAGGTCGCCAGTACATTCGTTATTTTTTCAGAACGTACCAACCTGTTGATTTGGCGTTAATGTTCCTGCCATCTCTCTAATGGATTTTTCTTCCAAATGAGAATGCCCCACCTGGAGTCAATTCCAGACCTCTTACCTGATTAATTGATGATACCATAATGAAGGAATATCCCCCACCTGTCCATGAAACAGCTTTTCAGTCAATTGCATATAGACCTTTGAAAAAGAGGGGGCTAAATATTAAAGAGTTGTAATTCCAAAACCGTCTTCCAATTTGGATGTAAATACTTTCAGATTAAAGCTTAATACAGACCTATTTATTATTTAAATATGGCTTGAATTTATTTAGTTATACAGACAAAATAACAAATATTGTGTCAGTGTCCAATTATTTAGCATCTAAAAACATTTATTTAGCTTAGTAAAAATAAAAAATGAAGGGCTAAAAAGAAAAACTTTTTTTGTCACAGTATATTCTGAAATAGGCACTATTCTGCTGATTTAAATTCCTCCGTTAATCCAAGTTTCCATTGTCATCCTTATGCTGAGAATACACGTGGTTCATCTGAGGCATGTTCCAACTCTGTCCTCTAAGTGACGCCATAACCCACCAGGAGCTTTATAGGAGCAGTGTTCTGCGAGGCAGCAATGTCAAGTTCACAGGATCAACAAACAACAATAAACTACTTTACTGTTCTCAGTTTTTTGGGGTTCTACCATGGGGAGCTGAATTGTTATTGGTTTGTCCGGTATAATTGTGTTTATTGTTGTTATGTGCTCATTTCCTTTGCTGTAGCCTACAGACAAAGTTAACGCACATGTCCTCAATTATTTTGTACCTATATTTTACGAAGAGCAAGAGGAGAAAACTGGTATTTGTTCTTCTACTATAAAGACTACACAGCTGGAGAGGGAGAAAGATGCTGTGTTGGCTGCATCCTCTCAGGAGACAACAAGGAGGTCTTCAGCACCTTCTTCAACTCTCCTGAAGGCAGTGTGTCTTGGCAGGACAGGATGGTGTGACCAAAAGCATGACCACAAAGCATATTGCAGACTCAGATCGACTGTACATATTGATTTGTGAGTAGTTATTTTAGTGTTAACATGCCAGGATTGTAAACATATTATAAGGGTCACAAAGACAAGTAATTGTGAAATTCAGTTTCGGGAAATAAAAAGTAAAAAACTGTTTTTGTTTGAGAAAGTTGCTGTGTAATTGTAAACTATCAACTCCATGGACAAGAGGTCATGTCATGAAACAGTAGACTGTATTTAAACAGCAAAAACACTGGGTAGTTGGCATAACTCTGTGATAATATAGCGTGAGTGAAGTTCGTCAATAGCTCCAGAATTGTAATATGGGCAAGTAACAAACATGTAAAATCAGACAGTCTATGCTGTAATTAAAACAGTGTTTTGTTCAACTAGGTCCTCTAGAACCTCTAGTCGTCCATGATATCAATTCTTTCTGGACTTTTTGCCTCCTGACACCAATGTTGTCAGAATACAATGGGGAGTCTGTTCATGGTGTTATATTTTAATAAAGACTGTATGTTCTGACTTTAATTTGTGTTTAAACTGTGTGGCCTGGACACGGAGTCCGTCATAAATAGACAAGACGTCTGTCTTGAGCGAAGCAGAGTGGAGAAGCACTTCTCGGTTGCTACTTGGGGTGTGCCACGACATCTCGGGATATTGAACGGAATGAGAGTTCTCGTTGAGCTGAAAAGCTGTCTCGCAATATCAGTATGACAGAGAGTCAGGGAGAAATGTCATGGGAGACCCGACGGAAACAATAAATGATGACATAGTGACAAGATACAAACTTTATGTAAATACTGTAAGAAAATAGTGCTGTATACCGTGGCTAACATGAGCATTTTGCATGTGTAATATGGTAGTGGTTGTGCGTGAGGCAGGATTGGAGACGCACATGAACTGCTTCAGCACATAATAAACCTTGCGAACCAGTCTGGCCTTGGGGTAAAACGTCATTCGTTTGCTCTGGCAGATGAGATGTGTGGCTGCTATTTTCACCAGAGTTCAACAGCCACCGCGGTGTTGATGTCCAAGCAGAAACTGCTACATCTGCCATCACAAAGCGTTTGCACTTTTAGTATTGAGAGAGATCTACTTGGTTCTAGTTAAAAACAAGAAAACGTTTGTCATATTTATTTTCGTTATTTATACTGGTTTCATTTTGTATGTTCATTTTGTGGAAACGTGCTCAGCTATAAGGTCACATGTACAGTTATAAGGTCTGAACAGACACATGTGAAATCATACAGGAGAGAAGCCAGCTAGTTGAGTTTGTGGCAAATCCTTTTACAGTGTTTGCATAATGTTCTTTCTATTACAACATGATAGTTCATCAGCATTGTTTTGCCTTTTGTGACTAAAAATAAAAAAAATTTAGTCATATATTAAGTCACTGAGATTAAAAAAAATTGTGTTAAATAACATCTTGTCTCGTTCCTGTGAAACCAATATCTTGTATCGTCTCAGGAACCAAGTGTATCGCCACACCCATAGCTGCTACTGGCGCTTCTGGTGAAATCACATACATTGACTAGAGTGGACACACGAACAGCTCTGGCACAGAAACGCCGGTGTAAAATAAGCTTTATTTTGCCTAGCCTCTTGTGTGGCTTTCTTTTGCTTTTACATTTGTATGTTTAAGAGTGAACACTTATATCAACCTCGTGGTTGATATACCATTTACATCTAAGCTGACAAAACAAGCTGACCTTTAACAGATGGATTCATGATTATTCTCTAACTGCCAAGACAGTGTCTCATTACACCAGAAAGGACAATGGATGATGGCCATGAGGCACCCGTGTCATTACATCATCGTATGTAAAAATGCAGTAGCACACAGGTTATTGGGTTATTTGGTGGGCATCAGTGTGGTTACTTGTGATAATAAGAAGTATAGAAGGTTTATGTTTGTAAGATTCTCACACAGTAATGACATTGAACAAACTACACAGGTACTGGTATGTTTTATATGCTGTCCAGGTAACTCAACTGGATTTAAATGGACAGGTGTGTCACTGTGTCAGTGCAGTGCGTAGTGAAGAAGGACAGAGACCGGCGCAAGAGAGAATAGGTCGTGGTCGTTTAATCTTAATGCCACAAAACTGACACAAGAGTGTCTTTAAATAGTACACACAAGTACTAAGTAAATGCAGTATAACTCTTCCCTAACAAAAGACGGCAAACAGGAAAGCAGCTCACAAACAACACATAACATGTAACGATTCCACACAAAGACATGACCAAACACAGGGGATCTAAAGAATCTCACATAAGTGAGTACACCCCCTCACATTTTTTTAAATATTTATTTATCTCTTTTCATGTGACACTGAAGAAATGAAATTATATTTTGCTACAATGTAAAGTAGTGAGTATGCAGCTTGTATAACAGTGTACATTTGCTGTCCCTTCAAAATAACTGAACACACAGCAATTAAAGTCTGAAGTGTAAAGGTCCAAATTAGGCCCAAAGTGTCAATATTTTGTGTGGCCACCATTATTTTCCAGCACTGCCTTAACCCTCTTGGGCATGGAGTTCACCAGAGCTTCACAGGTTGCCACTGGATTCCTCTTCCACTCCTCCATGATAACATCACGGAGCTGGTGGATGTTAGAGACCTTGCGCTCCTCTACCTTCAGTTTGAGGATGGCCCACAGATGCTGAATAGGGTTTATGTCTGGATACATGCTTGACCAGTCCATCACCTTCACTTTCAGCTTCTATTGCAAGACAGTGTTCGTCTTGGAGGTGTGTTTGGGGTCGTTATTATGTTGAAATACTGCCCTGCGGCCCAGACTCTCCAAAGGAATGGGATCATGCTGCTTCAGTATCTCACAGTACATGTTGGCATTCATGGTTCCCTCAATGAACTGTAGCTCCCCAGTGCCGGCAGCACTCATGCAGCCCCAGACCATGGCACTCCCACCACCATGCTTGACTGTAGGCAAGACACACTAGTCTTTGTACACTTTAGCTGGTTGCCTCCAGACACGCTTGACACCATCTGAACCAAATAGGTTTATCTTGGTTACATCAGACCACAGGAAATGGTTCCAATAATAAATGTCTTTAGTCTGCTTGTCTTCAGCAAACTGTTTCTGGGCTTTCTTGTGCATCATCTATAGATGAGGCTTCTTCTGGGATGACAGCCATGCAGACCAATTTGATGCTGTGTGTGACTTATGGTCTGACACTGACAGGGTGACCCCCCCACCACTTTAACCTACAATGCTGGCAGCACTCATATGTCTGCACTCAACTTCTTTGGTCGACCATGGCGAGGCCTGTTCTGAGTGGAACCTGTCCGCTGTTTAGTCTTGGCCACCGTGCTGCAGCTCAGTTTCAGGGTCTTGGCAATCTTCTTATAGCTTAGGCCATCTTTATGTAGTGCAACAATTATTTTTTTTAGATCTTCAGAGAGTCCTTTGCCAAGTATGACCAGTATGAGTGTGAGAGCGATAACACCAAAGGTCCACACCTCCGAAATGGGAGATCAGAAAAAGAAAAAAAACCTATGCGGTCAAAAAAAAATATTAACTCACGATTGCCGTTTGCAGATGACACCTGGGAGAAGACACAAACTACTGTGACAATGCGCTTGGAGAGATAAGTTAAGGCAGAGTTAAATAAAATAAAAACTGGTGACACTGATAATGATTAGCATAATATGTCAATTAACAAAATGACCACGCTACAAGCTAACTGTTAGAATTTGGCTACGTAGCCTGTGATCTGTCATTCTATTTTGTTTCAGGGTCCGATCTGATGCTGTCTGGCTCTCCTCAAGCCAACAACCCACCTGCCTCTTGGCACACACCACAACTGTCACTTTTCCCCACGTTTTCCGCATCTCCAATAATGTAAAGTAACGAGCCACTTGCAAAGAATATTAGTGTTATGCAAACTGTGTGTGACGTTGTTAAAGCTAGGGTTGCCACCCGTCCCTTAAAATACGGAATAAAAGAAGAATAAAATAAATAAAAGAATAAAATAGCGCGTTCCGTTTTGAATCAATACGGGACGGGGTTTGTCCCGTATTTTCGGAGTTGTCTCAATGAATGAATCTCTCAATGCAAATCATCCCACCGGCATTCTGTGAAGACTCGTCCTATTCTGCCCCTGATTGGGTAATACTCGCGACTGCCATCGTTGGATTGACTGGTTTGTTTCAGGGTCACGGCCAATCAGAGTCAGAGGAGGGCGGGTCTCTTGGCAGAGAGTCTATTTAAAACAATGGCGGAGGCTGCTCCAGATACCCCCACCGCGTCCAGCGCTGAAACGAAAGCGTATGCAAAAATATAGACGAGAGATGGGGAGGAAACAAAAAGGTGGCTGGAAAGTGTCAGCGTAAATGAATATCAAGCCAACTGCAAAATTTGTCGGCGAGTGTTCTCTGTTGCCCACGGTGGGTTGTCAGATGTGCGACAGCATGCAATCGGGGGAGCAACATTCCCGCAATGCCAGAAGTTAAAGAAAGCAAAGCACTGTCTCCCAGTTCTTCATACCTCAATCATCTCCTGAGGCAGATTTTTAAGTCAGTTTTTTAATCACCTCAATAATGTTCTGATTGATTACATTAGATTTCATAGGCTGCCTATTTGTTAAGAAATAATGTTAAAAATGTAAATGAATCATGTTATGGTATGATTGGTTGATAACACTTTAAAATAAGGTGACTTTATTAAACATTAGGTAATGTATTATTAACTAAAATGGACTAACAATGAGTAATACATTTGTTACAGTATTTATTAATATTTTTAATGTTAGTTAATAGAAATAAAGCTGTTCATTGTTTGTTCATGTTAGTTCACATTGCATTAACTAATATTAACAAGATTTGAATAAAGTATTAGTAAATGTAGAAATTACATTAACAAAGATGAACAAATGCTGTATAAGTGAAGTTCATTATTAGTTAGTTATGGATCTGTTAATTTAACAAGTTAATAAAATATGGTTCACATCTCACAAGTTCCTCCAAATGCCTATTTTTTGTGGTCTTACTGTCAAACCCATGTTCAATCTTAATATTTTCATTAAAAGATGTATTAAGTTGTTATTTACCACTACTCGCACGTCATCGGACAACCCCCCCCGGGGCAGGCGTCCCTTACTTTTCAGTATTAAAGGTGGCAAACCCAGTTAAAGCCCGACTCCGACGAGTAATGCATCTAATGTGTGGATCCAACATAATTATGTATTTGACCCCCTCACGGGTAAACCGATACATCTCAATGAGTTGAGTTTCGCTCTGTATTAAATGGTCTCATCTATCTCGCAATACAGGATTATTTTGAAAAGCTCTGCAAATTGTTCTTCTCGTATAAACGGACAGGACATGGCTGTGAATGACTTCCCACGTCACCTCCGCTTATAAAGCAGCCATCTAATCGTGTTTACATGCAATAAGCCTGCTCCGGAGCAGGTTCAAGCTTACGCACCTGTTGCTATGACAACAAGTACAGGATGAGCTTCAGAGAGCCAAACTAACCAGAATTATGCCAAATCGTCAACAATCAAATCTGGCTAACTGAGTTAGCGACGTACAGAGAACGGACCCCTGGACACCTGACAACATAAACACTAAACAACGGATGCTGTGGAAAAATAGTGCCAGAACTTACTCTTTTGCAGACCCCCCTCAAATGTTGCTTGTGGGACAGATTTAAATTTGTATTTTGAAATGTTTTATACTTTATCCTTACATGGTTAACTGTTGTGTTTGTTTTTCTAAGCTTGGGGGCATTTCTCCACTCGATCACATCTCGGGTGGTTAATATTCAAACTACAGATGAATGTTCTTTGCTTGATAGTGGATGCTAAATTTTTTTTCTTTTTGAGCTCAGTTATATACTGGAGTAATGATGAAATGAATGTGTGTTTTCCATTCTTTACCTATTGTCAATATAATATTATTTTTGTGACAAGCAACCTGCCCTTTTGCAGATGGCTCCATTATGTTCCTCGACCAACTCATTGCACCAGTATTACTAGTTTTACCAGTTTCCGGGGACAAAGACAGGACGGTGCAGGATGGAGGGCCAGAGCAGAGGAAGGCTACGTCTCTAAAGCAGGAAGGTGCTCCAGAGCAGAGTGAGACTCCCCAACACTGAAGGCCCGGGTCGGGGGATCGGCACTGGGGTCCTTGTGCAGCTTCTCACTGGGGAATGACACAGTAGGTAACAGGGTGGGGAATGACACAGGAGGTAACAGGCTGGGGAATGACACAGGAGGTAACAGGCTGGGGAATGACACAGGAGGTAACAGGCTGGGGAATGACACAGGAGGTAACAGGCTGGGGAATGACACACGAGGTAACAGGCTGGGGAATGACACAGGAGGTAACAGGCTGGGGAATGACACCGGAGGTAACAGGCTGGGGAATGACACAAGAAGTAACAGGCTGGGAATGACACAATAGGTAACAGGCTGGGGACTGACACAGGAGGTAACACGCTGGGGAATGACACAGTAGGTAACAGGGTGGGGAATGACACAGTAGGTAACAGGCTGGGGAATGACACAGGAGGTAACAGGCTGGGGAATGACACAGGAGGTAACAGGCTGGGGAATGACACAGGAGGTAACAGGCTGGGGAATGACACAGGAAGTAACAGGCTGGGAATGACACAAGAGGTAACAGGCTGGGGAATGACACAGGAGGTAGCAGGCTGGGGAATGACACAGGAGGTAACAGGCTGGGGAATGACACAGTAGGTAACAGGCTGGGAATGACACAGAAGGTAACAGGCTGGGGAATGACACAGGAGGTAGCAGGCTGGGGAATGACACAGGAGGTAACAGGCTGGGGAATGACACACGAGGTAACAGGCTGGGGAATGACACAGGAGGTAACAGGCTGGGGAATGACACAGGAGGTAACAGGCTGGGGAATGACACAGGAGGTAACAGGCTGGGGAATGACACAGGAGGTAACCAAGCTAATGACCGACTGCACGCTGCATGCTCCACCATCCCCTGGTCCTATTGATGCAGGGGTTTGTCACAGAGCGCCCCTACAAGTGATTTGACGACATGGGCCTTTACCTCCTCTCCTCCCCAGAGCCCCCTCAGAAATGTTTTATTGGGGGTCTTCTCTGGGCTGCTCACTTGGCCTGTCATTGGGACTGTCGATGTGGTGTCCAATGGCGTCGCCGTTGCCTTGGATCCTGTGCTCGATCCAGAGCCAGGCCGTGTGGGTACTCATCCACTGAGACGTACGTTCCTCACCTCTGAGAAGCTCCTCCATGGTCCAGCTCTGCTGCATCTTTCTGTGGTTGTTCATTAAGTCATGGTTGAAAGGCAGGACACGAGGTGCAGCGCAAGTAAATGGACGTACCTTTATTTCTTCCAAAACAGCAAACAAAGGAGCGGTAGCAACCATGAACTGATATGCAGGCAGCATAAACAATGAACCACGCTAACCGTGAGAAACAGCAGAACTCCAATAGGATCCCCAATTTGAGGCCAAGCAGCTGCCTCTAATTAAGAACAACCCAAACCCAATATGTATAGCCTCTCTGTCTATATCTATACATGTGTCTTGTCTGTTAGCAGACAAGTGCAAACATGTAAATGTAGCTTCCAAGGCTGGATGATCCCACAAGCATTGAATGATTGCCAGTTTGTCTTGGTGAAGCAAGTGGTCAGGTCAGTTACTTGAATTCAAACAAATGCATAAATCGTTGTCTGTAATTCTCCATCTTAAGTACAATAGGCATTGAATTTAATCAATCCATAATGTATGTGTAATACCACAACTTTCTCTGTGTCCTATGTATATAATGTTAAACATTAGCCACGGTCACTATCAACCATCAGTAAGCGTATTAACCAGCTTTCCAGGCCTTATGATCCTGCAAGCATTGAATGACTCACAGTTTGTCTTGACTTAGTAGGCAGCTCAGTCACTTGAAATCAAACAAGCACACAGACATTTTTGACTGTAATTATTCATCTGATTTAATAAATATACTCTAACATCCTATCCCCTGGGTTGTACATAAAGGTGGCATGGCCACTAATGAGGTTAATTATACATGCGGTTAAGCTGTAGCTGTTCTGCCCAGAGCTTTACCTGCAACAGACCCAGTGCTGGGAATTAATTTCCTCCAGCATGTTGTCTGGAGTGTACAATGTTGTTTGTGACTAAGTGGTGTTTGACTCGTGTTTATTAGTGCTAACAGACACACAGGAGAACCCTGTCACCATTTCACATGGTAGGTGGATTCACTCACCAGAAAGAGAGAGCAGAGCATTCTGCTTTCAAACCCATGTAACACCAACTTTTGACTTTTGATCACAGCATCTATTTTGTTCCACACCAGTAAGAGCAAATGTCTTCTGAAGATCGCCGTAGATTGCCGTCCTTGTTACTTATCTACGGTTTTTATTATTACACACCAAGTAGATATGATCAGAGGTTCTACTGAGGATCTACTTTAGCATTTTTTCAAATACATTTATTTTCGTTTTAATATTTAGTACAATTCATTTTTATTTAAGCCAGGCCAGCGTTTGTCAATCCAAATCCTAATAATCTCAGGAAGAGCTGAGGAAATTTTTCACATTTCATAGATTCCTAGAAATTCCTAGAAATAAATGATTTACACTCTATGTGACTTAACATAACACCATTGTGGCCTCAAGTGTGATACTACAGACCTACAGCGGAGGAAAAAGAGGTAAACATGTTGAATATAGGTGCTATGCTAATTGCTAATGTCACGCATGTACTGACACCAACAATAGTTGAATTTAACGGACGTGTATGGTTGGATTGGTCTAACTAAATGTCACTGAAAAAAAAACAGGAAATTAGTTGTCAATAAACTACTGACAATCCCAAAGAAAAGACTACTGCTCAAATTACACTGATCTAAAAGTAAGAATTAGGACTGATATTTTGGGCTGTTAATTGTTTTAGTTCTGAGAGAGTGTGGCAGAATTCTGACAGCTGCACTTCAGATTTAGGATCACCTGGCACTGAATCACGTAAGCCTTGACTGGTGCTTCCGGTGTGTCTAGGCAAACACGCTGACTTTTTGTAAAGTAAAATAGGTATTGAATGCATGCAATCTTGCATTACCTTCTCTTTTCCCAATTTATATAATGAGACATGTTAGCCACTATCAGTAACAACCAACAGTATGCATATTAACCAGACATTTTAAAATACCAATTTACTGTTACCTTTAGTTATCTGTAATCATCGACCAACTTTTGGTCTAACTTAATTTAGGCTAATTACAGTAAGTATAGTTACCTTTGTTTTGCTTTCTATCTATAGTATTACAGTATTACTACAGTTTGTTGAATATAGTCTACGGCATGTTGGCTAATAAATACATACAAACGGGGGCACAACCAATACAGTGAAAAATATAGAAACCGCATGTGTAGGATTTTCTGAAGTTAGACACGGCTGCAGTGGGCTGTATAGAAGTGAGGATGAGTAGGTATGTAGAGGTGCGTGGAGTCATCCAGTGGGCTGTATAGAAGTGAGGATGAGTAGGTATGTAGAGGTGCGTGGAGTCATCCAGTGGGCTGTATAGAAGTGAGGATGAGTAGGTATGTAGAGGTGCGTGGAGTCATCCAGTGGGCTGTATAGAAGTGAGGATGAGTAGGTATGTAGAGGTGCGTGGAGTCATCCAGTGGGCTGTATAGAAGTGAGGATGAGTAGGTATGTAGAGGTGCGTGGAGTCATCCAGTGGGCTGTATAGAAGTGAGGATGAGTAGGTATGTAGAGGTGCGTGGAGTCATCCAGTGGGCTGTATAGAAGTGAGGATGAGTAGGTATGTAGAGGTGCGTGGAGTCATCCAGTGGGCTGTATAGAAGTGAGGATGAGTAGGTATGTAGAGGTGCGTGGAGTCATCCAGTGGGCTGTATAGAAGTGAGGATGAGTAGGTATGTAGAGGTGCGTGGAGTCATCCAGTGGGCTGTATAGAAGTGAGGATGAGTAGGTATGTAGAGGTGCGTGGAGTCATCCAGTGGGCTGTATAGAAGTGAGGATGAGTAGGTATGTAGAGGTGCGTGGAGTCATCCAGTGGGCTGTATAGTAGTGAGGATGAGTAGGTATGTAGAGGTGCGTGGAGTCATCCAGTGGGCTGTATAGAAGTGAGGATGAGTAGGTATGTAGAGGTGCGTGGAGTCATCCAGTGGGCTGTATAGAAGTGAGGATGAGTAGGTATGTAGAGGTGCGTGGAGTCATCCAGTGGGCTGTATAGAAGTGAGGATGAGTAGGTATGTAGAGGTGCGTGGAGTCATCCAGTGGGCTGTATAGAAGTGAGGATGAGTAGGTATGTAGAGGTGCGTGGAGTCATCTAGTGGGCTGTATAGAAGTGAGGATGAGTAGGTATGTAGAGGTGCGTGGAGTCATCCAGTGGGCTGTATAGAAGTGAGGATGAGTAGGTATGTAGAGGTGCGTGGAGTCATCCAGTGGGCTGTATAGAAGTGAGGATGAGTAGGTATGTAGAGGTGCGTGGAGTCATCCAGTGGGCTGTATAGAAGTGAGGATGAGTAGGTATGTAGAGGTGCGTGGAGTCATCCAGTGGGCTGTATAGAAGTGAGGATGAGTAGGTATGTAGAGGTGCGTGGAGTCATCCAGTGGGCTGTATAGAAGTGAGGATGAGTAGGTATGTAGAGGTGCGTGGAGTCATCCAGTGGGCTGTATAGAAGTGGGGGTGTGGGGATGAGTAGGTATAAAGAGGTGCGTGGAGTCATCCAGTGGGCTGTAGAGAAGTGGGGGTGTGGGGATGAGTAGGTATAAAGAGGTGCGTGGAGTCATCCAGTGGGCTGTAGAGAAGTGGGGGTGTGGGGATGAGTAGGTATAAAGAGGTGCGTGGAGTCATCCAGTGGGCTGTATAGAAATGAGGATGAGTAGGTATGTAGAGGTGCGTGGAGTCATCCAGTGGGCTGTAGAGAAGTGGGGGTGTGGGGATGAGTAGGTATAAAGAGGTGCGTGGAGTCATCCAGTGGGCTGTAGAGAAGTGGGGGTGTGGGGATGAGTAGGTATAAAGAGGTGCGTGGAGTCATCCAGTGGGCTGTAGAGAAGTGGGGGTGTGGGGATGAGTAGGTATAAAGAGGTGCGTGGAGTCATCCAGTGGGCTGTAGAGAAGTGGGGGTGTGGGGATGAGTAGGTATAAAGAGGTGCGTGGAGTCATCCAGTGGGCTGTAGAGAAGTGGGGGTGTGGGGATGAGTAGGTATGTAGAGGTGCGTGGAGTCATCCAGTGGGCTGTAGAGAAGTGGGGGTGTGGGGATGAGTAGGTATAAAGAGGTGCGTGGAGTCATCCAGTGGGCTGTAGAGAAGTGAGGATGAGTAGGTATGTAGAGGTGCGTGGAGTCATCCAGTGATCTGGCTCTATTGAGGGGCCATTGTTAAGCTTGAAGAAGACATTTTGGAGCCAAAAACAAACTCTGCATGATCGTCCACATGAAGCTCTGTAACATCCTCACATGTAGGATCATCAGCAGGCTACAGAATATACGTTTATTCAGACACAAGTAGATCCTAGCTTCTGTTTGTCTGTTTGCCAACTGTCTCTGTTGACATGACTGTCTGTATCTGTCTGCCTGAATGTCTACCTCTACCCGTCTCTACCTCTTTCTCTCTTTCGTCTGCCTGCCTCTGTTTGCCTGACTATCTGTCTCTTTCTGACTGTCCCTGTCTTCCTGTCATATAAAATGAAATAGTACACAGTGTCCATGTGAAGATAATGAGTGAGGTTATAAAGTGCTTTAGTTCCGCTTTAAAGGAGGTTGACAGTCAGAGTTTCACATGGCGTTAAGCAAACTATTAAACACACCTGAGAAAGACACAGGCATACATTTCCCACAGCGGGCAAGTATCCATTGATAAGCAACAGAAAGTGTAACATATGTAAACATATTTGTGTCACAAACCTTAACGTATAGGAACATGGCATTGAATAATACACAAATCTGTTATTTTGTTTTTTTGCGGTAGCTACACTTCCCAGGGTCCACGTTAAATATGACGTAATACAGAAGATGAATAGACAACAGATCTAGTACAAATGATATGCAGCAAACCTACTGACATACTATTTGCGCAGTGGCATTTTGTAATTACATGCTTCAAAATATGCATTTGTAACAGACATATGTTAGTAAACGTACATATTCCATATATAATACACAGGTGTGTGTGCCGTATGTGTGTGTCGTAGGTGTGTGTCATTTCGTGTATAGTGTTGGTCCAATTGTGCTGTTTGCTCAGGTAATTTGAGAGGGAAGGGAGTTCCATGTTTCCATGGCTCTCTACAATTCTGTGCATAGCCTTCAATTTGTTTCAGGCTTGGGACTGCAAAGAGACCCCTGGTGGAATTAGGACATTGTGACATTTGATTATTAGCACAGTCAATGTTTCTTTGATTCTTCATAATCATTTAAAAAAAAAAAATCACTGCACGAGGGAACAATTCTGCTGCTTTTGACAACTACATGGCGAAGACCATTTACAAGTGGCACTGTAGTGTTTTTAAATTTCAAAAGGTTTATTACGGAGCTACATTGAATACAGCAGTTCATGTACGGTGCCCAGTGTGGTATATGGCGAGTATACTTAGAATAAAGGCTGTTCTGCATAACCCTAAGTGCCTGAAAACAACCAGATCTACTGTTATATTGGCCATTTACTACATAAACCAAGAGTTGTCAAACCATTATCAACCTATTATCGTCTATGGAAACCCAGAAGAGCCATTTGCCTAAAACTGTGGTCTGAATGGTTTATTTCTTTGAGGTTCGCAAATACACTAAGGTGAAGAACAGCCAAGGTTAACAATCAGTTGTTTTGTTGGATAGTTCTTGAGTAACACAATTATCCTTTATTCATCCCCAAGCCCAACCCACCACACCTCACCAAGCAGAATGTTGGTTGACCTTGTCTATAACCTGACAACCCCCCCCCCCCACACCACATAACTTGTGCTAATGCAGTAGAGGCCCTGGGGACTTGAAGGATCAACCACCTACTAGACCGTGTCTGGTTACGACTAGTGGAGAAGAAGAGCCTATAGAGGTCGACAGTTAGTGAAGTATAGTATTTTACTGTATACAGTAAGATGTAGTAAGCCCTACATGGTTGAGGAATACTACAATGTGTTTTATAAACGGAAATCTAATGTGCCCAATGGCATGGTATAAAACTCTATAGCCTACAACAGGTTAGACAAAATGCCTTTTTTATTTTCTCTAAATGGTTTATAGTAGCAATAACACACCTTGACGGTTTGTGGCCAATGGCCAAAATACTATGTCTGAATTAAAGTCCCACATCCACGCTGGATTGTCTTTAACAACGGCAGTTAGTCGTGATATATTGGCCATGTACCACACCTCCATGCTTTTTTGCGTGAGTGTACCACACAATTCTATAGTGAGCACTACACGATCAGGGGAAAGTACAATGGTATTCTATACAAAATATTAGATTAAGTCGCGCTAAAGTCTGTAATAAAGCTTTCTATAGTATACCAGTAAAAATTACAGTGTGCGGTATTGATGAATGAAGATTACTACATGGTATAGTTTGGTATTTCTAGGTAAATGTTAGTTTATATAAAGCTCCTGACAAACAGTTCTGACGTTGCTTTCAGAGGAAGTTTTGAACTCAATAGCACGTGTTGCAACCAAGAGAAGGTCAATTATATGTGCTACACACTTCATATAGAACACACTTCATATAGAACACACTTAGCGGCCGAATACTCATTTAATAAGAACCATCATTTAGATTCACAATAAAAACTGTTGAATGATATCAAGCTTCTGTTTTTCATTTACTCTGTTTACTACTATTTCGATTTGCTATATATTTTGTTTACTATTTATTCTTTTTAAGTTAATCGGTGTGGTGATTAGCTAGCATTCCACCACTCTAACATCTAAAAAGATTCACAGTACTTTATATACATTCCTGATATAAAACAGTCATATGTACATTAAGAGGACAGTAGTATTTACTACAGAAGAGGTCATCATTGTACATTAGAGGTCAGTATAGTACAGTAAACTTGATGTGAATACATTAGAGGTCAGTACATTAGACTAAAGGTCAGTATGGTGTAGTCAGGAAATGGAAGAGCACACTAGAGGTCAGTACAGTACTCTAGAGATGAGCACACTTCTGTACTATTGTACTGTGTGTTTTTTTCTTCTTTTTTTGTCAGTTGACGTGTGCCTTTAATGGACTTGAAGACCGGACTTAGTTTGGCATTCTAATATGACACATACTTATTTTGAGTTTCCGTCCCCAATCGAAGCATTGTCTATCCGTAACACAAGGCACTGCTGTTTAGGTGGAAAACAATCTTGGATATGGAATAAATTTGAGCAACTACAAAATTAACATCATTATTTGTGATTATTGAGAACAAATCTAATTAAATACAATTCAAAACAATACAAGTCCTAATGCGGACAATCAGTTCTCATTGTGAACGTGATAGATGCTGGAGAAATGGGTCGGAGTAATGACTATAAAAAGGAACAAAAAGTAATGACCAGATGTCTGGGTCAGACCATCACGGAAACAGAAATGTTTTTGGGGTGCTCCTGGTCAGCAGTGTTGAGTACCTAATAATGACGGACCAACCTCAATCAAGGGGAAAGGGTGTTGGCTACCCCAAGGCTCATTAATGCGTCAAGGAAACAGAGACTATTCCGTCTTAAAAGCGACTAAGGCTATCACGGCTTGAAGGCGACTAAGGCTATCTCGTCTTAAAGGCAACTAAGACTATGACGGCTTGAATGCGACTAAGGCTATCACGGCTTAAAGGGGACTAAGGCTATTACGGCTTAAAGGGGACTAAGGCAATCCCATCTTAAAGGCAACTAAGGCTATCACGGCTTAAAGGGGACTAAGGCTATCTCGTCTTAAAGGCGACTAAGGGTATCACGGCTTAAAGGCGACTCTAGGCTATCACAGCTTAAAGGGGACTAAGGCTATCACAGCATAAAGGCGACTAAGGCTATCACGTCTTTAAGGCGACTAAGGATATCTCGTCTTAAAGGCGACTAAGGCTATCTCGTCTTTAAGGCGACTAAGGCTATCACAGCTTGAAGGGGACTAAGGCTATCCTGCCTGATCCAAACTGACAGAAAGTCTACTGTGGCATGGGAGGAATGTGTCACTACACAGTGCATAGCACACTGCTGCCAATAAGGTTGCATAGCCGTGCATCGTTCAGAGTGCCCATTAAGACCCCTGTCTGCTGGCGAAAGTGTTACAATGGTCACGCAACTGTCGGAACTGAACCTTGGAGAAGTAAAAGAAGGTTGACAAAGGCATTCCCTGATGGACAATAGTCCTTGTCGCACTGCACACATTGTTAGGGAATGGCTTGAGGAACATAACATAGACTTTAAGGTCTGGCACTGGCCTCCACATTCCAATCCACATCTGTGGGATGTGCGGGACCAAACAGTCTAATCCATGGCGGCTCTACCTCGCAATGTACAGGACTTGAAGGACCTGCTGCTCTATGCTATCTGGTGCCTTTCTGGGATCATGTAGAATCCACACTTCTGTCTGTTTTGATGGCACGCAGAGGACCAACAGCATATTTGGCAGGTGCTCGTAAGGTTTTGCTTTCAGTGTTCTAGATTTATTATTATTATTTATTCTCTGTCTCTTTCCATCTCTCTTCCTTTTTTCTATTTCCTTTCATGCACACACAGGAACACACACACACACACACACAGGAACACACACACACACACACACACAGGAACACACACACACACACACACAGGAACACACACACACACACACACACACACACACACAGGAACACACACACACAGAAACACACACACACACATGCACACACACACACACACACGAACACACACACACACACACACACACACACACACACACACAGGAACACACACACACACACACACACACACACACGAACACACACACACACACACACATGCACACACATGCACACACACACACACACACACAGGAACACACACACACAGGAACACACACACACACACGAACACACACACACACACACACACACACACAGGAACACACACACACACATGCACAGGAACACACACACACAGGAACACACACACACACATGCACACACACACACACACACAGGAACACACACACACACACACACGAACACACACACACACACACACACACAGGAACACACACACGCACGCACACACACATACACACACACGCACGCACACACACACACACACACACACACGCACACACACACACCTACCTGTGCAGAGGACATCATTAACATGTTGAACAGGGAGCAATCAGCCAAAGCGCGTATGGAACAAATCTATCCTAGGTCTTCCAGGAGGCGTACTACGCACTCTGCCGTCGTTACGGACCTGAGGACTAGCGAAGACAATGAATAACGATGGGCGACCTCGAGCGTGACTCAGAGCAGGTGGCTGCCACAACCTGTCGAGTCTAGAGGTTGTAAATGCCAATTTGTCACCAGATTTCTCAATATTAGGACAGCTCTTTTCCCTCACAGAGGCTTGTACCCCATGTACACGTTGAAAGTGTCCGATCTGGTCATTGTTAAGTGGCTCCACTAAAATGCAGTGAGCTTTCAATGTGACGTCCGCGATGCAAGGCTTTCGAAATGCAGTTCTAAAAATGTGTGACACGAGCAACACTAATATGCCCTCCTCTCTCACCAACTAACCCACTTTTGCTAATGTAATCAGAGTGATGGAAATGTTCAAGAAGAGATGTGACGTTGTGGGTAATGACAAAACAGCTTTGTTATACGTTATTCAATGAAAACACACATAACACACTACTCTTCGGATTTTTTTCATTATGGATTTTTTTTTTTTTACGGTATCAACATTCATGATCACTGTGTTTCCTATAGGGTTACATCAATGCCATCCTAATTCTCCATGTTGATTTGAATCTATTGAGCCTGTTTGCCCGGGAACAGCTTAGTTCAAATCATTTTGAAAACAAACAGCTTGGCGAGGTGTGTAGCCAGTAACACCTGAAATTCCAAACCCTACCTACCAGCATTTTCTTAGAAGTCATCTCCCACAAAATTTTAAAAACTTTTATTGTAAGTAAGTTACAACATTCTTCCCAAAAATATTTGTATTTCTTATTATTGGAAAAATGCAGTACGTGCTTGTAAAAAAATGTACAGTGTAAAATGAACAGTGTTTTGATTCAGTCTTGCCAGGATAAAGGTTGTGCCCACACTTGATATCTGATTATTTCCCAAACATCTCCAATGTGTATTCTTCAATCACCATCTTTTTGCATGTGCTTTATAAGTGCCTGTTTGTATTCACTACCTTATAAATGTTTGGGATAACTTTGAAATGTCCTTATTTTTTAAATAAAGCATGTTTTCCCATGTGTGTATATATGTATACATAAAAAGATCTGAAGTTCTAAATAAAGCTGAATAAAGTTCTTAAGACTTGGAAGTTCTAAAGACTTCTATGCTAGTTTCTAGGGACTTGAAAAGGTTCTAATGACCTTTTGAATAAATCGGCCAAATTCTAAAGACCTGAAAAGGTTCTAAAGACCTTTTGAATAAAGTTCTTAAGACCTGGAAGTTCTAAAGACTTCTCGGCCAGGTTCTATAGAGCTTTTGAAAAACGTTCTTAAGACCTGGAAGTTCTAAAGACTTCTCTGCCAGGTTCTAAATACCTGAAAAGACCTCTTGAATAAAATGTACAATACTGACATCAGTGACATGTAATGTTTAAATGCACTTGATGCCAGAAAACAGGTTGCTATGAATATAAAACGGATGAATTTTATCATTTTATTATTATTTTCCTTTGTAAAGCACATTGAATTGCTTCTATGTATGAATTGTGGTATATACTGTAAATAAACTTGCTTGCATGTGAGCAATTGCCAGGAAACTGAAGCTTGCGTACAACAATCTTTTCTACGAACCCTTCAAAACAGGCTCTAACCACAATTGAAAAGGGAGTAGGAGCCAGTTTAACTGCGATGCAGAACAGGGCAAAAACGACAAATTAATTAGTGTCTAGTTTGAGAAAAAAGCACCTCACAGGTTCTCAATTGGCAGCTTCATCAAAAGTTCCCAGAAAACACCAGTCGCAACATTAATTGCAAAGTGTCAACTCCAAGATGCTGTCTTCTAGGGAGAGTTCTTCAAAACTGAAGTCATGGTGCAGGTCAAGGTAGGACACAGGTGCAGAGCTGGCAGTTGCCTCTAATTGGGGACAACACAAATGCAGATATGCCTAGAGACTGCATGAATTACCTGGAATACTGGGTACTATCTAAACAGATGTTTTCTCAGAACCAGATTAACCAGTTTTAATGAAGAGCTTGTTCCATGAAATCCTGCCCTTTGTTGACTCTCATTCTTATGTGTAAAACCAATTGCCGCATAAAACTATGTTGTTAACCTTTATTTTGGATTACACACAGAAAAGACACCACATGGAATCAAAAAGAAAGTGTGTGTTTTCTAGCATTAACACAATAGAAAACAGGCTAAAGAAAAGACAATTACCAGGCAAAGACAGGTAACGTAAAATACAAAACACTTTCAAGACTCACTAATTTAATTAAAGTTGTGAATTCCTGATGCATGAAAGAACATTGTATAACTGCATTTTCTTTTACCACGTATTGCTCTGACATTTCTCCCACCACATTGCCCACCAAACCAATTTCTATACCAATGGTAAAAGATAATGAGTACATTGGCCTAAACATTACACTGTGCAGCATTCTCAGTTCATTCACTGTAACAGTCAGTGATTTAGACCAAGAACAAACAATGCAAGACATGTGTTTAAAGTGCTAAAGGTAACTTGTAACAGTTTATTTTGCTATTCTGATATTAGGCTAAAGTCTTACTGTGCACTACCCACCTCAACTGCCTGTAAATAATGTCCACCATTTATATCCCATAATAAAAAAGTTCAATAATTGATGCCAAATAAATTATAACTTTTACTTCAACATGGGTTCTTGTCTAAACAACTGCAACAAACCCAAATTTGAAAAAAATAAATGAAATGTCAAAGTTTAGCACACATTTGCATCATATCTGTCTTCTGCCTTTGGCCATGATATCTTGTCCGTATCAAAGAGAATATCTTTATTTTTCTTGCACTTCGGGACTGAGAGTTGGAGCCGAGTAAACATAGAGGCGGAGGGGTCAGCTTTGTGGTTAATTCTCGTTGGGGTTCGGTTGTTGCATTACATTCATCACGCTTAGGGTTGCCACCTATAACACTGAAAAATAAGGGACGCCTGCCGCACGGTAAGACCACAAAAGTTAGACATTTGGAGGAACTTGTGAGATGTGAACCATATTTTATTAACTTATTAAATTAACAGATCTATAACTAACTAATAATGAACTGCACTTATAATGCGTTTTTTCATCTTTGTTATGTAATTTCTACATTTACTAATACTTTATTCAAATCTTGTTAATATTAGTTAATTCAATGTGAACTAACATGAACAAACAATGAACAGCTTTATTTCTATTAACTAACATTAACAAAGATTAATAAATAGTGTAACAAATGTATTACTCATTGTTAGTCCATGTTAGTTAATTATACATTAACTAATGTTTAATAAAGTAACCTTATTGTAAAGTGTTCTCAACCAAGCATACCATAACATGATTCATTTAAATTTTTAACATTATTTCTTAACAAATAGGCAGCCTATGAAATCTAATGTAATCAATCATAACATTATTGATGTGATTAAAAAACTGTCATTACACTATCTGCCTCAGGAGATGATTGAGGTATGAAGAACTGGGAGACAATGCTTTGCTTTCTTTGACTTCTGGCATTGCGGGAATGTTGCTCCCCCGATTGCATGCTGTCGCACATCTGACAACCCACCGTGGGCAACAGAGAACACTCGCCGACAAATTTTGCAGTTGGCTTGATATTCATTTACGCTGACAGTTTCCAGCCACGTAATTGTTTCCTCCCCATCTCTCGTCTATATTTTCGCATACGCTTTCGTTTCAGCACTGAACGCGGGGGGTATCTGGAGCAGCCTCCGCCATTCTTTCAAATAGACTCTCTGCCAAGAGACCCGCCCTCCTCTGACTCTGATTGGCCGTGACCCTGAAACAAACCAGTCAATCCAACGATGGCAGTCACGAAGATTACCCAATCAGGGGCAGAATAGGACGAGTCTTCACAGAATGACGGTGGGATGATTTGCATTGAGAGATGGTGCATTCATTGAGACAACTCCGAAAATACGGGACAAACCCCGTCCCGTATTGATTCAAAACGGAACGCGCTATTTTATTCTCAAATACGGACGATTCCGTATTTTAAGGGACGGGTGGCAACCCTAATCACGCTGTTCATACTAGACTTGGAGCTAACCATAATGTTGAGCATATTTGGTAATATGGATAGCAAAGCCATGTTAAATAGCCTAAGTTATGTTATAACATTCACATGCGTAATTGAGATGCTTTTGTGAGCATGCGCCTAATAAACAAGTCAGTGAGTTCCCAGACTGAAAGACGATGGTTGTCTGTCATTTTTCTCCCATACATATTAGCACTAGAACAAGCTAGCTAGCTACTTGGTGACTGTAATAACGACAATAGACTGCTGCGGAAATGTCTAACGCTACACATAATGTAACATCCCTACGACCTTTCTCAGTAATGTATCTCTGCTATAGTCACAGCAGTCTACATACCCACCCAGCAGGAAGATCAAACGTGGGCATTGGCGGAGCTAGATGGAGTAATTTATGGACTAGAGGACGCTCACCCTAAGGCAGCGTTTATTGATGTTGGTGAATTCAATAAAGTAAACACGAGGAAAGTTTGGCCAAAATACCACCAGCACATTAACCTCTCCTACTCCTGGTAATCAGAGACTTGACCATTGTTATTCGCAAATACACCACAGTTTCAAACCCCTCCCCTGCACTGCATGTTGTAATGCAACTACATTATTCTTGTATACTTGTATTCTTGCATACCTACGTACAACATTTAAAAGCATGTTTAAAATGGAAAACCGGAACAACATCCATGTTTTCCTACCAGATACATCACACTAGTTACTGCAGTGTGTGCATCGCTGTGCTTATACTGTAAATATATAATAGTCGTTCAACATGTTTATCTCAAGGAAGGAGATATTATAGTAAGCAAAACCTGCTATGGTAGAATGTGGTCTAATAAATGCACAGTCCTCCTTACAGCAACTGAAAACAATCGATGCCGATCTCCATTTGTAACCAGGATAAAAACAGCAGGTTCCGTTGAGCAGTTTATGAAATATTAATTATTTTGGCGCTAATTAATTCCCATATAGTGTGAGAGCTGCTCAATTGCAAAATGTTGAGAAGATTTGTAAACTGCCGCTGCTACAGTTTCCACACACACAAATGTCATATCAAAATGTTCTGCTAATCGTGCTGTCACTAGAAATGTCAAATATTAGCTGTAACATAAATAGTTATTAGGTTATGCCCGTTTGTTTCCAACTCGCCGCTCCCCACACCCATTGTAAAGCTTTGAATCCGGCCTTTAGAAATGCGTGGCAAGTCGTTTTTCGGCCATTTGTTAACTGTGAGATTACAGAACTGTAGTTCATTGGCGACAGCTGCAGCCGTTTGGTTTGTTGCTGGGCCGATTACACATACTAGCTAGCTACTGCTGTGTGATGTTGAATGTGTAGGCTCTGTCTCTGGGCAGTTTACACTTAAACAACTAATGCTAGCCCCAGTTAGCACCTGCTGTATGTGTAGGCTCACACTCAAACAACTAATGTTAGCATGTTAGCGCAAATTAGTTTTGATTCCTTTGTGAGGCAACACTAAACCAAATGTATTGCTAAAATGGTCCTTCAGACCACATATATAACCGTGTGTCACGAGTGGTTAGGTGGCGTTGCTACGCGGTCCTATTTCGGCGATGCACAGCCTTTGTTTACATTTTGTCTTCACGGTTGTGTTCTATTTGTAATTATTGGGCTATAAAGGGTTGCGAGCAAGTCACCACTTTGCTTCGCATTGTTATGTCACGTAGTGTTAAGAGGTGAGTGTTTGGATGTATATTGCTACGGTTAAATTGTATTTGTATAAGATGCGATATGCACACTTTAATTTAATCAGTTAGCTTTGTTCGCCGTTCTCGGTTTGTTTTATGTTTACATTCAATAAACCATTGTTCAATTATATACGGATGTTACGCACTAACTCCCGGGGAGGGAGGGGACCGCTGACACCCCGCCACCTAGCAGCCAAAATGTGATGGGCGGAAAAGGATGTGGGGTCGTGGTGCAAGACAGAACGACACAAAACCAGTTTTACCCGTAATAAACTCATTTTATTCTTGTTTCTTATTATTACGGTTTTACCAGGGAGAAGGGCTGGGCAGGACCAAAGCAAAGAAAGAAAAATAATCACTCTGGTTCCTAACTATTGCCGTAGCTTTGGCACCCTCACCAAAAATACAGGGGGAGGTCTGCCCAGATCTTACCTAGTGTTCTTAGACAGAGGGTTACTACGGGTAGGTGTACGCCCCAGGGCCTCTAGCCTAAGCAACATGGCTCTCCCTTCCCCCTAGAACAAAAGGATAAAGAAAACAAGGTAGTTAGCCCAACTTAAAGTAATAATAAATGCAAACAGAAATAATCGAATAATCAAACAAACAACAACACAGTCACCTAACACACTCAAACTGAATCACCGGCTTAAAACTGTCAGTCTCTTTCCTTCCCTCTCCTCTCCCTTCTCTCGCCAACCAGGAAGACCGAGCTCTTATCAAGGCCCCTAACCAGCTGCTGCCACTGACGAGTGGGAGGTCCCTCGTTATC
Source organism: Dallia pectoralis (assembly GCA_029465975.1). Lineage (NCBI taxonomy): Eukaryota > Metazoa > Chordata > Actinopteri > Esociformes > Umbridae > Dallia > Dallia pectoralis. The sequence continues at coordinate 1,299,722 of CM055756.1, forward strand.
AATCAGAAGGTACCCCCACCAATCAGCAGCAACAAACCCCTGACACAATTAAACACACAAAAACCAAGAGACAAAAAGAACACGCACAGGGACGTAACAACGGATTATACGGCTCTGCAAATGGCTTACTGCACTACACCTTACCAGCACCGTGACAGAATGCAAAGCCTCTACGACAGCCAGCAGAGCCGGACGGTGAGTGGATTCCACTGGGGGGCAAGCTATAGCGTCGGATGAAGCTCACCGTTGCCCCACAAAGCGGTGGGAATGAAGTCGGCCGGAAACACCACAGGAGCGATGGGTACGTCTCCGGCCGTACGCTGTATATGAACCACCTGTGTGGTCCATCTATGGAGAAGGAACGAGGGCATCCCGGAAGCGCCCCAAATTCTTTTTGGGGGGGAGCTAACGGGGTGTTCTGGGAGGACCGCGGGGAGAACACCCATGGCCCTGGAGCCGCAACGACAGCCGCCCACTGCTCCGAGGCTGTAGCCAGGGCCAGCAAGAGCCCTGGAGCTACAGCCACAAAACCAGCACCAGCCGGTTAATGACCCTTTCCAGCCACCAACCTCCAGAGCCCAGAGATCCCCGGAGGGTTTAGAGGAGCAGCCCTCGGAGGTGATTAGGAGGTGGTGGAGTACATGGCTGGAGCTGCCTGTCCCATTCCAGTATGAGTGCCAGGACCAGCCCCTCCCACCTCGGCGTGAGTGCCAAGAGCGGCTCCTCCCACTTCAGCATGAGTGCCAGGACCAGCCCCTCCCACCTCAGCATGAGTGCCCGGAAAAGTGGCCCCTCCCCCCTCTGGAGGGTTTAGATGAGTGGTTCCTCCTCCCTCCGCCTGAGCTCCTGAAGTGTCCCTTTCTCCCTCCGCCTGAGCTTCCGGAGTGTCCCCTCCTGTCTCCACCTGAGCTACCGAAGTAGCCCCTCCCTACTCCTCCTGGGTTCCTCGGGTGGCCCCTCCTTTCTTCGCCTGAGCTCCCAGAGTGTCCCCCCTTTCACCTGCCAGAGCTCCCAGAGTGTCCCCCCTTTCACCTGCCAGAGCTCCCAGAGTGTGTCCCCTTTCACCTGCCAGAGCTCCCAGAGTTTCCCCCCTTTCACCTGCCAGAGCTCCCAGAGTGTCCCCCCTTTCACTTGCCAGAGCTCCCAGAGTTTCCCCCCTTTCACCTGCCAGAGTTTCCAGTGTCCTCTCCTTCAGCCACCCAAGATGGCTGCCGCTACGCAGCCCAAGATGGCTGTCAGCCCATTGATGCCCGTAATGGGCAGGACCCGCTGTCCCGGGCCGCCTCCGGAGCGGACAATAAACACTGCTCGACCTCCGGCTAAGCCGCCACCCCCGCGGTTGCCGCCCAAGATGGCGGTTAAACCGTCAAGGCCCATAATTGGCTGGACCCGCTAACTCTTCCCCCCCCCAGTGGGGTTTGACTTTGGGGTCTGCTTCTTTTGCTCCCTTCATGTTTGTTTTATGTTTACATTCAATAAACCGTTGTTGAACGGATTATACGGCTCTGCAAATGGCTTACTGCACTACACCTTACCAGCACCGTGACACTGTGAAGGGCTAATAGGTTTAACACATTGCTGCAAGCACACATCTTCACAATTTCAGAAGAAATTGTAACCTCAAATTGTTGTTGTCTCCAAAACATTTTCAACACTGAGGAATCCAGCACTACAAATTTGCTTTGGGATTTTGACAGAGGCGCGTCCCCAGAATGAGATGAAGTAGGGGAAATTACAGCTAGTTTTTGAAGCCAGCCTCAGCAAAGCTATCAGAAATTCTATTAATTGCACTAATGCTAGTTTGCAATTCCACTTGTAAGCAACTTTCTTCAAACTGCGCACAGAGACATACAAATGGTGTCAACAAGTTCATCAGAAAGTCGATACAAGGCATTATTAACTAAATTATCCCTGTAAGTATTTTTTTCTTAGACATTAACATGAGGGCAAACTTAAATCTACAGTCCCCCGGCAAGGTTACTTATCACCTCTGTTACACAGTCATCCATTCCACCATTAGACAAATTCATATGCAGTTTTCCAGCCCCACGTCCTTATTGAGCCCTCTGGGCCCATCCGTTCATCCCAAAAGCACATACATTGTCACGGGGTTTCTGTCCTTACCCTTACATTTACCCTACTTCTGTACTCCGTTTGATAACTACATCCCTCCCTCATTCTTCCCCCTCGGTTGTGCCTCTGAGTTTGCATTCAATGTCAAGAAGTGGCAACGCTCACACTCCTCAGAAATGTGAAATTGGCCCAACCAAAGGAATTAAGAGATGTTTATTCCAACTCTACACTACAAGACAACTCATTCTCTGATCCAAGATATTGGTAATGGATCCTCCTTCTAAAATCTCCATATCCAGCTTTGTCTGAACGTAAAACCAGTCATATTTCCCAAACTGGATAGTAATTGTTTGCCTTGTCATGCATTATGTTATGTCCTGCCAAGTAAGTTTGCTGTCTCTAAAGATTACAGAGCCATAATAGTGAGTTAAGGTCAGATACTATTTTAATTCCTTTGAGTTAACAGGACAGGAAACAGCATATTCTTGCTGTAGCATTTAAGTCAGAGAAATTATTCTCACTCTTAGATGCCAATCTTGATAACCAGTCTTTTTTATTCACTTCTATGTAACATCTGAAAATAATAATTGAGAACTTAATCTGAGAACTGTACCTGGAACATGCTTTACAGATACAGAGGGTCTTGAAACTATTCAACCCGCTCTGACTAGTGGATTACAACATACATTCAAAAGAGATTTTAATTCAGTTTTGCCACAGACCACCACAATAATATATTGTCAAATAGAAAAGTAAAATACACTTACATACACTGTACATTATTACAAATAAGATATAGAAAAGTATTTATTGCGCTGGTAATCACTCCTTTCAGTCAATATTTGTCAGCAATTATCCGTCAATTAAGAAGTTTTGTCCATTCTTTTTTGCAAAATATTTCACTTTGTTGGACGGGATTTATGGTGACATTTGCAACACTTACTACATATTCTGGACTGCGGTCTGAGCTTTGACCAAGCCACTCCAAAACCTTAACGTTCTATTAAGCCACTCCAGTCTGTTTTTAGTTGTATGTTTGTGCTCATTGTCTGCTGGAAGATTCTCTCAAGTCCCTGATCTCTTGCAGATTTCAGCAAGTTTTCTTCCAGGATTCCTAGAATAAGGTACCTTGCTGCATGGATTTCCCAAGTTCACAAGTTTCACAGGCCCTGCTGTAGAAAAAATCCCCATAAAAGCTCTATATTTGTCTCATCAAACCGTAGAAGTTCTCTGCTTGGTATCAGTGTCCCGCCTTTTTGTAAACTCTAAGACTAAAGGTGAGTTTTTTATAATACTCTCCCAGGAAGACCACTTGAGGCAACCGCCCTATTGTCAGGGTGTGCACAGTGTTCCCCATCTGGGAGCAGGATGTCGGTCAGGACAGAGTGGATGACTCTATCCGAAGGTTGTTTCTTCAAGCTTGGTTCCCAGACACACTAGTATGTAAGTGGACTCTATCCAGGGTTTACTTTATCTTTAAATAAAGGAAATATACCAAACCAAACATGTTTAGTATATAAAGCTTATAATGGTGTTTAATAAATATACAAACAATATTTTGCGTAGTTTTAGGCGACCTAAGAAAAATGTGAAATTTGTGAAAAACTATCTACTGTTTATTTACTTAACCACGCAATGGATATTATCTATTTTTGGAACAGTCTCTGTAAACCCTTGAGATGGTTTTGCTGAAAAATCCCAGTCAATCAGTACTTTCCAAAATACTGTAACCAGCCTGTCTGGCACCAATAACCTTGTTACTTTCAAAGTCACTTAAATCTCTGTTACGCCTTTCTCCTCAAATGGCTCGTGAGGAGGAGGTGGACGCAACTGCCCGAGGCCAAAGGCAGGGTGGGGGAACTGGAGTGATGGTGAATGCATAACTTAAATAATTAAGCCACAACTGAAAATGCTGTTAACCGAACAGTATTATTTATTATCATCAATATAAACAAAAATACACACAATTTGTCAACATGGAGGGAGGAAAAGGGAATGTGGGAGCAGGGCAGTGCCAGAGGTCGGTCAAATCAAAGAAATCATACAAACACGATCCTGAGCTTTGTCAACCTCTTAAGTCTGGCCGGTATCAAACAGTCCTTAGCACAACTTACCTCAATGTTACAATACACTGGGGAACAGCCACTGGCTTCTAAGCTAGTGTATATAAAAATGGGTTACTTACGGATGTATGTAAACCCCAGGGTATCAGAATCAGAAAAGTGTTTATTCGCCATGAATGTATGAACATACAAGGAATTTACTTTGGCAGGAGGGTGCTTACATACAACATAAGAATAGAGCAAATAAATGATATTAAGGGGCTGAAGGGGTAGAGGGATAGTAATATACAAAATACTATACAGAATACAGATAGGTATTGTAGTGCAATAGTGCAAAACGTGTAAACATTGTGGTGCAAAATCAGGCAATGTGCAAAAAGGAATGGGTCAGAGTTCAAGGCTTGTGTGCACCCCTGACCGTGTTGAGGAGGCCAGTCGCACAGGGGAAGAAACTGTTCTTATGGCGAGAGGTTTTGGTCCTCTGTTGAGCTGTTTTGGTCAGTGAGCAGATGTTTAAGTCCCACTTGAGGTCATGAGAAAGGATAGTACCCAGGAAGCGGAAGGACTCTACAGTGTTGACAGGAGAGCCACTCAGGGGAGAGTGGGGCTGAGTTCCTCCTGAAGTCCACAACCATCTCCAGCATTGAGCTCTAAGTTGTTCTGGCTACACCAGGTCACCAGTTTGTCAGCTTCCAGCCTCTAGTCGGACTCGTCCCCACCGAGACGAAACTTCAGGATCTTGACAGATAGATGACTCGAGGTGCAGCCTTTTGGTGTACAGGGAGAAGAGCAGAGGAGAAAGGACGCATAGACCGGGAGACAGAGACTTGTGTCCCCAGCTTGACGCACTGCTTCCTGTCATAAAGGTGCAGGTGGAGTCTGGAACGTTGAGCTGGGAGAGCTTGTCGTGTAGAAGTGCAGGGATGATGGTGTTGAAGGTGGAGCTGAAGTCCACAAACAAGATCCTTGCATATGTTGCAGGAGAGTGAAGTGGAGGGCCATGTTGACTGCATCGTCCACAGACCGGTTGGCTCTGTAGGCAAACTGCAGGGGGTCTAGTAGGGGGTCTGTGATTGTTTTGAGATGAGCCAGCACAAGACGTTCGAAGGACTTCATTACCACAGAGGTCATATGCTGTTCTCTGCTATGCCGTACTCTCCTATGCCTGTCTCCCTATTGCCGGTCTCTCCATTGCCGGCCTCTCCATTGCCGGCCTCTCCATTGCCGGCCTCTCCATTGCCGGCCTCTCCATTATCGGTCTCTCCATTAATGTCTAAACCATTGGCAAAAAAGTGAGTTTGTCCCCTAAATGAAAATGTCTAAATTGGGAGCTAAGTGTCCATATTTTGTGTGGCCAGAATTATTTTACATCACTGCTTGTCTTCAGCAAACTGTTTGCAGGCTTTCCTGTCCATCATCTATAGACGAGGCTTACTTCTGGGACAAAACATGCCATGCAGAACAATTTGACACAGTGTATGGTCTCAGCACTGACAGGGTGACCCCCCACCCCCATCAACCTCTGAAGCAATGCTCAAATTCTTTGGTCGACCATGGAGAGGCCTGTTCTGAGTGGAACCTGTCCTGTTAAACCGCTCTTTAGTCTTGGCCACCGTGCTTCAGCTCAGTTTCAGGGTCTTGATAATCTTCTTATAGCCTAGGCCATCTTTATGTAGAGCAAAAAATATTTTTTCAAATCCTCAGAGAGTCCTTTGCCATGAGGTGCCATGTTCAACTACCAGTGACCAGTATGAGTGTGAGAGCGATAACACCAAATTTAACACACCTGCTCCCCTCTCACACCTGAGACCTTGTAACACTATTGAATTACATGACAACGGGGAGGGAAATACTGTGAAATATTGTATCTATTATATATCTATTCCCTGTGACAGGGTCTAATGTAAGTCAAAAGTATGAATATATGTAACATGAGATACTGTAAAATATAATGCATGTTTACCATAAGTAATTACAGGCAGCAGGTTTCAACCTGATTAAAACCAAGGCTTGTGAGCACAATTTCACTGGCCAATTTGATTAGGTCTATTAAAGTTAAGGCAACTGTGATGGTTCAACTGCCTGTCAATATATGATGCTGCTGGTGGAAAAAAAATGCAATTTCCTTACTCTTACACCGACATCAGACTTTTGCGTATAAGCACCAATGTTGTCTGTCTCTGTTGTACACTCCCTCTGTCTCTGTTGTACACTCCCTCTGTCTCTGTTGTACACTCCCTCTGTCTCTGTTGTACACTCCCTCTGTCTCTGTTGTACACTCCCTCTGTCTCTGTTGTACACTCCCTCTGTCTCTGTTGTACACTCCCTCTGTCTCTGTTGTACACTCCCTCTGTCTCTGTTGTACACTCCACACTCCCTCTGTCTCTGTTGTACACTCCCTCTGTCTCTGTTGGACACTCCCTCTGTCTCTGTTGTACACTCCCTCTCTCTCTGTTGGACACTCCCTCTGTCTCTGTTGTACACTCCCTCTGTCTCTGTTGTACACTCCCTCTGTCTCTGTTGTACACTCCCTCTCTCTAGGCACCAGTGATGTCTGTCTCTGTTGTGCATAGTCTAATTCTAGACATTTAGATCACATTTTTTATTTTTACTTTTTAATAACTAATCAATATCTCATGACTGGATATTCTATTTCCATGACAGTCCCATTATTTACAGAGGATAGTTAAAATTTTTAAGTAATTGTCTGACTTGTAGATTGTCTTCCCCAAGGCGAAATTACAGCTCAAGTATTTGAAAGAAGACAAATACTTTTTTAATGCAGTTTTGCATTATGGCAAAGGTTTGCCTCTATATTGATTACAACACATCATTGTGATTATTCACCCCTCAACCTAGGATTACGCAGTTGACCCCAGAAAGCCAGCAGACATAATTTAATGTGCAAAAACGTTTTACTGTACACACAGTAAACTGCAGAGAAGCTGGATAATGTGGCAAGTTACCTGCAAGCGTCTAATGGGCTCTCATGATAGTTGCTGCTGGGAAGACATTCATTACCCATATATTGTTTTCATGCTACAGTAAGTTTCTAAAGAGCTGCACGTTATTATGAAATCTATATAGATAGTTAGGAAGATGGCATTTAATGCATTAAATATGTCAAGGGAAATTACTTAATGGAGATGCCATGGAAACATGTAGAAAATGACTTGGGTAAAAATGTCTTCACCAATATGCCTGTCACTGTCACCTGATTAACGAATGTTTTTTTGACGATGCGCAAACACAGATTGCGTTCCATCAACCTCTTTCCTTCGTCGTAATTTATGTGAGTCGTAAATTACTATTGCTAGAGCTACCTAAATGGGCAATGTGTCCTTTGGTTAGGTTTCTGACTTCACTTAATGGGATTTGTCTTTACATTTCAGTCATTGAAACAGATGTTCTGCTTAATGAAGATTTATAATGTGTATTTAACCTTTATTGAAATTAAATCAACACCAGTGCACTAAATGATCTTCATAATCCTTCCTCTGGATGTCATTTTCAGATGAGACACATGTCCTGAGGTGAAGGGGACATGTCACTGATTGGACATGTCACTGCTATACCCAGAACCTGAAAAGTCTGTTGGAAATGTGCCAATTTACACACACCTTCATTCTATAACCATTTCTTTGGTCTGGTTGATATATATGGAAGTACAATCAATAGATAGGATTGCTTATTTAACTTTTTCTTGTTCCTTTCATTTGTTGTTCATCTTTAATTTTACCAGGTTCGACCAAAAAACCAATACATTGTTCCAAATAAAATACCCCCCATATTGATTTGTATTGTTTTGGAAAATGTACATGCGTATTCCAAGAAATGGCTGCAGAATGCTTTGTGTGGGTCTAACAACACTTTAATTTCAATTTTACCAATAAAATAACTTATCTAATAATAATTTTAAAATATATATTTTTTGTCATTATTTGTCACAAAATCTTTCTCTGAAACTTCTGTCTTATAATCCTTCAAGTTTGGGATTGCACAGCAGGCTACAAATATATCCGTTTACAGGCAATCAAGCCTCTGCAAACGTGAACTTTTTTATAAAATTTCCTATTGAAGACAAATCCATGGATGGAAAAATATATTCTCAACCAGTGATTAAGACCTTTGTCAATGTAGTTAAAATTCCTGTTCCAATTGGTGCTGTACAATTAGTATTTTGTCATATAAAAACGGCACTGTTTGTAGAGTGTTTTGGGAAGATTTATGTGAGGTCCAACAATGCTTGTTATGACTGTCAATGTGACATTGAGGCAAGTCAAAAAGTAATGTTGAGCCTGAGGGCCTGGCGGTTTGAAGGGCTTGTTGTTTTCGCCCATGCACCTGGAGTAGTCTCTCGTGGGGACACGTTGCCTGTAAACACACCGGCCATAGGGGTGTACAGAAAGAGAAAACACAGGTGAGTGAAGAGACAGTTGGTGAGAGACAAGTATCTTGGCAGGATGGAAGATGAAAATTCGTAGTAAAAAAGGCAGAGACAGAGATAGATACAGCCAAACTGTAGACAGACATCCATCAAAGCATGTTTACAGTTCAAACCAATTGTACTTCTGTCAATTTATTGAAACAAATGCACTAAAACATTTTGGACCTATTGTAGATATTTCACATTAGCAATGTTATGGTATAATATAAAGAGTGCTTCTGACAATTTACAGTTTTTTATCACTTTGGTACTATCATCGCAACTATGTGGTAAAACCTCCCAACTCTTAGTACAATAATATAAACGCCTCACACTTGTTAATTTTATGATTTTAATGTTATGATTTTATCTAACACAATGAGTATAAATAACAACCAAGAAAGATGATCTTGGCCATGCTGTTTTCCCATGCTAGTTTTAACTAGGAAACAGAACTGTCTGTCCTGAGTGGTAAGGGGTTTTGTGTCACACGGGTCAGTAGCTAGGTGGCACGCGTTTTAGTTCCTGTTTGGTGATTAGGTTATGATGGAATGAGCACAGCTGGGCATAGTGAGCGATTTGCAGGGTGATTAGCTTAGTATTTAAGTCACTACCCTGCCGTCCGTTGATCCCTATTACATCTCTTTGTTTGGCGAGTGTTGTTAAATTTCATGCTATCTCTGTTTTGTCTTTTTGTAAGTCACCTGTATGCGCAGAATTTTTTTTAAAGTAGTGTAGTTTTTCTGCATGCTATGTTGTGTTCCAGAGCCGGTCCCTGCATTCTGTGTTCCTCTGCTGGCCCCTTTATTCTGTGTTCCTCTGCCGGCCCCTGCATTCTGTGTTCCTCTGCCGGCCCCTGCATTCTGTGTTCCTCTGCCGGCCCCTGCATTCTGTGTTCCTCTGCCGGCCCCTGCATTCTGTGTTCCTCTGCCGGCCCATGCATGCTGTTTTCCAGAGCCGGTCCCTGCATGCTGTTTTCCATAGCCAGTCACCCCATGGCCGGTCCCCCCATGGCTGGCCCCCCGATTACCGTTCACCCCAAAGCTGGCCACCCGAGGACAAACACATTAAAACCGCCTCCTTGGCAGTGTCCCTTTCAGACTGGCCATGCACTTGACCTGGGATATTTTATAAGACTCTCTGCATATAAACATTTTTATTTATTTAATAATTATTAAACTATTATATTTTCACCCAACATAGCCAGAAGAGGACTGGCCACCCCCTGTGCCTGGTTCCACTATAGGTTTCTTCCTGTTCGACCCATTGGGGAGTTTTTCTTAGCCGATGTGTATCAACTTGTTGATGCGTGTTCTTTTGGGTTTCAGGCTGGGTGTATGTATAAGCAGTTTTTGACAACTTTGTTGATTTTTAGGAGTTTGAAGTTCTGAACACCTTTTACTCTATTCGGGAAAAGGTTCTAAAGATCCTTTGAATAACACCTTTATGTACCCATTGTGGGCCTTGTTAGAACAAGCTGTGCAGTTTTGGGAAACTGTAATTCATCAAGGATGAATAAGAATGAAGATTTCTAAAGGCGTTTTGCCTAGTTCTAAAGACCTGAAAGGTTTTACAGATATTTAACCTAGGTTCGAAGGACCTGGCGAGTTTGAAAGACTTTGAGTCTAGATTCTAAAGACCGGAAAGGTTCTAAAGAAAGGTTCTAAATGAAATGCATGTTTAGAGAAGACACTTGCTATGACATGGCATAAATGACTTAATTGGGGGAAAGGTTCTAAAGAGCTTTTGCTCCATTAAGGGAAAGGTTCTAAAGATAAAACCTGTTGAGACCATTTGGGGGTGTCAGAGCTCCCTCCGAGGCCAGTCTACCGCCACATCCACGCAGGCTTCGGCGGTCGCTCTCACTGGTCTTCTAGCTCCTTTATGTCACATAATTGTCTTATCCTGTTATTGCTGACACCAGGTGTCCATTTCCCTGATTAGTACAGTATATAAGTTACCCGTGTTTGGGCGTGTCTTTGTGTGGTATTGTTATATGTTACATGTCCGTGTTGTGTGAAGCGTTTGTAAACCAATGGTGCCTTTGTTGGAGAAGAGATTGTGTGACGTGCCTGTTGGTACAGTTTATTATTTAGTCGATACTGCCAAGCAGGCTAATAAAAAGGAAAGCATTTTCTGGTGTGTTGACCCTGACTCCGTCCTTCCTCTTTTCACAACTTACCTGGAAACGTGACAGGGGGCCTAGCTGTGCAGCAGTTTGGGAAACTGTAATTCACTGAGGTTAAATATAAAATGCATGTATTTTATAATTTCTTCAGTTTTTCTCTGTAAAGCACATTCAATTGCTCCTATGTATGAGTTGTGCAATATAAATAAACTTGCTTGCTTGCTACCATTGCCAAATTTAAGGTTGAGAGGATAGCTCGTCCATATCCAATAAAAAAGTTAAAAGAATAATGGTTAATTTAATAAAAAGTTGAGGGATTTATGAATCCAAAATAAATACACTTAAGTAGCCAAACAGTTATACAACATATCCAAAATGTATGACAATAATATACAACAAACAGCAATACTTCATCAATAATAATGAATATGGCATTCAATTAAAACAGATGAACACACAATGACAGATATACATTATATAGTATGCATTTTGCCCATCTGTTTCATTGATCATACTTTTCATAATCATCTTTGTTCCAATTCTGTTTTTAACTAATACCATCCAAAACATTTGTTTTAAATGTGTTAATAATAATGTTTTTAGGAAAATACCATCCAAAGCTTGGCGCAACGAGCAAGTACAAACCCATTTTATTGTTGCAGATGACGTACTGAGCAACTTAAACCGAAGAAAATCAACAAAATTAATAAAATCCACAAGTTCATGAAGAAAGATATGGTAATTAAGGCACAAAAAACTGCCTTAAAAAGGCAATTAGCAGTTGCCACATCTCTTTTTGGACTTTGTGCTGAATAGATAAATATATTATATGAACTAAATTACGCTCAACAAATATTTCTGACATAATTGTTGCACTTCATTAACACTAACCCAGAATATACGGACGTTTGACTGTAAACGGAAACTGCATGACCTAAAGATAGGGTTAAAATTGTGATTTGAAATTGCCCTTGCATCCAAATCTTTGACTGTTCATTTAGAATCACAACATTGTTCAATCATCATCTCATAGCTGTTCATCAAAATAGTGGCAGGGTGGTTGCTTTGTTAGTGTTTTATCTGCTACTTGTCGGTCACAGGATGGGAGGTTATGTGCTTCCATTGTCCTTTTCCTGACTATCGGCAGAGACTCACACAGGACCTACTCAGTTTAGTGTACTCCACCCACAATGACACAGAATTATTAATGGAATAGACTTAGGGTTCTCAGTTCACAATAGACTTAGGGTTCTCAGTACACTTAAATAAATAACACTCCATGCCTGAAACAATCAGATGATCCGGTTAATTTATATTGAGTACACATTTCATTTTCTACTGCATTTTAATTTAGAGACAGATCTTCCATTCCACTCTCAAACCGTTACATGAAAGATAATGCACTCACCAAGTTGATGTATTTTAAATGTCTTAGTGTCATACTGACAGACATAACAGACATGGCAGCAATAGTTAAATGCATTTCTGGTATTAGAAAAGGAAATGTTTTTATTCCCATGTACCTCCTCTTCCTGTGTCATCCGCAAAAGGTCAAAGCTCGAAGGAGATAACTAGCTTGTAACAGTGGGAGGGCTACACATGTGAAATCGGCAGATGTTATGGAGATCTAGGCAGCATGGCTCATCGTAGCATAGACTGACCAATCAAAGTTCATCATAGTGAAGACTGACCAATCAAGGCTCATCATATTGAAGACTGTTCAATCACTGGGCACTCTGTGGGCAAATGCTCCGTCTTCATGTTGCCACAAGACTCCACTTGAACACACTGCTAAGACAGCAACAACAGGGACATTTTAGGCTTTATAAATGATGTCCAGCGAGTCACCCTGTAGGAATTAACAGTAGAGAGGAGCAATCAGTGGTAACCATTTACAATGGTAGTGAGTGTTACTTGGTTGTTTCAACAAGTCACGGAAATATATGTATTTATTATTAGACTTTAACATTTTTAACATTCTGCATAAAGTGCACATGTGGTAGAATATCCATCTGAATAATGTGCCCTCCAGAATTCTCGTCACCACAAGTATATGTGAACATGAATCACATTATTGTTTATCAGCTTGATCTTACGTGACAAACATTGATTCTGAATTGTTCGAGTGGAAAATGTTCAAAGAAAATAAATTGTCGACATGAAATAATAGGTGTTTTAGAAAGCATGCATGCTCATGTATTTTGTGTACCCTCTATTTGCCCAAATAACTGCTCTGAGACGTCAACAATAATGATTGATGACGTAGGGGAACACACAGGAATGCATTTGAAATAATTCCTCCTAACGTCAAGTCTTTAGATGCTTCAGAGTCATTGGTCTTAGCTGGTGGCCTCTCCTTGTCAGCTCACCCAACGGGTTTTAATGTCTTTTTGGGTGTTGAGGCTGTGATTGGCACTGCAAAAGCTTGATACTATGATAAATTTGTATTATTTGAATCGTTGTCCTTGAGGAAGATCTAAAGACAACACAGTGCCCTTAAATCCCCTGGAGCTTGATGGAGTCCAGTTCTTGGTGAACTTCCTTCTCACTGCAAGATGCAAGGAACGTTTATAATAGCTTCAGTTGTTTTACATTTCTTAATAAGTGCCCTAAAACTGGAGTATTTTCTTGCATGTAGCTTCTGTGCTTTTTGTTGTTTTATGTATTTCTGGTCATTCCTATATTGATGTGGGACGAATGCTCTTATTTATTCCCCAGTGTAGCAGAACGGTATGCACGGTCCTGCCCATTTTAAAGATTCTGATACATTTAAATCAAAATAATGTACAACAAAATGCACAACACACAGATTGAGTTTATAATATTTTGTAAGGCTGCCTATAATTGTGACACACTTGCTTTTGAATAAAATAATGATCTCTTTATTTGGATATTTTTTTGAACAATTTTAACTCAGTTTGTCTTGATTCACATTAATACTTACAAAGTGCCAACACCATAATTTACATAGTTAGAGCATCTAAAATATTGCTGGGTCAAATCCCAGAGTATAGAAAGTAAAATACGAGTTGTCCTATCCTAACCTTAACCAGATATAAACCATAAATGTTTCTGTAAGTTGCACTTTGCAAAATATGCTTAATGCAAATTGTTAGGCAGCCACAAATCATTTAGTAACTGAGAGAATAGAAGCTGTGTGGTACAGGTGAGTGCCAAATGAATGTAAGCTCCATTTTTTATTTATTGTTAAAACATTGAGCCGCTCTAGCTACGGGTAACAGGGTAGACTTGTTAGGCTCCGCCCACTTAGAACCAGCTCACATACTATTCCACTACTAGATTTTTTACATTAGATTGTAGTTTCTGTTGAAAACAAATATTTATGAAGAAATAATAAAGTTAAGTTCCAGGAATTGGGTTGCTCGTAAAATATCAGACAGACACTATAATAAAAATTACCAGGGTTTACGAAGATGTTAAATTATTTTTTATATTTTCTGGGAGAACTAATGCTTATTTGCAGAATGTTGACACTTAGTAAGTCTTCATTCACAAATTTAATTTGACCAGATTCTCATTTAAAATAACATGTTTTTAAATACAATATTATGTATGTTCACAATTTCTCCTGCTAGGTTTGTGGAGCAACCCAGATTACTCTCAGCACACAGTATTCGGGATCGTCACAGAATCATAGCTGCTTATCAGAAGGAATCCCTAATTTCCGGTTTCTCTAGCCTTTCTGATATTCTGCACTTGTTTATTATTCCACAGTATCAACTCTTTGAACTCTACCCTCTAAAATCGTAAAACGATACGTTTAATATGTATTATGGTGTGTCATCGTTTCTAGGAACGTTGATTCAAATGATTATTATTAGTAGTACTAGTACTTTAAACTGGGAACGCCTCTACTCAGTCTACTCTATATGCACCTACCTGGTTGTTCTGCATGTGCACATTGTTGAAGTCCATGCCCCCAGGAGTGAACAAGGGGTCATGCTGCTCCGTGGTCTCCACCCTCTCCAGCCTTGGGGATATAGTGTGTGTCCCACCCCTATCCATATCCCCTCCATTCCCCACCCTGACCCCGTTGGCCGTGTGGAGACAAAGTACCTTCCTGAAGCTCTGCTTAAAGTTGTCTGACAGGAAGCCATATAGGACCGGGTTGGCGCAAGAGTTTACATAGGTCATGATAACCAGGAAGAAGTAAACCCCAGCGGTGACACTATTCTCTGGGATGATGATGACGAGGTTGACTATGTTTGTAGTGAAGAAGGGCAGCCAGCAGAGGACGAATACCAGTACGATAATGATCACCATGCGAGTGACTTTGCGCTCGGAACGGCGCCTCCTTGTCAGGCCTGCCCTGGCCCCGGCAGACTTTACCTGTAACAAATGGGACATTTGGTTAATGACTGGATGAATACCTTTTGACATGAATGCATTCATACATCCCCATGTTGAGTTGAGCCCAGGATAGGTGGAAAAAAATGGGGCCTTTAAACCAATTGAACAAGTAAACAATGAATAAGAGAAATAGATGCAGGTTAAAGTTCCACCCAATCATACCTTGATGATAATGAGCAGATAACAGAGGCAGATGATCAGCAAGGGGCCAAAGAATCCCAGGATGGCCGTGTAGATGATAAACGCCGTTGACCACCGCTCCTGCGGGTCCGGCCAGCTCATGTTGCACGAGTTAAAGTGGTCCTGGACATCCGCATATATGGTGACCGGCAGCACTACCACGAACGACACGGCCCACACCATACCGTTGATGATCTTAGCCACCTTGGGCCGGCGCCACTTGGCACTCCGGATTGGATGGACTACGGCTAGGTAACGGTCGATGCTCATCACGGTCAGGCAGAAGGTGCTGGTGAACTGGTTGATGGAGTCGGCCGTCATGACGACACGACACATGAATTCCCCAAACGGCCAATAGGAGAGGACATTCTGGGTGGTCAGAAAGGGAAGTCCTAAGATATACAGCTCATCCGCCAGGGCTAAGTTTAGGATGTACATATTGGTGACTGTCTTCATCTTGGCGTAGCGCAGGACCACATAGATGGCCAGGGTGTTTCCCAGCAGTCCAATCATGAACACGGTCATTGAGATTACCGCAGTGATAATGCTGCTTCCCTGGAAGGGGGTGCTGTCGTTTGACCTGGTCATGGAGTAGTTGGTGATAGTGGAGTAGACCATGGAGGAGGAGGAGAAGTTGAGGTACCCAGGGATGGAGGTGTAGCCTGGGGGATTCATGGTGGGGGTGTGGGGTTGGATCAGGTAATGGCCCATAAAGCTGGAAATACAAACAAAACCACATCTGTCAATCAGGGAGGAAACTGACATCACAATTAATAGTAAATTAATGCAAATTTAAAGGGAACAGCCTTAGTCAGCCTGAATGTGAAAACGCATGTCACTGTATAAATGGTTGTTTTCCTCCTGAATTAAACTAACCAATGTCTGAGGTAGATGACATCTAAACAGATTCATAACTTCTACAACTACCCCAAATCTGGGGTAAACGGATTGAGGTTTCAGAACGGTTGCTCATATCCTCTAAAGCAAGGTATCATCTAAAAGGTGCGACAATTGAACAATGCATGAGGTTATACTCTTAAAAATAGTTTATAGTTCAAATATTGTTGCTGCAATACAAGATAACGCATCCAAGATTAGTTTTCGTTAAGACAAAAATGGTCAAACAGGTTCCAATCTGCAGAATGTTAGGTGCCAGGCTAGTCTAGTCTGTCATTGGCATGCAACAATGACCAGTAGGAAACAAATGATTTACAAATAATATATGTTGTTGAATGTCAGTTTACTTGCTGGTTATATATCTGAATATAGTCCCCAGTCTAAGTCAATGTCTATATTGTTTTGTTCTAGATACTCTAGGTCAATGTATCTGAACAAACCCCTAGGCTAGCCTAACTCATAAAACCTGTTGCGCCAATAAATTGTCTGATGTCTGGATTCATTGAACCACATTCAAAAACACTGGCATGACGCTCGTACTGCAGCCCTATATGTTGTGACTACAAACAATTGCATCTGGCATAGAGGCAAGTTTCAATAAATCGGTTTGACATTTCCATTAATCTAAATTGAAACTCTTTTATGGGCAAATTCTTGTGCACTCATCACGTCATTGTGTTACATGAAAAGACAACTGGCTGACGCAGCATTTTATACACACTACAAAACATAAACTGTAATTTCAGATTTACAATCAACAAAATTCTTCACAGTTTTTTATTCAAATACAGTGTAAGTAATTTTTCGTCGATTTAAAGTTGGTTATAAAACACATATTTATAAATATGGACACACAAATGTTTTACAAAATTACTATGTCATCCCCAGATTAATTAAAAAAGAGTTAAATCTTCATAGAGGTAAAACTTCAAATTGTTTCTTGTTCAACTTGTTGATGTGTGCTCTGTCGGATTCAGGCTGGTGATTGTAAATGCACTTTGTGACAACTTTGTTGTAAAAAGGGCAGTATAAATAAATTTGATTGAATGAAACTACATATTTTGTCGTGAAGTCTATGGTGGAAAATTACTTTGGGTACTGTTTATGTATTGAACCCCAGTTGAAACACTCCCCGAAAACTGTGCCTGGTCAATGTGTTTGTTTTAAACTGTCACATTGTGTGTTTAACGTTTTAATAAGATATCTGTAAAGTTCATCTTATTATAAAACTAAGCTGGCAAAAGTCAGGCCAGTCTGCACATTTAACCAGGTTTATGGGTGATAGTTGACATGGTGACAGAGGACACTATGATCATACAGTTTTGTTACAGATGTCTAAAGATATGAATAATCCCACAACAATCTGAATTTAAGGAACATACTGGACGTGAGCTACAGTGCGACTTCAAGTTATAACAGGAGTGACAATTCATCAACAGGAAACTTTCACGGTTTGTAGAATAATTGATTTCACTAACAAAAAAAGCCCCTTATGTCAACCATAGTGTTCAGAGGCCAATGAAGAAAAAAGTGGTTTGGCACCTGTATGCAAACATAGATAGTGACATTCCTTTCACACTTTGTGTTAATCTGCTATCTCTCCAATTATCAAGTCACTATTATCTTATCATATCATTTCAGCGTTCATTGCAAAATAACACAAATAAAAAATGTGGCACATTTGTTCATTTGAATACCTGGATGATAACCTTTATGCACATGACCTTTTTGGCTAAGGACGTTAGAACATTGTTGTCATTAAAGACTATAAATCATCTCCTCTCCGTGTGACTTTGGTCACAGTATGATGCTATGATAAGTTATGCTAAGCAAATACCTGTAGTCCTGTCAGACTAAACAAAGAGATATAAAGTAGAGTCAGGTAGTGCTACATACCACTGTGAAAGCCTACCAGGCAACATGTTCTCATGCTTAGAATTGTTGACATTTCACAACAGTAACACATACGCACTGGATTCACCCATGTAAAGATAAAAATAAAAAAGTATATCTGTGCAGTTGCTAGCTTGTCATATCTATGGTACTGCTAGTGACAAAAACAGTAGTGGGGGTAGTAGAAGTAGTACACGTAGCAATACTAGTAGTAGTAGTAATAGTAGACGTAGCAATACTAGTAGTATTAGTAGTAGTACACGTAGCAATACTAGTAGTAGTAGTAATAGTAGTAGTAGTAGGCGTAGCAATACTAGTAGTATTAGTAGTAGTACACGTAGCAATACTAGTATTAGTAGTAATAGTAGTAGTAGTACACGTAGCAATACTAGTAGTAGTAGGGGTAGGTGAAGTAGTACATGTAGCAATACTAGTAGTAGTAGTAGTAGTAGTGGTAGTAGTAGCAATACTAGTAGTAGTAGTAGTAGTAGTAGTAGTAGTAGTAGTAGTAGTAGTAGTACTACTACTACTACACGTAGCAAATACTAGTAGTAGTAGTAGTAGTAGTAGTAGTAGTAGTAGTAGTAGTAGTAGTAGTAGTAGTACACGTAGCAATACTAGTATTATTATTAGTAGTAGTAGTAGTAGTAGTAGTAGTAGTAGTAGTAGTAGTAGTAGTAGTAGTAGTAGTAGTAGTAGAAGTAGCAATACTAGTATTATTATTAGTAGTAGTAGTAGTAGTAGTAGTAGTAGTAGTAGTAGTAGTAGTAGTAGTAGTAGTAGTAGTAGTAGTAGTAGTAGTAGTACACGTAGCAATACTAGTATTATTATTAGTAGTAGTAGTAGTAGTAGTAGTAGTAGTAGTAGTAGTAGTAGTAGTAGTAGTACACGTAGCAATATTAGTAGTAGTAATGGTAGTAGTGGTAGTAGTAGTAGTAGTAGTAGTAGTAGAACACCTAGCAATACTAGTAGTAATAGTAGTAGTAACAATAGTAGCTCTAATAGTACTAGAGGTCTTTGAGGCAGAGGTGGATCGGGAGCCTTTTAACTAGACTGCTAAACAAACGTTCTATCTTTTGCCATAACGTGTGTGACAAAAAAAAACACTATAGTTACAATAGAGCTTAATGATGAAATAATAAACAGTATTGTCATCTAAATGATTCTCATTCCAACCATGTTAATGTATATGCAAATGTTTTATTCTCTAAAACCTGCATGCAACCGCACATATTTCAGTGCACATGCATGTTGATTTGGAGATGACTGCGTATAAGGGCAGATATCGGCGCTCTTCCAGTACTTATGAGAACAAACAATACTGACTCCTCTGGATCCACTACAGTGTGGGTGTAATACACTGTACATTTGATTATTTATAACAGCAGTAATAAATTGTTCAACAACCTACGTGCGACTAATGTTCAAGCCAGGGAGGCCCATCACTGTTCCTGGAAAGTTCTTGAAAACCTCTAGGAAAATACAGCCCACGTCTAAGCACACGTGACACAACATGACAATGAACATGTGATTAGAATAGAATTACATGTTTTCAGTGGAACAAATTCCATGCTTTTTTGATTTGCTATTATTGTAAAATAAATTGGGGGGGGGGGTAAGGTGCCTTTAGAAATTTGGTTTACACATTTTATGAGTTGGAATAAAAACATGCCATGCGTAAAACAGACTATTTATTTCAACATAACATTTGTTGTCTAAACAAATCTGAACCCCATGCACGAATAGTTAATGTTGCTGTCTGTAAATAGATTGTGGGGCGGGGTTGAGTCTGGACAGTGAGTGGACAGTGTGCTCGATGGGCAGCTGTGCTTTGGCAAAGGTTATTAGTACTGCCAGGTGCGAACAGAGAGTACCCGAAAGTGGTCCTGTCTGGGCACGAGGAAAATGCAGACCCAACCCTAAGATGAGATGTGACAACCTTTAGTATCTCAAACCTCACAATTACAATTATTCTAATATCCACTTTCTACCCAGTAGTCGCTCTATAATATAATAATTATATGTTTGTGTAGAGTAATAATAACACTCACACTGCTTCTATCCGACTTACTAACCAGTAGGTGCGTCAGATTAGTGCAGGTGAAATCACACACTTTCCACTGACCTATTCGCTTGCAGGCACCTGACCAGCCTGATGTTCATAGGGTTTGATAACAAGTCCTGGAAATCTTTTCTATGGATGCTACTTATACAATACCCATCACCCCATAATGCACCTATAGACCCCGATAAGCCAGTTGCACAGTAAAAGTAAAGGCTTAATATTAGACTATACTGAACTGACACTTCACAGCTGCACCAACTGGAAGTTAAATGAAGGTTTGGACTAATATCGATGCATCTTAGGCCGTATTTAACTAGTTTGAAAAAATATTGTATTATATTTTATCAGATATTAATGTTATAAATGCATGCTCAAGGGATTTTAGTTGCAGACGTCTATTCTTTAAAAGGTGGTATCGTTTAAGTCCATGTTGTCTAAGCTTTAAATATGAAAACAGAACAATAATATACCCTCATTATGCACACGCGTTATAACACACATAATAACACACACAATGATAAATATGCTACGAAAACTGCATATGTAGGCAACAAGCTCCACCGCTTACGGTTTTATTAAATAAAGTAACTTTAATTTAAAAATTGTCCTCTGAAAAAAATCTCCACAATTTCCATTTGTATGTATTTCTGACTTACCTGTGCGCTTGTTGTCTATGGTGCTTCAGAGTTGCGCATTTCCATTAGTCGCTCCAGACGCGCATTGACGCGCACTGACTCTGTCCGGATGCACCAAGCAACACAATATTTACACGCAAACAACTTTTTTTGCACTTTATTGAAGTAAAACGTTCAGGAGGGTGATAGTTTTCCACTTTTTTTCTCACAACGACCGAGCACTTTCTGAAATCCGAGAATGAACGAAACGATTCAGAATCCGTTTTTGCCTCGTTCCGGATCTCAGAACGACCCTTGAACCATTATATTTGAGTTTGGAGTTTACTGGCAGATATGTCCATAAGAGTAACGTGTTTGTGATGAATGTGTAGCGTCCTGTTGGCACTGAAGAATAGGTGTGAAGCTGGTCAAATCCTCTGTAGATTGTCAATTCCTCTGTAGCTTGTGGTAAGTCCTAGTGGAGGAGGAGGCTGGCTGCTGCTGTGAGGGGGTTTATATCTCAGCATATGTACCAACGTCACTGTGCTTCTGTACTGGTCAGTCTCACCACAACTCCATGTTAAGAAGTGATCCGCTATATTTACCATATCCATTTGGTAAATACCTGACAAACCAAGACAATAAGGACCAAATGAGATCCACACAAAAGAGCTTATCCAAAGTAATAATACGATAGTGGCATTGTCATCGTCATTGCATCTATATATGTCTAATGAGGAATCATTACATCATGTCAGATTGCTTAATGTTATTACATTGCTTTAAGCTTGGAAATTATTCTTTTTGTATTGTGACTGTCAGACGGAAAGTAATGAATTCAAATCATACTAAACGTATTACTGGAGTGTAACCTTGGTTGAGACATTGTGGTTACATACACAATATTATCTTTTTAATATGAACTCTTGCTCACTGTCAACCTAGCATGCTAACAATGCTAGATTTAATAGGATTTGGCATGGTCTTTTTTAATTATATATTATTTTAACTACATCACAGTCAACAACACAGAGAACCCCCAAAAGTTCAACACCAAACCAGTTACAGTAAGGGTAACGGCGAGGACCTCCAAAATAAAACATCTGAAAATCAACAACAACAAAAAACATTCTCTCTAAAACGTGAACTCCTTAATCATTCTTTTCACACAGCTAGCCAATTCCCCAAATAATGTATTTTATTAAATGCACCCAACCGGAGGCACAAGATGTCCTTCCTCTTGAGGTCATAATGCCAGTGTTTTCAGGAGGAAACCACCCCACAGATTACCCAGCCTGGTGAACATATAACTGTCTCTGCAACAGCCGGGCCTGTATGGGTCACTTAACACAGATCCTGGGAACTCAAAGGTGATGCTACTTTCATAGTTTTTCCCTGCCCACGGACACATCTGGCTGAAATTTAGTGCTGATAAGTTGTTGAGCTGCATTAATGTGTTTGTTGGGGAATATTGACAAATATATGAGCCTGCTTTCTTCCTTTTAACCGTAGTTAGAAACACTGACCTTTGCTCTCTATCAGTTGATTGATGAGCAGCTCTCTATCTCCCTCTTGTGGCCAAAGTTTGCCCGATTATGTTACGTATGGAGGAACATTTGACGGCACTCTCAGGTTTTCAGAAATTTGAATATGCAATTATTCCCGAACTTTTATATCCAAGAATCTTTGTGGGACCTGGGAATGTAGTCATAATACATACATATGTGAGTGTTTTCATATGTCTAGATTAACCCTAGGGGAAACCAACAAGGGAAATGGCAGGAAGAGGGCCTCATGAGAAAGTGCTGTATATATATATATATATATATTTGTTGTTATATTTGCCTTCCTGCCTTTACCACTGGGAGGTGTTGCCAATCTTTTAGATGTTGTGATACATAAGCATATAGGAAACAGAAATGAAACAGAGAAAGACAGAGAAGAAAAACATGCAAAAGCCTTGGTCATTATCTGGTAAGATGTAAAGTATTTTTGATGTTCATCTTTACAAATATTGTACAGCAGACAGCAAGAAAAGAGAAATAAATAAGAGATTAAATATATTAAACGTCTGACAGGTTGACGACAGGTATGCTTGGTTTAATATACAACCTAATTTTAGATTGTTAAAAATATTAGTCAAAGTAAAAATAATAACTTAACATGTCGTAATGCAAATAAGGTCAAATCAGCTGTACGATTGGATATTTCAAAAGCTAAGCGAAGCATATATTTTGTTTACCAAATCATACAGTATTTCATCAGTAACATGTCCAGTAGTTTGAGTTTTGAGCTATAGTAACAGAAATGTCACTGGTTACATGCCTGAGTTCAATCAATAAAAGCAAGGCAGTCGAATACACTATACGTATCTTCTAACATGTATTTGTTCAGTTCATGGACCTGCATTATTGCCTTCCATGCTTATAGTAGGAAAAAGTATAAAATAAAGGTTACATGCAGGCAACGCCATTTGCCATTCATCAACATGGCAAAAGACAAATAACTCAGAATTTTTTTGGACAAATGTGTATTGGCATTCATTTTTTTATCTAACTCTTATTTACCAGGTAGGCCGATTGAGAACAAATTCTCATTTGAAATGGCGACATGGCCAAGATAAGGAGAAAAATGTGGATATATAAGGCAATGGACCTGCTTGAGAGTAGGTGGTTAGAGAAATGGTGACTAGAGAGCTTAGAACTTTTCAGAGACGTGTAAATGAGGCGAGTGTTTAATGATGGCCAGCCTGCTAATGCATAAAGGTTGCAGTGCTGGTTGTTGTATGGGGCATTGGTAAGAAAACATATAACACTGGTAAACAACATCTAATTTTTTAGTTTGAGGCAGTTCTATAAATGACATCACCAACGTCAAACATTGTTATAATAGTCCTTTTTCACCAAGGCAAGTTTGGCAGGAAGGAGGCCCTGTTGCGGAATAGGAAACCGATTCTGGATTTTCCATCTCTCTGGATTTCAGAAGATGAGAGAGATCAGATAAACAGACTGGTAATGGGGAAAATATAATATTTGCATATATTTTTAGAAAAATTATCCAGCCCGGCTGATTTAAACGGGTCCCGCTTTTGCAACTCTGTCAGTACATCGGCTGTCTGGGCTGTGGTGAAAGAGACGCGTGGAGAGGGTGTGGGCATGTGGCTATGGGAGTAGTAGAGCAGTTAGCTGGGGGCGGGTATTCAGATGCAAAGCATGGCCACCTTCAGCCAAATGCTTATTAAACGGGAGTGTTGGAAGAGTCAGTTCAGTGGTTCAGTTGTGTTGCCTGTTTGAGTCATTCGTTCATTTGTTCAGTATGGCTGATTCACTTGTTTAAATGGGTTGCTCCAGATTTTTTAGATTCAATCCATGTTTGTTTAAGCCGCCCGGCCTGATTCACTTTGATTCATTTGGCGCGGTTCTTCCTCACGTTTGAATTAAATACTTCAGCAATCCACACGGCAGTTTTTCCTATGGCCTGAAATATATTGTACAGCAATATGAATGTATTATGTACACATTTATTCTGTTCAATATATAAATAATCCTAAATGTAAAATTCAATAAACTATGAAAAAGTGATGGGACAAAAAGATTTCCATCTAAGCTTGGCCACAGAATTTACATATCGCAATATGAACCAATCAGTCGAGGTATGAGCGATTGTCTGCCTAATGGGTGGCTCGATTACCTCATCAGATATCAGCTAAAAAGAGCACACTAATTATTTTCAATGAAACCAAATAAATGTACCTAAAGTTTGTCTAGATACTATTTAATGTTTAGTTGTGGATGGTTCCATTATCTAAAAGCAAAATTCTCAAAGTCATGTTTCTTGTCTACAAAGGCATGTGTATAATCTCAATGGTCTCAATGTTTTTGTGTGACCATGAAAGAAGCAGAATACCTGGTAAGCTTAGTACATACTTTCCATTTCATATTTTCTGATAAAATCACGTTTATACTAATCAAACAAACAACAGCCTGTCTTCTGTGTTTGCTGTAAAATCTAGAAAGAACAGTACAAAACATAACTATTGCATGCTGGACATTTTGGTTAATATTGATCCATTTATAAATTGACCGAACTCACTCTCCATATGGCAGTCCAAGTCCAGCTGAGATAAAAGGTTTATATTGGGTGCAAATAAATATATTTTAGGCAAAATCATTGTTATTGTGACAAAAACCTGTCCAGGGTTCTGCACTGGCAAATTGGTTCCAGGCTAGAGAGGTATGGAGCAACTGAGTTGTCATGCACTATAGGAACTCTTTGGAATAGGTCAGGTATGTCATCTGCATTCATTTCCTTCTCTATCAGTAGGTACTAGTGAATACTTCCTAGTTGAATGAGCGGTGTAATGGGAGGCAGAACATTTTGGCCAGATCTACCTTTGGATCTGAAATCTAAACTTTCTAAGAGTTGCTGCTATGAGGCACAACCACGTTTTGAAAAGGAAATCTCAATATTGGGAGTGGGAAAAGGGGAGGGAAGTGACATGTTTTTAATTCAGGCAGCACCACTAACAATGCCATGTACAATTTGCCATTCCTATTGTTTCTAAAAATGAAATTATAAATAATCATTATAAAAGACGAATAGCGTGTTGTTGAGGTACAATTATCCTGATTTGCTATCCTGATGTTGCCTGCAGTCTGACAACATTAATATTTAGATACACATTTCAAACATTCCTAGATTATTTTTTACCAGTGCTTTTTGTAAGATTTGGACATTTGATAGATGAGGTCTCAGGTCATTTTTGCCAAACATGCGGGTACTTGTGCCAGGAGGCTGTAACTTGGCACGGATCTTGTTGGCAGTAAAACAATTACCCTTAATACATTGACTTATAGCACAACTTGGCAGCAAGACAAAAATACTTGAGCACACATTAAAAAAAATCTATAAGGATAACTTTAACTCTTTTCTATAAGGATAACGCCATCTATTTTCTATATGGATAACTCCATCTCTTTTCTATAAGGATAACTCCATCTATTTTCTATAAAGATAACTCAATGTATTTTCTATAAGGATAACTCCATCTATTTTCTATAAGGATAACTCCATCTATTTTCTATAATGATAACTCCATCTATTTTCTATAAGGATAACTCCATCTATTTTCTATATGGATAACTCCATCTATTTTCTATAAGGATAACACCATCTCTTTTCTATAAGGATAACACCATCTATTTTCTATAACTCCATCTCTTTTCTATAAGGATAACTCCATCTCTTTTCTATAAGGATAACTCCATCTCTTTTCTATAAGGATAACTCCTTCTCTTTTCTATAATGATAACTCCATCTCTATTCTATAAGGATAACACCATCTATTTTCTATAATGATAACTCCATCTATTTTCTATAAGGATAACACCATCTATTTTCTATAAGGATAACTCCATCTATTTTCTATAAGGATAACACCATCTATTTTCTATATGGATAACACCATCTATTTTCTATATGGATAACTCCATCTATTTTCTATAATGATAACTCCATCTATTTTCTATAATGAGAACTCCATCTATTTTCTATAAGGATAACTCCATCTATTTTCTATAAGGATAACTCCATCTATTTTCTATAAGGATAACACCATCTATTTTCTATAATGATAACTATGTCTCTTTTCTATAAGGATAACTCTGTCTCTTTTCTATAAGGATAACTCCATCTATTTTCTATAAGGATAACACCATCTATTTTCTATAATGATAACTGTGTCTCTTTTCTATAAGGATAACTCCATATATTTTCTATAATGATAACTATGTCTCTTTTCTATAAGGATAACTCCATCTATTTTCTATAATGATAACACCATCTCTTTTCTATAAGGATAACTCCATCTATTTTCTATAATGATAACTCCATCTATTTTCTATAATGATAACTCCATCTATTTTCTATAATGATAACGCCATCTATTTTCTATAAGGATAACTCCATCTATTTTCTATAAGGATAACACCATCTATTTTCTATAATGATAACACCATCTATTTTCTATAATGATAACTCCATCTATTTTCTATAAGGATAACTCCATCTATTTTCTATAAGGATAACTCCATCTATTTTCTATAATGATAACTCTATTTTCTATGATAACTCTTTTTAACACCATCTATTTTCTAATGATAACTCCATCTCTTTTCTATTTTCTATTTTCTATAAGGATAACTCCATAAACTCTGTCTCTTTTCTATAAGGATAACTCCATCTATTTTCTATAATGATAACTCCATCTATTTTCTATAATGATAACTCTGTCTCTTTTCTATAAGGATAACTCCTCTTTTCTATCTCCATCTTTTTCTATAAGGATAACATCTATTTTCTATAATGATAACTATGCCTCTTTTCTATCAGGATAACTTCATATATTTTCTATAATGATAACTATGTCTCTTTTCTATAAGGATAACTCCATCTATTTTCTATAAGGATAACTCCATCTATTTTCTATAAGGATAACTCCATCTATTTTCTATAATGATAACTCCATCTATTTTCTATAATGATAACGCCATCTATTTTCTATAAGGATAACTCCATCTATTTTCTATAAGGATAACACCATCTATTTTCTATAATGATAACACCATCTATTTTCTATAATGATAACTCCATCTATTTTCTATAATGATAACTCCATCTATTTTCTATAAGGATAACACCATCTATTTTCTATATGGATAACTCCATCTCTTTTCTATAATGATAACTCCATCTATTTTCTATAATGATAACTCCATCTATTTTCTATAATGATAACTCCATCTATTTTCTATATGGATAACACCATCTATTTTCTATATGGATAACTCCATCTATTTTCTATAATGATAACTCCATCTCTTTTCTATATGGATAACACCATCTATTTTCTATAATGATAACTCCATCTATTTTCTATAAGGATAACACCATCTCTTTTCTATAAGGATAACTCCATCTTTTTTCTATAATGATAACTCTGTCTCTTTTCTATAAGGATAACACCATCTATTTTCTATATGGATAACTCCATCTCTTTTCTATATGCATAACACCATCTCTTTTCTATAAGGATAACTCCATCTATTTTCTATAATGATAACTCTGTCTCTTTTCTATAAGGATAACTCCATCTATTTTCTGTAATGATAACTCCATCTCTTTTCTATAATGATAACTCTGTCTCTTTTCTATAAGGATAACTCCATCTCTTTTCTATAATGATAACTCTGTCTCTTTTCTATAAGGATAACTCCATCTCTTTTCTATAACGATAACTCTGTCTCTTTTCTATAAGGATAACTCTGTCTCTTTTCTATAAGGATAACTCCATCTCTGGTCTTGAAACTCTAACATATGGTTTGAATTGAAAGGGGCAGTCATTGTAATGGGAACAGACAACGGATATGAAGAATCTGGAAATATTCTGTGTGGAGGAATGTTCCCATGTTCCTGTCAACGTGTTGTCCAACTCATAAACCATTTTATTAAGACATGTTGTGTAGTTTTACTCTGTAGTGGCGCGGACTATTGCAACATGTAATACTTTCGTTGAGCAATTTTTTGGAGCAAAAGGATTATAAAATCTGACCACTTTCACTTGCTTGAGCATACTCTATACTGTATGTACTCTACTGTACCTGAGTCAGTAAAATGTCTATACAGTATATTGTCTCATTAAAAGTAGATGGAAGAAGCACCGCAGCTATTCAATGATACCCTGAAAAGTGACCACTGTCTACCTGAGATCGGATTCCGGGGAACCCACAAGTCATCCTATTTATTTTAATTCAAAATGTTTGCATACTCACATCCATATTCTCATAAATCCAAACTCTACAAATCTTAAATTCGCTTCCTTTCCATTATAATATGCAAACTAACAAAAGTCTAATTAGCATAGACTTCGGGTTATCCCATAAATGAAATATGAGTTAGCCCATAGCTGACAGTCTGAAGAATGTGATTTAATGTGAAATGATACAGTACTCCTTTAAAGGCTGTAGACGATGACTTATTACAGTTAACCACGAAACTCCCCTTGTGGTCGAGTTACCCAGAAACCCCATGGGTGGTTGTTGTAACAAAGCCAACCAGTCGGAATGTGCCAGTGTTCATGCGTGCAAATAGTTGTATTTCGAACAGAGCGTTGACAGCCCAAGACCTTAAGGCCTGCTTAGATAAAACATACGTCTCAGTGCAGAAATTGATTGCTATTTGTGCGAAGCAGGTGTTAGGAATGTAAGTAGAGCGCAGAAATTTGTTATAATAAAAATACATATTTCTGTTATTTATAGCCTATTGATGTTATGTATGTTCTGCATTTTGACATGTTTTCTTTTTGCATGAACCGATAAAATCCTAATACCCACCACCTGTCAACCATACCTTTAAACTGGGTCACTAACCATCATGAGATTGCCAGAGCCCTGTAGAGTGACTGAAGTGTCAAGAGGTCATCAAAGTATATCACATTTGACTTTGAAGTTACACATTCGAAATATTTACCCCTGAAACTCTCTGGGAAAATGCTGGAACTTATTGAGAATATCCAAAAGACGGCAGCTGTCAGCCAAATGAATGCAAAGCATCTTGCTTTTTATATGACCGCACAATATTGTATGCAGATCAGTTAGTCACAATTGAACCAGTTTTGAATACATCTGCAAATAGATCTTCAATGAGATGATGATAAGACTATTCCTTTAAGCCTATGTTTCGTTTCCGGGTTGAACTTCATTTAACTGTTCTCATTCACCAGCATGGCAATGTTTACTAATCACTTGCAGCAAATTCAAATAAAATGTAGTTGGCCATAGTACATTTCTGTATGTTTTTATTTTACATTGTGTTATAGAAGAAACATGTTTATACATACAATTAACATGTATTCTGACGTATTTTCTATATCAATGGCCATGAGGACAGCTTTTAGAGAGGTTTTTGTGTTGAGTTTTTGCTTTTCAAATGTGTTAAGTAATCAGTCTATATATTGTGTCATTCAATTACAGTGGCTGTCAATTAAGGACACTTTGCAATGAACTTGTTCTAATTAATAAGAACATACTGTCTACCATAATACCCATCATTCTGACATAGCAAATGAAATGAACATCTTTTATTATAAGTGTACTGCTTAAATGTAGGTCCCTTGCCTTGCCTCCCCTGCCTTTTGGCATTATAGGCTTGCCTGGCAAACAACAGACTTCCAGATGGAAGCGCTGTAAAGAATATTCCATTAAGTGAATGTGTGTTGAAAGGCATATGTGCGTGTGCTAATAATTGCTTGCAAGCCGGTAAGAGCATTTTATTCTGAATGTGTGTTTGTGAGTTAATTAATAAAAAGTCAAGATAATAATTGATTTAACAAATCTGATCTGAAGCCAAGCAAAGTTAAACAGCGCCCTGACAGACATGCTGCTGATTTGTAGGGCTATTCCATCAGGTTTTCCTTAAAACATGTTTAAAATCAGTATTGAATAAGCAGGAAACACAATATATATCATTCAAAATGTTTGGTTAGCTTTGGTATCAATAAAATACGGACATTCACTTTCATATTCCACCCAGAGTCCAAAGACAATTCCGCCATGCGTAGTCAAAAATCCAGTGCTGCCAAGGACAACAGCCCAAACAGTAAATTAGATCATCAATGTCCCAGATTCCAGACTTGTGAGGGTGGTGGTTTGATTGGTTGCGATGAGGCCATTGTTTGAGTTTTTCAGCATTCAAAATAATAATCTGCTCTGATTGGCAAATCAAAGTGGCCAATAAGGCGCTGCACCTGGACATTATGCCATCTACTGGGTACAAGCTGTTCAAACTGGTTGCAAACATTTACTACTCTATCTCTAGACATAACAAGTGTAGCCAAATCAGTATGTTTGGCTTTAAAACATATGGGGTGTTGTCCAGGCTAAATGCTAACAGATGTTCTTATTTGTGGTTCGGTTTCCTAACCAGGGAGAACCCATTCCTGGGAACCATGTTTATTATTTGGCACAGGGGATTTCCTAAAGGCTCCCAACAGATCCCAGAACAAGTCTAATTACCACTAGAACCAGCTACAATCCATATTGTTAAATTGGAGACAAGACCAAAGGGGTCAGAGCATTTATCCTCAGACTCCGTGGGTTAGATATAAATTGACAAGGAAAAGACCCTGGTGAGAATGATGAAGAGGAATACCTGTTTGATCAAATCTGTGTAACAGGAAGATCGCAGACTAGTTCATTGTAATCCTCAATTGAAGTTTGCTGCCCTCTCTACAGAAGCTCTGGCTTTGGAACAGGAACAACCGTATGGTGAAGGGTTTTGATACATTTTAAACTGCTCTTTGATGTAAGTTTGCCCCATTGAACCTTAGGGGAGAGCATTTTGAGGGTGGAACTCAGTAAGGACTTGCGTGAACAGATCTCTCACCATCTGAAAAAATCCCAAAACCCTAGTTTTTATTTTAAGATTGTTATTTTGCATTTTGTATGCTTTATTAACTGATAGTGAAGCTGGGAAGATAGAGGAGAGTGATTAGTAATGGGTGCAGGCTGGAACCCATTGCTAAAGGACCCCTGACAGAGGAACCCACCAGGACAATGGGAAAAGGGTCAGCTGGGTTTCTCCTAAAGTCCCCTCTCATCTCCAAGTTGTTGACACTTCACCAGGACACTAGTCGGTCAATTTCCCCCCTCTAGCCAGTCTCGTCCCCATCCGAGATTAGACCAATCAGTGTGGTGTCATCTGCGAACTTCAGGAGTTTGATGGAGTGGTGACTGGAGGTGCAATTGTGGGTGTACAGGGGGAAGAGAAGAGGGACAGGACGCAACCTTGAGGGGAGCCAGTGCTGATGGTCAGAGGGTCTGACAGGTGCTTCCCCAACCTCCCCTGCTGTCTCCTGTTGGAGAGAAAGTCTATGATCTATTTACAAGTGGGCATGTGCATTCCCATGGGGGAGAGCTTATCCTGGAGGAGGGCTGGGATTATGGTGTTGAAAGCAGAGCTGAACTCCACAAACAGATTTCTGGTATAGGTTTCAGGAGACATTAGATGCTGTGAAATGAAGTGGGAAGCCATGTTGATTGTGTTGCCCACAGATCTGTTGGCTCTGTAGGCAAACTGCAGTGGGTCTAGTACTGGATTTGTGATGGTCTTGAGGTGCGACAGCACCAGATGCTCAAAGGACTTCACAACCACAGAGGTCAGGGCAACTGGTCTGTATTCATTTAGCCCTGTGATCTTTGGTTTCTTGGGGACTGGGATGATGGTGGAGGACTTAAAGCAGGCTGGGATGCTGCATGACTCCAATGATTTATTGTAAAAGTCAGTGAACACAACAGATAGCTGGTCGGCACAGTGCTTGAGGGTGGAGGTAAAGACTCCATCAGGACCTGCTGCCTTCCTTGGGTTTGGACTCTTTAATAGTCTGTTTAGGTTCCTCTCCAGTATAGAGTCCCATTGTGGCTACAGGAAAGGTGTTGATTGATGCCATTGTGGTCTCAGAGGAGGTGACAATTGTGATGGTTGGTTGTGGGTGAGCCCTGGTGATGAAGGTCTGATGGTGGTGGGTGAGCCCTGGTGATGAGGGTCTGATGGTGGTGGGTGAGCGCTGGTGATGAGGGTCTGATGGTGGTGGGTGAGCCCTGGTGATGAGGGTCTGATGGTGGTGGGTGAGCCCTGGTGATGAGGGTCTGATGGTGGTGGGTGAGCCCTGGTGATGAGGGTCTGATGGTGGTGGGTGAGCCCTGGTGATGAGGGTCTGATGGTGGTGGGTGAGCCCTGGTGATGAAGGTCTGATGGTGGTGGGTGAGCCCTGGTGATGAAGGTCTGATGGTGGTGGGTGATGAGGGTCTGATGGTGGTGGGTGAGCCCTGGTGATGAAGGTCTGATGGTGGTGGGTGATGAGGGTCTGATGGTGGTGGGTGATGAGGGTCTGATGGTGGTGGGTGAGCCCTGGTGATGAGGGTCTGATGGTGGTGGGTGAGCCCTGGTGATGAAGGTCTGATGGTGGTGGGTGAGCCCTGGTGATGAAGGTCTGATGGTGGTGGGTGATGAGGGTCTGATGGTGGTGGGTGAGCCCTGGTGATGAAGGTCTGATGGCGGTGGGTGATTAAGGTCTGATGGTGGTGGGTGAGCCCTGGTGATGAAGGTCTGATGGTGGTGGGTGAGCCCTGGTGATGAAGGTCTGATGGTGGTGGGTGATGAGGGTCTGATGGTGGTGGGTGAGCCCTGGTGATGAAGGTCTGATGGTGGTGGGTGATGAGGGTCTGATGGTGGTGGGTGATGAGGGTCTGATGGTGGTGGGTGAGCCCTGGTGATGAAGGTCTGATGGTGGTGGGTGAGCCCTGGTGATGAAGGTCTGATGGTGGTGGGTGAGCGCTGGTGATGAGGGTCTGATGGTGGTGGCAGGTCACAGCTGAATTATAAATGATTGGAATCTTTAATGATCATTGAACATTTCTGAGACTCATGCTGATGTGCCTGAGGGAAGGGACAACGATTTGTTACTGGTATGTTTGGTTAATGTATTGATACTGATATTGACTCAGTTATTCCAGAAACTACATTTACACAGCCTGGTGCACCCACCAAAAAAAGTGCCAGCTGTTTCAACGAGACGTGAAGCACGTTGTTCAAGTCGTTAGTAGGAGGGGAGTTGCCACAGATCAGCGAAGACTGAAGCAGTGAAGCAGTGGCCAGTATCACAGACGGTGAAACACTTACGCTCTTTCCTCTGCATTGCCGGGTACTACCGGTGCTACAGATTGCATTTCCAAAACGCTGGCCCCCTAATCGACTGTTTCAGGGCACTGCTGCTGCGGCAGCAACCATATACAATGATCAGCAAGACTGCCAGAGCTTCAATCTGTGTGCTTCAATCTGAGTGCCTCAATCCTGGCATATATCATGTTGACTCTACACAGGTGCCAGCATTGATGGGCGTTGTGGCATTGTTATTACAGGCTCAGGATGGTTGGAAGAGAGTGATTGTGCACGCTAGTCGTAGCCTCCGCCTGACATTGAAGCTATGCATTGACATGTCTGTCAATTATCTATACATGTGGTTAATAGGTTCATTGTGTAACCAAGTGTGACATCGCCTTTTTTACCAGACCAGCTCTTCTTGAACAACTTTTGTCCTTAAAGAAATAGTATTTGGTATTTACATACTTTCTCCTTGTCTTTTATTACATTTTAAATGAAGAGCTAGACGCTGTTCTTGTGTCACAGTGCCAAAGCAACAAAAAGATCCAGAATTAGCGTGGTCAATGGGTAAAAAAAAGATACACGTACCAGCTTTTGTATTCATGATGATTGCGAGAAAGTTGAGCAATTTTCTTGGCATGTTATGTTGAAACCATGTCTAATAAATAGATGACAGACATTTAAATTCTTA
The DNA here is from genome assembly GCA_029465975.1 of Dallia pectoralis. Lineage (NCBI taxonomy): Eukaryota > Metazoa > Chordata > Actinopteri > Esociformes > Umbridae > Dallia > Dallia pectoralis. Next base: position 1,333,840 of record CM055756.1, read on the forward strand.
ACATTGTTATTTTGGTCTGCCCTACACTGTGCCTGGTCAACCCAGATCATGAAGTACAAATCAAAGGATACGACAAACGTGTGCACATCCAGACATCACACACCCAAATACATAAAGCCTGGAACAAATCTAAACCCTGCATGTAAGAAAGCACCACCAAATGAAACAGTATACCAAGGTGCACATATTCTTCTGTTGTTCATAAATACAATTCATTAATTCTATAAAAGTTCTCTCTCATTAGTAGTTATTTTGGATCTTAGGAGCGGATCAATCTCTCTTTCCCTTCAGGCCTGGTTGGATCACATCAGTGTCCTTGGTGGCTGTGTCATCCCAGAAAGCTTTCTGTTTGTGGCCCACGGAGCTGTGCTATTTGTTATAAGCAACTTGGATGCCTACCAAACATTGCTTTTTACTTCTTTATAACTGTCGAAGTTCAGAAATCTGAAGCCTGATATAAGTTCTTCCTAAATTGGTCCCTGGTTATATATAAACTCCTATTAGACTTCTTGGCCATGGCAGATCATTTTTCATATTGATGATGACAAAAACGACCGAAACTAAAATGCTTACGGAGCCAAAATAGTCAGGATGGGTTTTAGTGAATATTTCTCAGCAATGCATTGCTGCAATAACACCCTGGATCTGGTTCTGGGAATAAATCACTGGGATCTAAATAATTCCTGTGCACTGGTGTAAACTTTGGGAGTTTCTCCATCAATCGGATTCTAATCCAACATGATGACCTGGAGCCTGCCCTGTATCCTGTATGATGTGCATTACAAACCACTGGACCTCTATTAGACCCTTCTGATCATTTACAATCGTTTATTTTTTAATGACATGCCGCACGCATCCATGTCCAATGATACTGAAGTCAGTTTCACTTAGACAAACACTTCATTTATACGTTTCTACGTTTTCCGATCAAGCCACACTTCATTATCACTTTCAGGGGATACTAAAGTGCACTAAATTAATAATCCAGCTCTCTAAAATACCCTTCTGGACTTTTGGACCTTGTTTGTTTACAGTCACAACGACCAATTCACATAGTCTGACGCATCATATATACTGCCGGTTAGATCGAAGGCTGATTCTGAAGTTGATCATAGGTACTTGTTTTACACAATGACTGTTACAATTCCAAATCTGTCAGTATATGGTATTTTTTTTATTGCATTTTGAAAAAAAACTATAAATAAATTAGCTACAAACGAAAGTATCTCCCAGAGCACAATAAAGCCACCATAATATACCCATATCAAACCACACCTCGGAGTATCAGCTCTTGTTGTGTGTGTCATTAACTTCCTATTTTACAGTAACATATTTTTATTACTTAGACTTTGCCTGAGCTTTCACACAAGGCTATGTACTGCAATTTCTGCTAGAGGGACTGCTGTCAAATGTATTGTGCTAAACAACTCATTACCATAAGGTCACATCAGTGTGAACATCAATCAATCACATGAATTTTGGTCAATCACATGTCAATTTTGTTAAGCATGTTCAGATGACTATCAGGTCAATAAATCCATGTGCGCTGTGTTTTTACACAGAATCTGAATCAGCTGCATAACCAGATGTACAAACACAGGGAGCATCTGGTGGTGGTTGGACAGTGGCACTAGGAACCATCAAGCAGCAACTACATCTGAAACACAACCTGGAGGACTGGCACAGCTATATATCATATGGGCCAGGAAGTTCCAAAGTGCGGGCCAAGATAGCGCATCCTCCTGGGTTAGAAACGACATCAGGAAAGTCCCTGACTGACTCTTGTACACCATGTTGAGTCCGTTTCATTTATTTACTACCAAAGCGATACAATTTACTATTATTATCTTTTCTGCAATCTTTTGTCTACCTGCTCTATAATAGCACTCTGGTTTTTATCTTTTCCAGATTGTCTCCCTGCTATTGTTGGGGGTTCTTTAAATCAATCTGATTTGTTCATGTTTCTCATCCTTTCGCTCCCACCATCATTTTGTCAATTAACTCTATATAAATATCATCATTTGATTTCTCTCTGATTTAAAAGTCTTGGGATTTAAAAAAATGAAAGACAAAGCTTTAATCTTCGCTTTCAGCCGGGATAAAGCGAGTCTGGCTGTCATCAAGACAAATGGCATAGAACATGTTAACAAAGGGATGCATATTTTTTAAATATGTTCACAAATACTATGTCATTAAGAGAGTTGACATTGCCTCTAGAGCCCTTGATTCCACTGAATGGTGACCGATTTTCAAGGTTGGACAGATCATTAACTGTCAATGGGAATTCAGTCTGGTGACTTCAGACACCAATGAGATTAATCATTAATGTCCAAATCACATGCAGTATTTCCATCAGGGATCTAAAGTTCCTTTGGGACATTTTAATTTCAATGCAATTCGTAGAATCAATCATTAACGTGGCTTCCAAATGCCTAATGGCTAATTCCTAAAGCCTAAAGCATACTTCAGTAGCTTTAGGAGGTAAACAAAGTGTCCTTGCCTGTTCATTCTGCAACAATGGTTAATATACAATGCCATATTAAGATATATTACAATGTTCTGCTAACGTACCATGAACATTTTCAATTGAATAAAAAATAAACAGTTAATTACACTTTATAAATCTAATGTAATATCTGGTGGGAGACCATGAAACTACTGAAGTCATTCAATATAGTAATTCAATGTACCGTTTATTCTCTACACGCCTGGTACTGTAATATTTTATTAAAGTAATACTTGCTAAGCCTTCAGACAGTTTTCTGGAAAGTTACTATTCCTGATCCTGTGTGAAAAAGACCACCTTAATTGAATACACTGTATCTAAAATATAAACTGCCAGATTGATCACTGTCATAAACGTAACAACAACCAGGTTGTCCCAGGGGCAGGGTAATTTGCACGGAATCGGCCGGGAGTTGTTCTGAAAACTGTACAGCGGCCAGATCACTACAGCCGTCATATACATCATTGACGCCAAGACATTATAGACTGTCAGCAGTTTGTCGAAGGAGATGGAAAAGACCGACAGCAGCTGTCCGACTGTGAGGATGATGATGACGAGAGCGAAGATGAAGCACAGCGAATAGACAGCCACGCACCATTGGAGCCCTGGGTACTCTGAGATCTTTGTTGGATCCAACGATGTGAAGATAATACATGCCACAAAGGTTTCCAGGATCTTGAGTAGACCGGGTACCGTTGACAGGAAGCCACTGATCTCTCCAGGCCTGAATCGGGTCAACGCTACCTCACCAGCATATACCCCAAAGCCAAACAAGGAGACGACTGTCGCCGAAATCTGCCGGTAGCAGGTGGCGCAGGTGAAGAAGGATGGGTATATGATGGAGGAGGTGAAACACATCAGCGTGGCAAGCATGGCAAATGCCGTGGTGAAGTCGTCCCAGGAGATGGGCACCTTCAGATGAGAGATGTTACCGAAATATTAAATTATAGATTATTATCATTTTCATGTTACACTCCGATACCACTTTAAAAAGCGAACTTCACCCACCTTGGCGCTGAAGCGTGTGAACTCCATAATGAGGATGAAGAGGGAGAAGAAGCAGCAGAAGCACCAGGTGAACATGCACCAGGCCCAGTGTGTGGAGTCATTATGGCCCGTAGAAGCAACCAAACCGAAACAGATGCAGGTGAGGACCACCTCCACCATCCGGATGATGCCCAGCGGCTGTGTAAGAGATCTCACATCCAGGCTCTGCATGGCGATACTGTCCGTGCGTCTATCCAGGAACTCTTGAGCTTTTACTCACGTTACGATCGTTGCTCTTTTACGTTTGTTCTTGTCCTGACTTATTAAAGTCTTTCTTCGCTTTCGCCGCGTTTAATAAATGTGCATTTTTCGGAATGAATGTTTAAGCATTACCGCCCTCATTACTGCACATCATCGATGGTCGCCCAGCATTTATTCTCTATCTTCACCACTGACACCTTGACATCTCCTCTCCAAGTCCACCTATTTCTCTCTAAGCATTCCCCTGCCCAGAATCGACCATCCGTATGTAGCAATACAATTCCAAGTCAGCTTATCTTGTCTCTTCCTTGTCAGTGTCTTCTTTCCTATAGTGTGGTGCCCAGTGCCTGCATGCGTAGAGTGAATCTCCTCCCATGAACCATGATGCCTTGTGTCCTGCATCTAGCTTATCTGCATGGTTTATAACCAGGACACAACATTCTCATTGGACGATGCTCCAGTCTTATCTGGGTGACATACAGCACAAGGACTGGACTCTGGTCTCCGTACTGATCCTAATCTACACCTAATCCCTTGGTGTGCGCCTCTATCAGTATCTCATGGTGTGATATTACGGTCACTTAGTAACATATATTTGTTCATCTAATTTATTGCACTGACTGAAAACTGCTCTGGGTACCAAATTTTCTATTATAATACAATAACTAATTATTGCAAAGCAAAACCAAAACCCCTTACCACTCATGATGACACTACGAGGTTGAGACAGACGTCCAAATGAATATTTTGCATTTATTATTTGACAAAAAGTCCAAGTAGCATTTATTTTAGAGAGGGAATTTAACACAGACTGTGGCCCAGCATTACATCCAGGCACCTCGTTGGGCTTATTCTTGAGCTGTGTAGAGGCTATCCCGGCTAGAAGTGGTAGTTCTTCCTTTTCAGGCCGACACAAAGACTTCAGCATTCTTACGGTCATGTTCCTGGATCCAGGCCTTTGTTCTTGGGTCACCATTCCTAAGAACGTCTCAGAATCATCAACTCTGCAATGTTTTACCATGAAGCCTTTTCTGTTTTGACTCATTTTGAGAACTGGTCTTTAAATCGGATACAGTACCCGAGGACTTTCACCCTGATGGATGTTCGAGGAACTTAACCTTGGGCACTGGGTCTCTACCGTAATCTCATAATTGTCAAGAACTTTTTCTTTCCTTTTTTCATGTTCTTCAGTGTCTTCAATGTCCGTTTCCAAATAGACACCACGCGCCTCACCTGTCTGCAACAGGACCAGTCCCACAACACACTCATCTCTATGCCAGTGGCCGTACTTTCAAATGTCGTGACTAAATAATTCAATGTCTTCAGGAGACAGTGGCAGGAACTTGGGCTCTTGTAGGCCTGGAGGTTCCCTTCTGGGGAACCTCAAAATAACAGCAAAAATGGTCTTTGACATCTAAGGTGAGACTATAACGTCTGCTTCATAGTAATCGGACATACAATTGGGGATTTTAAACAACAGTTATGTTTTATTTACCCTCTATCTCTGCTCTAGTCTATTTCTCTCTATTTACATGTTTTCCCTTTACATTTTGAGATCCTTACTTCATGTTAAACTGTGTCCAACTTGTTTTTATTGTATTAGTTGTTTTCATTTTTCACTCAGCCGACTTTCTCTTTTGAAAAAAGCAATATTTCATGCCTAAAATTGAACAAAGTACAACATCATAACCATGACCGGAACAAGACCCCCATTTTTCTTCCAGTTTTTTTCAACGTGTAGACTCTGCATTATATTATACATATATATTATGTTTTATTGCCATCGCCAGCCACAGAATGACTCAATACATTTCCTATCAAAATAGCATCCATATACGGTTTTGAAAGGTATCTGTGTCTGTGTGAGAAGGATGTGATATCGGCGAGGCGGAGAAAAGTGTGATTGGGTCTCTCTCTCTCTCTGCTTTCTGCCCACACATAGTAAACACACACTGTAAGAAATTTCCCTGTAGAAAAACAGTAATGTGATGGCAGCAGGGTTGCCAGCTATTCTCTGTAATTTCTACAGAAGGGATACTGTAATTACAATTACAGTTGTTTTCTGTAGAAGTACAAAACAGGTCAATCCTGTTTATCCGATATAATACAGTAAAATGCTGGCAGCAGGGTTGCCAGCTCTTTACTGTCTTCCTACAGTAGCCATCCGTGTTTAGGATGACAGTTGTTTACTGTAGAAGGTCTAAACAGCTACATACTGTTATTCTTTAACAGTTAAAAAAGACATTCCAAACATGTTACAAAGAGTTTGATATGATATGATCCATTTATTTAGAATATATGTAAATGAAAAGGAAAACAAATTAGATCAGGTAGTTCATAATTATAATCGTACAATTGTACAAACATAAGGCAAAACGTCTGGGTTCATTCCCATGGAGCACCTGAAAACACCAAAAATACTAGAGTTAATATCTTCAAGTAATTGAGTAGCATCAGTAGCTGGACAATACAAAGAGCAACCTCAACACCTTCACCCCGAGACAGGACAGCCTTGACATTTGTATTGACATGTTAACTCAAATGTAGAAAACAAGCCAAGCCAGCCCTAACATCAGATTAGACGCATATAAGTGTGCGATTTAAAAGATGCAAACTTTTGGATGGTTCTGTTACAATCAGGCAAACCACACTTCAACGTTACATTAGGCACATTTTTGTGAATACGCATATGCCTGACATATGCCTGAATAGTATAGACTCATGTACACAAACATTACAGAACATAATACACGTTTAGCAAAACCGAAAAAACAAATAGGCAATTAAACAAATCTAGTTCTCAACAAAATGTCCAATGTTTGGCCAAATGCCTCCGTTTGGCCAAATCTAGGAATAGTTTTTGCTGGAATTAAACCACGATTGCAAAAGCTACTGTCTTACTAAATTGTTTCTAATTTCTTTACAATCGAATAACACAGAGATGGACATCATCGCATATTTCTCAAATATTAGTTTAAAGCATCATTATATTTCTGTTGCAGATTAATTCGAACCCCGTTAAAGTCAAACAAATGTAATTATACACACCTGGCGCTTGCATGGAACACGATACAAGCATTCCTTTACCGTTATTCTGGAGTTCGGGCGCACAAGTAATTGCGTTCAGCTGATGATACAGAAACGCTACACATTTACTCAGCACAGCATTGCTTAGAAAATTACGGTTCTTTGTTCATAATGCATATATTTGAACGTAAAAAAAGTTGATTAAAGGCAATACGGAGGCTCACTGAAATACTTTAAAATGTATTTCAGCATTTTGTTAATCGACGCCCTACCCTTGAGTACCCCAATCCGATCGCGGCTCTCCCGGTATTAGGTCTAAGGACGGACATCAGGGGGCTTGCCCGGAGATCTCCAAGGAAAATGTTGCTATGCGAACTTAATCAGTTCATTAACAGTAGTCAACATGTGTTCACTATAGGTACACTTTATTACTGTTGTTAGGGTGGCCAAGTGAAAAATGTAACAATGCTTTTTCCAAATGAAACGTATATCGTTGTGTTCGTCTTGAAGACAGGTTTCATAATATTACCTTATATCCAAGCTGCTTGCCGTAGTTTTAAAGAAATCGCGAGAAAACAAGCCGATTTTAGGGTGCTTTTTCACCCTGGCTCTTCCTATCAATTCTATTGAGCGCTGTGGCACCAAAACTGCTTCAGAACACGGTCCTAATATTCTAAATCTAAGCGATTGTTACTCGTCACAATACCCATACTAGACCCATACTAGACAGTGAAATTAGCGAATCAACAACGCGCCGTATAGATGTGGGAACTACAGACATATAGCACAGTACCCAGAAATGGTCAGTAAGAGCAGTAACGGTGTTTGATTTGCTATCGGGGAGTTAGCGTAAAGGCTACGCCGTAATGCTCTTGGTATGCTTCTTAATTTTAATATCCCGTATGTTATCACAGTTACTCAGCTTTTTGCTATGAAAGTTGTAGGCGTGTTTTTTTTTGGGGGGGGGGGTTGGGCATATAAAATACTTCTATAAATACCACTCGCCGACCTTCCATAACTTTCTTTATAATCATAACCATGCAATGCCAGCGATTTGCACCGTGCGTCCCCGGCCATTCCGTGAGGCTTGGCGTGGGAGGGTATCGTCCAGAGGTTCCAAGTGGTGGGTAGCCCAATATTTGCCGAATATTTGTTTTTGAAAATGCTAAAATATGTTATTTTTTGACGAATAACATTTTTATGATCTTAATGTTTTCTCATCACAGCAGGCCTTAGTGTGTGTGTCCTCGCATGCTTTTCCACACGCACACTTTTGGGTGCACCCTGGAACCACTCTGGAGAGGGCCACGTACCAGCAATTGTACCACTTTCGTGGTGTGAGTGGTCCATTGTTGCTGGTAATTCACATTGGAACGAACAACGTAGTTACCGGGGTTCTCCTTATGACATTATTAGGAGAATGAGGGAACTGATGATGAAAGTTAGGGAGGAGTATTGGTATGAAGTAAGGTTTGCCATTTGCTCCATCCTGCCCCGGCCAATAGACGATGCTACCACAAAAAATATAGTTAGGGAATCTAATCTGAGTAATCAGGCCTAATTATCCTTAACAGACACAAGTATAGAATAAACATGGACTCATCATGTAGCCTTCTTTAAAAAGGGAAAGCCTCAAAAGTTTACATTAAATTAGCAGTAATAATTCATGGTGGGGGGCAAGGTTTGCTTCACACCGGCTTCAAATGTCTTTCCTGGGCCTTTACACCCTATCCTATCACCGTGACCTCTGAAAAAAGAGAAGATAGTACAATGGACAGGAGTTTAGCACAAGTTGAAATATTCTCAGTTAATATGTACTCATTTATTTTTATTTACTGGTTTATACTTCCCCATCATACGTGTCACTTTTTACTTAGCAGGACAACAGAGCCAGGGCGAGCTTTGATAAGCCTGTGAGGGACAAGACAAAACAAACCCCACAACCGATAGGCAAAAAAAAAAACACTAGTGTTCGGTAAACAACCCTACTAGTGTTTGGTAAACAACCCTACTAGTGTTTGGTTAGGGGGGTCTGGGTTCATAAAAAAGGGAGAAAAAAATATTTCCAGATCAGACCCACGTTTTCTTGTCTAGTGTGTGCTGACATGGAAGCCCGCTAAACTGCTATATCTTATTGAAAAGCTGAGGTTCTGCTGAATAAAATGATGCCCGACTTGAAAAGATCTGGAAATATACATTTTGAGTAATTTGCCTCTGAAGCTCACCATGCCCCGCCATAGGAAATGAATGGGCAGAGCTCAGAGTTCTAAACAGACCCACGTTTTCTTGTCTAGTATTTGCTGACATGAAAGCCCGCTAAACTGCTATATCTTATTGAAAAGCTGAGGTTCTGCTGAATAAAATGATGCCCGACTTGAAAAGATCTGGAAATATACATTTTGAGTAATTTGCCTCTAAAGACCGGCATCACTCTCCTCGCCATAGGAAACCAATGGGCCGAGCTCAGAGTTCCAATAAGAGAATCGGTTTTATAACTTTTGTGTGTGATCCCATGGAAGCCCGCTAAACTGCTATATCTTATTGAAAAGCTGAGGTTCTGCTGAATAAAATGATGCCCGACTTGAAAAGATCTGGAAATATACATTTTGAGTAATTTGCCTCTAAAGACCGGCATCACTCTCCTCGCCATAGGAAACCAATGCCAACCAAAGAGTGATGCCGGTCTTTAGAGGCAAATTACTCAAAATGTATATTTCCAGATCTTTTCAAGTCGGGCATCATTTTATTCAGCAGAACCTCAGCTTTTCAATAAGATATAGCAGTTTAGCGGGCTTCCATGGGATCACACACAAAAGTTATAAAAACCGATTCTCTTATTGGAACTCTGAGCTCGGCCCATTGGTTTCCTATGGCGAGGAGTGATGCCGGTCTTTAGAGGCAAATTACTCAAAATGCATATTTCCAGATCTTTTCAAGTCGGGCATCATTTTATTCAGCAGAACCCCAGCTTTTCAATAACATATAGCAGTTTAGCGGGCTTCCATGGGATCACACACAAAAGTTATAAAAACCGATTCTCTTATTGGAACTCTGAGCTCGGCCCATTGGTTTCCTATGGCGAGGAGTGATGCCGGTCTTTAGAGGCAAATTACTCAAAATGTATATTTCCAGATCTTTTCAAGTCGGGCATCATTTTATTCAGCAGAACCTCAGCTTTTCAATAACATATAGCAGTTTAGCGGGCTTCCATGGGATCACACACAAAAGTTATAAAAACCGATTCTCTTATTGGAACTCTGAGCTCGGCCCATTGGTTTCCTATGGCGAGGAGAGTGATGCCGGTCTTTAGAGGCAAATTACTCAAAATGTATATTTCCAGATCTTTTCAAGTCGGGCATCATTTTATTCAGCAGAACCTCAGCTTTTCAATAAGATATAGCAGTTTAGCGGGCTTTCATGTAAGCAAATACTAGACAAGAAAACGTGGGTCTGTTTAGAACTCTGAGCTCTGCCCATTCATTTCCTATGGCGGGGCATGGTGAGCTTCAGAGGCAAATTACTCAAAATGTATATTTCCAAATCTTTTCAAGTCAGGCATCATTTTATTCAGCAGAACCTCAGCTTTTTAATAAGATATAAGTTTAGCGGGCTTCCATGTCATCAAGCGTTATACAAGAAATAGTCTGAAATATCATTTTTCGAAATACTTCCACCTAATGCAAACGTAAGCGCACTTGATACCGTAAACGACCAGATGTTTACTACATAGAACAGTTGTTATTTTTCGATTTCGTCATCAAATGAGCTTATAGTAGCAAAATAAAAAAGCCGACCTGTTTTGGTGCCATTATGCGGAAGTGGGACATTTAGCTTATTGTTAGGTTCGAAGCGGCTTAGTGGCGGTTGTTTTCAATACGTTTGCTATGGGCACGCGCATGCGTTCCAGCGTAATAGGCTATCTAGAGACGGCGCTGTTAGCATGGGTGAATTTATTAGCGTTCTATTGGCCACCCTACTGTTGTGCATGAACATAGCTGTTCCTCAATTTGTGTGTTTCCCACTTGAATGGTTAGCGTATGAGGCAGCTGCTGCTTGAGCTGGGACCTAGGCTTTAGCTTCAATTTTAAAGACGTTATTCTCTAATCGGTTGCATATTATGTCGTGGATATATCCCTCGAATGCATACTGCAGCCCCTTTTGTCTTGCTCTTTCAGATATTTCACCTGTTCGCCAAAAAGGACTAAATATCTAATTGGGAATGTCTGACACCGGTGCATACACACTGCAATAGACTTGCCAGGCTCGAAAGCTTGCCAGGCGTAGCAACAGTAACTAAGGAGGGCGTGGCTAAGCGAAGGGTCAATTGATTTGTAAAAAAAAGCATTGGCTCAGTAATTTGAAGATGGTTCGGATTTGAAGTATCAGATGAGCAACAAAACAACGTCATATGTAGGGAGTGCCATAAACAGGTTACAGCCAGGGGTGGAAACACTTCAAATCTTTTTCACCACCGAAAACTACGGAGTGTGTGAAACTGCGCGAAGTCTGCAGAAGCCGCATGCCATAAACAACCCGAAAAAGATCCAGCCCCGAAAAAATGCTCAATGCAAACCTCATTTTTACGGTGGCCCTTAAGTGCAAAGCACACAAAATATGAGTGCATCCCCCAAATGAACATGCTCCACCAATATAACAAATATTTCCCCAATAATTAACACACCTCCCCCACACATGAACAAATTACCCCGAAAATGAACACACTCCCCCCGAATACGAGTGAACTCCACCTAAATAGGATGACATATTTCCCCTATTGCGACTCAATTCCCCCAAATACAAAGACACGCTCCCCCACAAGTGAAATGACATTACATTAAGAAGTCCACTAAATGTTGCAAGCATGTAAGTGCTGGGGGGGGGGGCACCTAAAATAGTCTAATAATTATAATGCCGATATTATTTCCCGATATAAATATTTTTAGCACTGTTTAGGGATGTTTATAAAAAACCGTGCGGAACAAGAGTATTTAATTGCGCTAGAACGTAACCATGGTGCCCCCCTCCCCCCAAATACTGACGAAGTTTGATAGTAGGCTGTAGATTTTTGGGGAAAGACAGCAGGAGTCAGGAGAAAACGAATGAAGATAAAAACGCGAAAAATACGTTTTTTTCTCGTGTTGGTTGGGGGGGCATCATAATGGAATCATGCTTAGTGCACCAAAATGGCTTGCAGCGGTACTGGTTATTGTGGAAAGCATTTTGATCTGCCGTGTTTTTGTAGCGCATACTAATTTTAATGTTGTGAAATGTTGACAGCATATCTAAGATGATTTCATAAGAATATCCCTGATTAAAATAAAGAGTAATTCACGAGTTCGCACTTACATGCCAATTAAGGGATAGGTTTAATGCGTATTTGGCGTGCTGTCCGGAGGGAGGGTTCCGGGCTCGGAATCCGGCCCGGGGCTCCGGGCTCGGAATTCGGCCCGAACCCAGAGTACCCCCCCCGCATGTAAGTGGTTAGGACTAGAATTTGAGCGGAGAAGGGGTGGTGGGGGGATGCTGCGAGCTGTCAGCGGAGCGAGGTAAGACTGCTGAGTCTATATGTACCCTAGTCGTTGATTGCTGAGAGCTTCCACCTGTAATTAATTAGCTGAAAGTCCTCCTCCCGAACCTTGTTAGTAAACCTCATTTCACGAGTTCGCACTTACATGCCAATTAAGGGATAGGTTTAATGCGTATTTGGCGTGCTGTCCGGAGGGAGGGTTCCGGGCTCGGAATCCGGCCCGGGGCTCCGGGCTCGGAATTCGGCCCGAACCCAGAGTACCCCCCTAACGCTAAGGAGCAGAGGACAGCCGCCGGATTAAAAACACCCCAGAGTGCCGAGCTTGGCGGACTGGCGTCTCGAGGAAGGGTCTGACTTTTTTTTTTTTTTTTTTTTTTTGCGCGGGGGCCTGCGGTTCACGGCCTGGACTGGATGGGCCCTGCTGGCCTGTGGACGTGGGGCGTTTGAACGTTTGTTGTGGGACCGATGCCCGCTTGGTATAGTTTCTATTCCGACCGCTGTGAGACCGATGCTCGCTGGACGTACAGGAAGGTGAGTGTTTGCCCGGGGAGTTACCTCACGCGGCATCTGCTGGAGACCGTATGCTCGGTGGATGAAAGAGAAAATGTGGGAGCTTTTGCTGTGGGACCAAGCCCGTTTTGTATGGATTCCTATTCCGACCGCTGTGAGACCGAAGCTCGCTGGACGGAAAGGAGGTATGTTCAGGAAGGTGAGTGCTTGCCCGGGAGGTTTCCTCACGCAGCATCTCACTTGGGCGGGTGTGCTGCGGCACTTGGCTGGGCTGGAGTGCTGCGGCACTTGGGCGGGTGTGCTGCGGCACTTGGCTGGGGCTGGAGTGCTGCGGCACTTGGGCGGGTGTGCTGCGGCACTTGGCTGGGCTGGAGTGCTGCGGCACTTGGGCGGGTGTGCTGCGGCACTTGGGCGGGTGTGCTGCGGCACTTGGCTGGTGCTGGAGTGCTGCGGCACTTGGCTGGGGCTGGAGTGCTGCGGCACTTGGGCGGGTGTGCTGCGGCACTTGGGCGGGGGCGTGTGTGCTGCGGCACTTGGCTGGGCTGGAGTGCTGCGGCACTTGGCTGGGGCTGGAGTGCTGCGGCACTTGGGCGAGTGTGCTGCGGCACTTGGGCGGGGGCGTGTGTGCTGCGGCGCTGGAGCGCTGCGGCACTTGGCTGGGGCTGGAGTGCTGCGGCACTTGGGCTGGAGTGCTGCGGCACTTGGGCGGGGCGTGTGTGCTGCGGCAATTGGCGGGCGGGAGTGCTGCGGCACTTGGGCGGGTGTGCTGCGGCACTTGGGCGGGGGCGGGTGTGCTTCGGCACTTGGCTGGGCTGGAGTGCTGCGGCACTTGGGCGGGTGTGCTGCGGCACTTGGGCGGGTGTGCTGCGGCACTTGGGCGGGGGCGTGTGCTGCGGCACTTGGCTGGGCTGGAGTGCTGCGGCACTTGGCTGGGGCTGGAGTGCTGCGGCACTTGGGCGGGTGTGCTGCGGCACTTGGGCGGGGCGTGTGTGCTGCGGCGCTGGGCTGGAGCGCTGCGGCACTTGGCTGGGGCTGGAGTGCTGCGGCACTTGGGCTGGAGTGCTGCGGCACTTGGGCGGGGCGTGTGTGCTGCGGCAATTGGCGGGCGGGAGTGCTGCGGCACTTGGGCGGGTGTGCTGCGGCACTTGGGCGGGGGCGGGTGTGCTGCGGCACTTGGCTGGGCTGGAGTGCTGCGGCACTTGGGCGGGTGTGCTGCGGCACTTGGGCGGGTGTGCTGCGGCACTTGGGCGGGGGCGTGTGTGCTGCGGCACTTGGCTGGGCTGGATTGCTGCGGCACTTGGCTGGGGCTGGAGTGCTGCGGCACTTGGGCGGGTGTGCTGCGGCACTTGGGCGGGGGCGTGTGTGCTGCGGCGCTGGGCTGGAGCGCTGCGGCACTTGGCTGGGGCTGGAGCGCTGCGGCACTTGGGCGGGGCGTGTGTGCTGCGGCAATTGGCGGGGCGGGAGTGCTGCGGCACTTGGGCGGGTGTGCTGCGGCACTTGGGCGGGGCGGGTGTGCTGCGGCACTTGGCTGGGCTGGAGTGCTACGGCACTTGGGCGGGTGTGCTGCGGCACTTGGGCGGGTGTGCTGCGGCACTTGGCTGGGGCGTGTGTGCTGCGGCACTTGGCTGGGGCGTGTGTGCTGCGGCACTTGGCTGGGGCGTGTGTGCTGCGGCACTTGGCTGGGCTGGAGTGCTGCGGCACTTGGCTGGGCTGGAGTGCTGCGGCACTTGGGCGGGTGTGCTGCGGCACTTGGCTGGGGCGTGTGTGCTGCGGCGTCTGTGCTGCGGCACTTGGCTGGGGCGTGTGTGCTGCGGCGTCTGTGCTGCGGCACTTGGCTGGGGCGTCTGTGCTGCGGCACTTGGCTGGGGCGTCTGTGCTGCGGCACTTGGCTGGGCTGGAGTGCTGCGGCACTTGGCTGGGCGGGTGTGCTGCGGCACTTGGCTGGGGCGGGTGTGCTGCGGCACTTGGCTGGGGCGGGTGTGCTGCGGCACTTGGCTGGGGCGGGTGTGCTGCGGCACTTGGCTGGGGCGTGTGTGCTGCGGCACTTGGGCTGGGGCGTGTGTGCTGCGGCACTGGGCTGGGGCGTGTGTGCTGCGGCACTGGGCTGGGGCGTGTGTGCTGCGGCACTTGGTCTGGGGCGTGTGTGCTGCGGCACTTGGGCTGGGGCGTGTGTGCTGCGGCACTTGGGCTGGGGCGTGTGTGCTGCGGCACTTGGGCTGGGGCGTGTGTGCTGCGGCACTTGGGCTGGGGCGGGTGTGCTGCGGCACTTGGGCTGGGGCGGGTGTGCTGCGGCACTTGGGCTGGGGCGGGTGTGCTGCGGCACTTGGGCTGGGGCGGGTGTGCTGCGGCACTTGGGCTGGGGCGGGTGTGCTGCGGCACTTGGGCTGGGGCGGGTGTGCTGCGGCACTTGGGTTGCTTATTTCGGGGGAGGGAGCGCCGTGCATCAGGTTTACGGGAATACCAATTCTGAATAGCGAGGGACCGGAGTAGGGATATGGTCCGCCTCCGGAGCCAGCGTCCTGAATTTCTGAAACAGAAAGCGAGACAGGGAGTCAGCGATTTGGTTCTCTGACCCGGGAATATGCTTAGCGATGATAATGAATTGGTCGCAAGCTGCGATCCAGGTGAGGCGCCTTAAGAGTGGCATCAGAGCGGGTGAGTGGGAGCGGCCTCTGTTAATGCAGTGCACGGTAGCCTCATTGTCGCAATGCACTAGGATGCTTGTAGAGGCCCATTCCTTTCCCCATAGGAAAGCTGCCACTACGAGGGGGTAGAGCTCGAATAACGCTGAGGATTGCGGTATTTCCTGGAACTGAGGTGGCCACGGAGCCGCGAACCAACGACCTTGGTAGAATCCCCCGAACCCGATTGAGGGGGCGGCGTCTGTGAACAGTTGGATGTCGGTCGGGGTCGCGACGAGGTTTTTGTAGAAAAACGATAGGCCGTTCCACTGTTTCAGAAATGTTACCCACAGCCTGAGTTCGTCGCGGCATGCACGGGTTAAGGAAATGGGGTCCTCTAGCGAGTGGACCGAGGACGCGAGTGAGAGGAGATGCGATATAAAGGGGCGACCCTGCGGGATGATGCGCATTGCGAAGTTTAAATGGCCGAGCAGGGATAAGAGTTCGCGTTTCGAGAGGAAAGATTTCTCGAGGGAGGTAGAGGAGACGAGAATTATTCGGTCGATTTTCTCCTTTGGTAGGGATGCTTGGAATTCCCTAGAATCCAAATTAATCCCTAGAAACTCGATGGACGTCGCAGGGCCCATGGTTTTCTCCTCTGCGAGGGGGATTCCTAGCTCGGAGAAAACGTTTTGGACTGAGAGGAGGTGCGCGGCTGGTATGGCGTTGGGAGGCGAGATTATTAGAAAATCGTCTAGCAGGTGAATGAGATGGGGGATGGCGTAGTTGTTTGACAGGATCCAGCAGACTGCTTCTGATAGCATGTCGAATATCTTAGGGCTGCTTTTGCATCCGAACGTTAGACGTACGGCGAAATAGTATTTCTCGAGCCAGCGGACTCCAAAGAGATGCCATGAGTCGGGATGGATGGGCATGACTTTGAAAGCGGAGGTAACGTCAACTTTGGCCAGCCAGGCGCCCCGACCCGCGACTTTAATCATGTCGATTGCCTGGTCAATGTCGTGGAATTTAAGCGAGAATTCGTCGAGAGGGATCAAGCTGTTTATACTTGGGAACGGGGAATTGTGAGGGGCTGACAGGTCGATAATTAGACGTTTTTTACCAGTGAATTTTCTTGTGGCCACTCCGATGGGGCTGATGCGGAACAGGTCGAATGGGGGTTTGTTGAACGGGCCGATCATGAAGCCTGACTCGACCTCTTTTTTGATCAGTTCGTCTACTACTTCGGGTTCTATATGGGCGGATAGCAGGTTGTTACATATCAGGTTTTGTGACAGTGGGCACTCTAAGCCTGGTTTAAAGCCATTTTTTAAGCCGGATAGTAGGTAATCTGTAAATTCGGCATCCGGGTGGAGGGCCAGTTCGAAATGCATGCGCGAAACATTTACAGGAGTCGTCAGGTAATTTTTGGGTGTTTTATTTGCAGATTTGTAGACTGGACATACGAGGCGGGCGTGGGCGCCGCCGCAAAAACTACAAATGTGCATGAAGCGGCAGCGTGCTCTGTGGCATCTGCCCGAGTTGAAGTTGTCGCAGAGCTGTCTGCCTTCAACGAAAGCGGAGACCTGGGTTGCGCTGGTGGTAGCGGTACGCGGTACGTAGCTGGTAGACCTCGGCTTGCTCGAACTGGTGTGGGGAGGGGAGGAGGGGTTAACATGTGGGCATGAGGCTGTGGGGTGCGCCGCGGACCTGCACACTGCGCAAGTGATGTTCCTGCAGCCTAGGAACACCCTGTTGTGCAGGTCTGGGTCAAGTGCGCCCCAGTAGGGGCACTGGTTCCACTGTGCGACTCGCACGGCGCTCTTTGCGGAGAAGAGCTTGTGGTAGGTGTAGAAGTGCCCCCCCCCGTAGGACAGCGCGAGTTCGGCTATAATGGCTTGATAGTCGTTCAGTTCGCGCCGCCTTTGGGGGAAAACGGAACAGATTATCTCGGTGAACCGGGAAAAGGCCATTGAGAACTCGGGGAAGGAGAGAACGCGAGATGAGTGGGTGGTTGTGTTCCTTAGGGTGACCGAGTACTCCCCGCAGTCTATCCGGCGTTCTGGTTCGGCTGCGGGAAGAAGAGAGAGCAGAGATGAAAGGTCTGCGTCCGCACCTGAGAGGATCTGGGCGCGGATGTGCTGGGAAACCGGCGGGGGTTCCATGGCGACGGCGTTAGACGGCACGGGCATCGGGGTGGCTGTGAAGAGGGAGTATGGGGATTTGGATTGGGTGGAGGCGCAGGTGAATGGGGGAGTAAAGTTGCGCTACGGAAGGGAAGCCGCTGGGCTCGTCCGGACGCGCCGCTGCGGCGGCGGAGGCATTTACGGAACGCAGCGAGCGGTGTCCTGAGCGGGAGGACGACGGAGTTGCTTGGGCCGAAATGCTTAGGGCCCCGCGGGTTTTTCCCTGCCTGCGGGCGGGTTTAGGAGGAGCTTGGAGGGAGACGTATAAGTCGTACAGCTCCGCCTTGTGCATTTTCCTGGAGACCGGCGTGTCCGAGTAGCCTAGCGCCTGTCTCAGCCCGGCTACGGTCCACTTCCCGATGGGAGGGATCGTCGGGACGGTCGAGCGGTAGGAGGAGGCCGGGGAAATCGGAGGTGGTCTTGCTGGGGGCGGCGAAGCCTGGTACCGGCGTCTGAGGGAACGCCCGGCTGGTCGGGCCGGAGTGCGGCCGCGGGAAGAGGTCCTGGGTTCGGTAGTGGCGTCCGGCATGGCCGGACTGGTCGGAGGACCCGCGACTTGCGTGCTGACGCCTTCGTCAGAGGAAGAGCTTGGCTGCGACATAGTATCCGCGAGAGAGACTATTAAGCTGCGAGCTGTCAGCGGAGCGAGGTAAGACTGCTGAGTCTATATGTACCCTAGTCGTTGATTGCTGAGAGCTTCCACCTGTAATTAATTAGCTGAAAGTCCTCCTCCCGAACCTTGTTAGTAAACCTCATTTAGTGCAATTACATGACTTGCAGAATTGTTTGCACTCATTTTTCTTCCTTCCAAAACCATCAAACTTCTTATTTCCTGTTTGTGTCTGTGCATCCAATCAGCGACAAGGTGTTGCACCCGCCCTTTCCGTACTGAGTTAATGTAATGTCGTTTCACTTGTGGGGGAGCGTGTCTTTGTATTTGGGGGAATTGTCATCCTATTTAGGGGGAGTTCACTGAACTTCACTCGTATTCGGGGGGAGTGTGTTCATTTTCGGGGTAATTTGTTCATGTGTGGGGGAAGGTTAGTCGTATTTGAGGGAACGTGTGTTAATTTTCGGGGTATTATTTTTTTTATATTGGTGGAGCATGTTCTTTTGGGGGATGCCATCATATTTTTGTGTGTGTTTTGCACTTGAGGGCCACCGTACATTTTCCCTCAGTGTGCCTTATGAAAAGAAAAGTGACAAGGGGTGTACTATAACGAAAGCGGTGTCCTATCACATTGCTAAAGATATGGTCCCTGTTGCAACTGTTGAACAAGTCGGAATCAAAATGCTGCTGAAAATGATTGACCCGAGATATGAGCTTCACATTCGCAACTACTTTGCAAGAGAAGCACTGCCACAAATGTACACTAAAGTCAGGCAGAGCGTTCAGGTTTTCTTCCCTTTAAAGTTGCGAGAGAAATTATTGGGATATACATCGTATATCGATATCCAGACAAAATATAGCAAAGCCATTGTAAAATATCCCTAAATGGCTATAACTACTGCTGTGATGACTAATACTTGTTTACAAGTTACCAATTTCAGCCTATTTTCAATATTTTGATACACATGTCTTTATTTGTCTTTTTCTAGTGAATATCCTGCTTTAGAATTTACAGTAGCAGACTGTTTGGATCATTCATGCATGTCATTCTCTTGCCCCGCCTCACATTCTCAGTTGTCTACAGTACAATATTGTAATTCAGGATAACAGTGTGTTACTGTGGGAAATCGGCTGTATTTTTACAGCAATTTCTTACAGTGCAGATATGGAAATGAAAGCCCAGGGTCGGACTTTAACACTCAACGCTACTCCATCCTTTCATAGACGCACGTTGCCAAACAATCAGAGGCTGGGAGGAAACAAGGTGTGTCTTCAAATGGATCTTCGTTTAACATGCTTGTTGCTACAATTTCTTATTTCAATATTCTGTGTGATGAGTGCATTCATTAATGATTTCACTGAAGGATTTTTTTTTTCTTATAGGCTTTTTAGCCTGTATTATTCATTTGATTGTAATACATTAACACAATTTAACCACGTGAAATGTGTTGAAAATCTTTTTGTTTGACAGGATTAGGTAGCTTAGGTTTTAGATAAAATGGGGAACAGAAAAAATACAAGGGAAGTACATAACTCATATTTTTATTACGGACCATTGCTTTTGATAACAGCCATTGTGGACCTGTTCCCTGTATGTTTCAAAGACCTGGTCAAACAATATAACGGTAACAATTAAATAACGGAACCGATGAACACTTTGAATTTAAGTATGTATCCAAGCGTTCAAGCACATTCAATTCCGACTCATTTGTGTTGATGACCAGCAGAAATACAGAATGACTCTAGGTGATGCATAAACTACATCGATCATTTACAAACGACTCTGTTATTCACAATATTAAGGCGTGTGACTCACATGAATTTCTGCATGGTTCAAATGAAATGTATAATCAAAATGTGTACAATCCAGAAGTTCAGTGAATACATACGTAGCTGCAGAACATAGTAAAACAGTGTAACCTAGGTCCTACGCAGTGGTTATAAAGACAAGCTTAACAGAGTAGGCCGTGTCCACAATGTAAACCACAAGGTTGGAACAGGTCATGAAAGCAATAACAACCAGGTTGTCCCAATAGCAGCCCCGGGGACAGCCCGCGGGCCTGTTGTGTTGGTTCTGGAAGCTGTAAAGAGGCCAGATCACCACACATGTCATGTACATCAGCACGGCCATTACGTTGTAGTACGTCAGAACCTTCTCAAAGGAGAACGGGAAAAGCGCCAGCAGGC
Source organism: Dallia pectoralis (assembly GCA_029465975.1). Taxonomy (NCBI): domain Eukaryota; kingdom Metazoa; phylum Chordata; class Actinopteri; order Esociformes; family Umbridae; genus Dallia; species Dallia pectoralis. The sequence continues at coordinate 1,354,262 of CM055756.1, forward strand.
GGCAGATGGTGAAGACGATGATGAGGATGGCAAAAATGAAGCATAGGGAATAGACGGCCACACACCACTGGAGCCCTGGGAAATGTGAGTAAAAGCTATAATCCAGGGAGATGAAGATGATGCAAGCCACGAAGGCCTCGAGGACCTTGAGAAGACCCGGGACAGTGGAGAGGAAGCCGCTGATCTCGCCGGGTCTGGCCCGGATCAAGCCCACTTCCGTGGCATACAGGATGAAGGCCAGAATGGACGTTACGGTGGCGCCGATCTGCCTACCGCAGGTTAAGCAGGTGAAAAAGGTAGGATAGATGATGGAGGCAGCCAGCACCTGTTGACACACAACAATGTAGTAATGTAGATCACTAGCCACAATGGAATAAACTGCTGCTAACAGAGTTCAATTAAACATGGAATATTTAAAGACTCATCTAAAGACTTATCTAAAGTCTAAAGATTAATCTGCTAGGGGTAGGGTTTCTGTAGGTTGTATTACTTCATCTAGAAACCAGGGGTACATTGGCACATACAGGACACACTACACACTTTCCAGGGGCCCTTTGGGGCATGCGAGTGCCACCTTCTGTTGCCTACAGTTTAAAATCACAGAATGCATCTTCAAGGATGGAAGTTTCTGCTTCGATTGCATTGTGTTATCTTGTCTTCTCAACCAAACAGAGAGATAATAGACAACCAAACATTCAATGACATGTATTGCTGCCTTTGTAATTGTTACGTTTCATAAAGCCTCATCACTTTCATCAACAATTCCATGTTACTGGGTTTATCTGTTAACTTATATTACTACACTAATATCAGCTGACATTTACGGTGCATCTCCGTTAATAAGTAATCATGGTCAGTGTACATTTACTTGCACGTGTAGCAATTACTGAAATTATGTGATTGCAACGCTAAGAAAATATTGCATTATTACTCTAGCGTTTTTATGTATGGTACAATCACAACAACTGACTTTCAATGTCAAATGCTGCTGCAATTGCAATATGTACACACAAAACTATACACATCTAGCCTACCTCTAGTTCGAGAGTACTTTCTAATATAACCCACCTGGTTACAGTATAAACACGTTATTTTTTATAAAACCCCATTTTCTAACTCGTCAAAAACCCACTCTCCCTTAATCAGAGCACAGACACCTCTATGTTGTTACTGCCTTCACCTGTGTGAACAGTTTCCCTACTTCCTCATTCCCTAGTGTACTATGTGACGCTCATAAGCATGAAGACTTAACGGGCTTTGAACCCACCATGAGCGTGGCCAACATAGCATAAGCTGTGGTGAAATCGTCCCAGGAAATGGACACCCGGGAATGGAGTGCGGTGAACTCCATGATGAGAATGATGAGGGTGATGACACAACAGAAGACCCAGGTGAACATGCACCAGGTCCAGAAAGACGAATTGTTGTGACCCACAGACGCCACCAGGCTGAAGGAGATGCAGGTCAAGACCACCTCCAGGATCCGCACAATGCCCACAGGCACCATCAGGCTACGCATATCCAGGGTCACCATGGTGACGCTTCTTGGGGTCAAATCCTCAGTTGGTACCCGTTCACTTCCTCTAAGTGTAGATCGCTGGTTCTCCCACCAAGGTTTAACTTCTATATATTTCAGTGTTACTCAGAAACCGCACATACTACCAGATACTTCACTTTGTCTGTTGTCATTTCTTTCTCTCTGTTTTTTTCTGCCTCTGTCCCTAACGGAGCACACTAAACAAACCGGTCTCTGACACTCCTGTTAGTCTCTTCTGTCTTCTGGACTGAGCTGTATACGTTTCTTCTCTTTCTGTCGCTCTGCTGTACGTGTTCCGTATTAAAATCAGGTTACACTGAATTCACAGGAGGGCGTAGAGCACCTACCGCTCCCAGTGCTATCTTATCAGAACTTCCTGAATTGTCAGCAACACTAGGTGTGTCTTCTCAGTGTTTACATTCGTGCGTGCGAGCGTGTGTGTGTGTGTGTGTGTGTGTGTGTGTTGAGCATGTGTACCACTCGCACAGACTACTTGTTTAGATACGCCCGGTTGTTAATGCAAATGTCCTATAAACGGATTATGCAGCTGAAACTCAATATGTGAATCAAGCAGATGTGTTCAATTGGTTTAGTTGTTGTTCATCTTGACTTTGACCACTAATGATATTCGATACCACATGTGGAAGTGGAAGCAGCTGACCCGAGATTGTCAACCATACCGACACTTAAGTTTACAGATGTGAGATACACCAACAACGTTCACTTGTTAAGGTCAGAAGAAAATGGCCACACTCCTTTTTGCAACATGGGTGCTTAATAGTTTCCATAACTATAAGAAGACAAGCGTGAGTGTGTCCCGGAAGTATGTGGTATGCACATTTTGTGTGTGTGTGTGTGTGTGTGTGTGCGCGGACTGCGCGCATCTATGTTCGCGTCTTGTATGTGTGGAATTGTGCGTGTGTGTTGCATACCGTAATCATTTAATAAGTAATCGGGATACTAGATGCAGCCACTGCATGACACATTAAGTACACATTTACTGTATTTGCTTACCTTCTGACAATCCCTTCCTGGGTGAAGTGTCAGATCCAGGATAAGCTTGCCCTCTCCAATTTTAAAGATAAATAGTAACCTTAAAATAAATCTCACCATACTCATAGACGACCAAAACAATGTGGACACCCATTCAATTTATTAGAGTCGGATATTTCAACCTTTCACATTGCTGATAGGTGAATAGCAGAGCTGTAGTACTCGAGACCGGTCTCGGTCTCGAGACCGGTCTCGAGACCACTTTTTTAAGGTCTCGGTCTCGTCTCGGTCTCGGTTACATTTGGACTCGGTCTCGACTCGGTCTCGGACAGTAAGGACTCGTAAATTCTTCCGAGACCAGCCGAGACCAGCGTAGAAATTATCGCCCACATTTTTTTCTAGAAAAATATTTAAGTATGACATGTAGAGGCTGTATTTCCATTGGCTGTATTTCGTCCACAGTCAGACTGTTTTTTTCTGATGTGGCTTATCCCGCCAATGGCTATCTACTTTTGAAGAAAAGCCCACCCCCAGCGTCGCTAGAGCGTGCACCCATTCACGTAAATACTTCAATCTTAAACATATGCTCGATCATGTCTGCACAATCAGCCAATATATTCGTTTTGCCTATATTCAGTACATTGAGCACAAATAAATAATTTGTCCGAAAACACACAGCGGTTAGTAATTAAAATACATACATAATGTTGAAAAGCTACAGCCGACGTCCTTCCATGACTTTTCCTAAATACGTGCATTTTACCTTGTCCCGTTTTCAGAATTGCAAAATCACAAACCGAACAATATATAAAACTACTATTTACATGTTTTTTGATACCTAAACTGCCTTCCTGTCGCCAAAATCCCACGCCGCTGGGCGTTGGTACCCTAATTGCGGTACCCAGACACCGATCACACTTCACTGAGCCTATATGGCAATGGTTGAATGGGCGATACACAGACAAATACTACGAGAACACATATAGACAATAGTCTGATTGGCTTGGTTGAACTACAAAAAAAGAGGTACGTTTATAAAGAAATATGTTTCAGTAAATAAACAGAACGAATTCCGCCAAATACATACAGCCCCATTCATGTGTCATGCGCCTATTGCACTCAATAATTAATAACGAATGAACCACAGTGTATTCATATAGCCTACAAGAGACTTCAACAAAATATTGTTTTGTATCGAAATTAAACGAATATAAACAATAATTATTAATAGGCTAACTACAAATGGGCGATAAATGAAATTACTCATGCACACAGAAGGACGTGGGACATACATAAGTCCGGGGGGCATAAGGCAGAAAGAGCATAAAACTGGAACGGTTATGGTCCGATCTATATGAAACTGAACCCGTTTTGGTCCGATCTTTATTAAACTGGAAGGGTTTTGGTCTGATCTATATGAACACTGTGCGCAGTTCAACCGGGTTAGTTTGCTGCTGTCTCATGTGCACTCGTAACAATAATGAACACTGTGCGCAGTGCAACCGGTTCGTTTGCGTGTCCTGCTCAAGCAGACAAACAACTGAAGCTGCGTGCCTGTGGACTGATAAATAATTATAAATAGATTTGTTTATCGGCCAATCATGCGCAAATCATTTGATTGCAAGTCGCTTGTGATCTAAAATGTGTTAGCATTTACTACATCAACATAGGACCTACAGTTTGATGGATTTTCATTTATTCGATTTTTTGAAATTTTAGCCTGTGCATTTTAAAATCATGGTTTTATTTTCGTATTTTATGTTTACATAAGACAATAAATAGGCCTACATACTCTTTTAATAAAATTCATTTAATTCAGGATGACAACACAGTAGATGATCTGATGCTGTTGGTCAAGTGTTTTTTTTACATTGGTCATTGGACCAAAAACATGTCATATTATTTAGTGTTGATATGACTGGTCTCGGTCTCGGCCCCCTTTGGTATCGGTCTCGTCTCGGTCTCGGCCACCTTCGGTCTCGGTCTCGTCTCGGTCTCGGCCCCCTTCGGTCTTGGTCTCGTCTCGGTCTCGGCCCCCTTCGGTCTCGGTCTCGTCTCGGTCTCGCTTTAGGTGGTCTCGAGCACAGCTCTGGTGAATAGCATTGAGAACACAGTCATACATTCTTCATGAACAAATATTGGCATTGGAATGACTCAGTCTGAGTAGCTTGGGGCCTTTTAACGTGGCAGTTATAGGACGGCACAATGATTCTAACGAGGCAGGGAATCAAATGTCTGCTCTGAAGAGCTGTCCCAGATAACTATGAGTTTTTAAACGTCTATGAGCAACAACAGCTCAGCCTCATATAGTAGGCCACACCAACTCATAGAACGGTTATCTACATAGCTTTGGCGATATTTAGCGTATTTCAGCTTGTAATGGTTTGTTGATAATCTCTTATCTGCTCTTAAAAACTAAACAGTGGTTCCATTAAACCAATCTGACGAATATCGGATCACTTAGAAATGTCCTAGATTTTGAGGGATTTTGAGGTTGCCTTGAGCATCAGCAATTGTGGGTTTGATTGCTGCCGCAGAATGGCCAGAAATGAATTACTTCTGAAACTCTGCAGTTTATTCTTGTTCTGAGAAATAATCTGTGTGAAAATTTGACAAGAAATGGAGATTCTGTACAATGCTGTATACTACTTCTGTAACATATTGGGTGAGCTGTGCGGTACACAGGGTGGTTGGGAGAGCACTTCTGTGTATGTATATTGTAATTAGGAGCACAGCTGTTTTGAGTTGGGTTAATTAAGCACCGGGCATAGGTTTGTATCAGTAGGCTATTTAAGTCCCCTGGTTAGGTTCACTGGTGCTTGATATTATTTTACGTTACGTGTCGTTGTAGGTGAGTGTTGTGTATAAGTCAAATTGATACTGTTGTTTTTGTAAATGTACAAGTCGCTTTGTGTAAGCGCATTTCATTTATCGTCAGTATAGTTTTGTCCGTTCGTTGTTCTATGTTTGTTTTAAACTACAATTAAACACGACGAACGTGATTATCTGGCTCTGCATCTCGCTCCTTCTGCACTTCACCTGTACGGATCCGTGACAGAATATCAAGCCGACGAAATGAGCGAGCAGAGCCTGACGGAGGGAGGTTTCCCCGGAGATTATTGCTACACCTCCGGGGAGATTTACTCCTACCGTCACCCCACGGAGCAGTGGGAATGGTTTAATCCGGAGACACCCCAGGAGGAGTATAGGCGTCTCCGTGCTTACTTTGGCTACGAACCACCTATGCGGCTATCAGGGCCGGTTACATCGGGTCCGCGGTCCTTCCCGGAGGAAGGCAAGAGGGCATCCCGGAAGCGCCCCAAAGACATTTTTTGGGGGGAGCTAACGGGGTGTTCAGGAAGGTCCGCGGAGAGAACACCCACGGTCCTGGTGCTGCAGGAACAGCCACCCACTGCTCCGGGGCTGCAGACAGGGGGAGGAAAACCCCTGGAGCTACAGCCACTACCCCCGCCGTGGGAAGACCCTTTTCTGCCACCGACGTCAGGGACAGAGAAACCCCCGGAGGGGTTGGATGAACAGCCCTCAGCTGTTATTAGGACGTGGTGGAGGACATGGCTGGACTTACAGGAGCCAGCGCCTGAGATGGTCGCCACCACGCCTGCGCCCGAGATGGTCGCCACCACGCCTGCGCCCGAGATGGTCGCCACCACGCCTGCGCCTGAGATGGTCGCCACCACGCCTGCGCCTGAGATGGTCGCCACAACGCCTGCGCCTGAGATGGTCGCCACCACGCCTGCGCCTGAGATGGTCGCCACCACGCCTGCGCCTGAGATGGTTGTTGCCGTCACGCCAGCGCCCAAGATGGCTGCCGCCATCATGCCAGCGCTCAAGATGGCTGCCGCCGTCACGCCAGCACCAAAGAAGGCTGCCGCCGTCACGCGAGCGTCCACGATGGCTCCCGCCGTCACGTCTGCGCCCAAGATGGCTGTTGCCGTAACGCCAGCGCTCAAGATGGCTGCCGCCGTCACGCCAGCGCCCAAGATGGCTGCCGCCGTCACGCCAGCGCCCAAGATGGCTGCCGCCGTCATGCCAGCGTCCAACATGGCTGCCGCCGTCACGCCAGCGCCCAAGATGGCTGTTGCCGTCACGCTGGCGCCCAGGATGGCTGTTGCCGTCACGCCAGTGCCCAAGATGGCTGCCGCCGTCACGCCAGCGCCCAAGATGGCTGTTGCCGTCACGCCAGCGCTCAAGATGGCTGCCGCCGTCTCGCCAGCGTCCACGATGGCTCCCGCCGTCACGCCCACACCCAAGATGGCTGCCGCCGTCACGCCAGCGTCCACAATGGCTGCCGCATCGCCGCCCACAATGGCTGCCGCATCGCCGCCCACAATGGCTGCCGCATCACCGCCCACAATGGCTGCCGCATCGCCGCCCACAATGGCTGCCGCATCGCCGGCCACAATGGCTGCCGCATCGCCGGCCACAATGGCTGCCGCATCGCCGGCCACAATGGCTGCCGCATCGCCGCCCACGAAGGCCGCGCCACGACAACGCTCACGATGGCCGCCGCCACGACGACGCTCACGATGGCCGCCTCCACGACAACGCTCACGATGGCCGCCGCCACGACTACGCTCACGATGGCCGCCGCCACGACGCCCACGATGGCCGCCGCCACGACGCCCACGATGGCCGCCGCCACGACGCCCACGATGGCCGCCGCCACGACTACGCTCACGATGGCCGCCGCCACGACTACGCTCACGATGGCCGCCACCACGACTACGCTCACGATGGCCGCCGCCACGACGCCCACGATGGCCGCCGCCACGACGCCCACGATGGCCGCCGCCACGACGCCCACGATGGCTGCCGCCCAAGATTGCTGCAGACTGTCGAACGCCCAAAGAGGGCAGGACTAACTGTCCCGGCCCGCCTCCGGGTTGAACGGACAATATATGTCTCCTCTGTTCCCCTTCCCTTTTGGTTAGGCTATCTGGAAGCCAGCCTTTTAGTGGGGGATACTGTAACATATTGGGTGAGCTGTGCTGTACACAGGGTGGTTGGGAGAGCACTTCTGTGTATGTATATTGTAATTAGGAGCACAGCTGTTTTGAGTTGGGTTAATTAAGCACCGGGCATAGGTTTGTATCAGCGCATTTCATTTATCGTCAGTATAGTTTTGTCCGTTCGTTGTTCTATGTTTGTTGTAGACTACAATTAAACACGACGAACGTGATTATCTGGCTCTGCATCTCGCTCCTTCTGCACTTCACCTGTACGGATCCGTGACAACTTCCTTTACAGAACAGCGCACACTGGCTCTAACCAGAATAGAACATGAGTGGGAGGCCCCTGTGCACAACTATGCAAAACGACAAATACATTAGATTGCTCCAGCTCTTAATTGCTTTGTGGGTGAAGTATGCCATGTTCATTTTGTTAGTGTAATTTGTTGGTGTTATCTTTTCTGAGTAATAAATTGGCCTCGGCCCTTGTACTCTTCATCTGTCCCTGTGTTCTGTTCTAAATATTGTTATAAGGAGGCGAATAAGGATTATAGTGTGTATTTTATAATACATAGTGGTTGTGGAGGAAAGGGGAAATGAAAACCAAATGAACAAACCGCTCTCCTGGGGTGGCTGCGTCTTCTGGGGCGCTCACATGGGGCTGATTAGTGGTGAGGTCAGCATGGCTTGGGGTAGCCTTCTGTTTGCCCTTTGAAGCATCTGACACAAGTTCTTTGGAACAGATTTTCTTTATGGTCCCTACAGCATAAGGCATCCTGTTTGCATGATGCTCCCACCAGCCTAGGGATGGTGTTAGGCAGATGATGAGTGGTACCATGACTGGCAGTACAACACCATTGTACAACACTAAGCTTGGGTCGGGGTCCTGGGTCCTTTGCAATTGGATCCTGGACTAACTGATGAGCAGACCCCTGGTGGTGAGAATGGGCAACAACAACTGATCTGCATTGACTCGTGGAGCCCCTCATTTCTACGATTGCTAAAACTGCTTTACGTTTTTATTGTATGTATATGGGTCATTCCAGGATTGGAGGACAATTTAGGCATTAGCACTGAATAAATGACCCTTATTTTTTTATGTATTTAAGAAAAACAGGTAATAAATCGTCCAGTTCTGGAATTATAGTTACATATTACATTTTGTGTGCTATGCTTGGCGCAACCCTTTTACCAATACTCTGGGAACTTAATAATATGTATTTAAAAATATTGTTTGTGATAAATTCTTAGCCCATAAATAAAAAGTTATTTTTCATACTGGATACTCATTTAATTTCAGATACGACTTGGCTTATAATTTAAGCAATTTATTTAGCCAAACTTTTCACCAGTCACATGTTGTTTTTGCTAAATTCAGTATTTATTTTAAAAAACTTCCCTCGCCGGCACCCAACAATGTTCCTCTGGGCCGTACCCCTCCCCTAATGGTTGTTTAGTGTACTGCAAGTATCCCTAGTGGTTGTATAGGGTACTACAACGATCCCTCAGACGGGACGCCTGTCAAGATCAGGTTAACCGTGGTACAAACAGGCCCGCATTAATGCACGGGCTTACTGGGGCTAAAGCCCCAGGGCCTATGATGACAAGGGGCCTATCATGAGCCAATAAAAAAATCACATTGTTTTGTAATTTGTCGAATTTTCTGTCAATCAATTGATATTCATGTTTTTGGCTGGTGATTGATCCAATTTACAAGTGACCCACATGGGAAGCATGATATGACAGCCTATCAGAATGTAGAGAAACAGTTGCGTCGTATTCTCTTGTAGTCTATTTAACTTTATGCAAGTAACAGAGGCTGATATCAAAATGTTGAGAAAGAAAAAGGTTGAGAGTGGTGCCCAAAAACGAAAAATATCGCGACAGAAAGCAAACAGTGAGAAGGAATTCTTAAAAACGATTCCAAAGATAACAGGATTTTTTTAACCTGCAAAAAAAAGGTGAGTCGAGCTCATTAAGCGGAGCACTGATGAACAGTGGAGAGGACAAGCAAACAGGCGGGCTGTGTTCATTTCGTTATAATTTTCGTAATTATTTTCGGCAATGAACATTTTTCACAGACGAAAACGAGACGATACGGTCCCGACCCGAAGCGTGGTGCAGCCCTGCACATAGACAGACAGCGCGCGAGGACTGAATTGAGCTCTCTTTCGCGTCTGAATGGACAAATACACACAACATTAGCCTGTCTAAATGTCCGTTTTGGAGAGTATTCACGTAAACACAGTCGGTTATGTCTTTACAGAACGTACAGTTGTGAGAATATCGGATTAGCATCATTGCAATTAGATCTGCACACTCGGTCTTAAAGTGACAGTGCGTGATAAACCTAATGCCGTCCGTACACTTAATATTAATCAAACAAATATCATTAATCAAAGAAATACCACTGTGATTTGGAAGTGGACTTTGTGGAGGAAGCGGTGCAGTTCAGGGAGTTTGTACAGAATGACAAGTTGGGCAGCACGTCGGCAGTGGAGTTACAGAAAGTATTAAGAAGTAGAAAACTCCATACAGTGTTTCCCAACACAGATATAGCTCTACGGCTATTCCTGACCATGCCAGTGACCAACGTGCTGTCTGCTTATGTTGTATATAGACAAATGTGATCATTAGACTTTTCTTTATTGTGGGCCTACAAAACCTGTGTAATGTATGTGCAAGTGACCTGTCCATAAAATTCCCAGCTGCGCCTGAATCGACTAGCGCTATTCACTGGGACATTGAAATCCGGGGAACTCCACCGTAATAGTGACGTCTGCATCAGGGTCCCCAATCGGGTGCATTTACCTGATGAGTGGAAGAAGTTTCAGACCTCCTACCCAGCTTCTGGTAGCAGTGTGAGAGAGAGTGCCGTTTTCCTGCCACAAAAGGCACACTCCTTCCACCTCCATAGGCACTGGGGCAACAGCAGGATCAGGCAGAACAACCAGGCTGTGATCGGAACGTCCGCGTGAAGCTAGTAGATTGTCCTGCCTGATGGCAACCTCCACTAGCTGCTCAAAGGGAGAGGGTGGCATCCCTACACGCCAACTCCTTGCAGATGTGCGGCCTTAAACTGCATCGAAATGCGTTGATGTAGGCCTGCTCGCCCCGACTCAGCCCCTGCTGCCAAAGTCCTAAACTCCAGCCTGAAATCCTGAATGCTCCGAGCCCCCTGCCTCAAAAGTAAGAGATGCTCGCCCGCCTCCCGGCCCTCAGGAGGTTGGTCGAAGATGGACCGGAAGGTCAGAGTGAATGCCACATAGTTGTCCAGGATCGGTCCTCTTTCGGCCTAGATGGCATCTGCCCACTCAAGGCCCTTGCCCGAGAGGCAGGAGACAAGGGCAGCCACTCTCTCACGATCAGAGACCACTGGCTCAACGTGCTGAAATACAACTTGAGCTGGAAGCAGAATGTCCCGAGACTACGGGCTCGAGGATCCCTGTTTCCAGAGGCCGAAAAGTCACCAGCACCTGGTTCATTGCCTCGCTGAGGGAGACGATCATATCCTTGTGACTCTCAATGTCTGGGCTCTAGCTGCATCCATCCTTCCTTAATTTTGGGTGTGGCATTCTGTCACGGTGTTGTCACGGAGGTGCGATAGGAGTGATTCAGACCGAATAACAGAGCACGGCATTTTAACTGCACAGCAAGCTGCGTCAAACAATATAAATAAACCCTGAAGGGAACTGGGCACACTTGTGACTAGACACAGTAGCGATGCGACGCAGGGCTTATTAACGTAAGGTGTCTCACACAGATATGTTTAGAGCAACCTCAGTAAAATACACGCAACATAAAACAATACCACACAAAGACAAGACCAAACACAGGATCCTGTATAAGATAATAATGAGGGAATGGGCACTAGGTGTGTGAAACAGACAAAACAGAAAATGTGATGATGAGGGGGCGAGGGCCGCTAGTAACACGGTGACAAGGAATGCTGAAGCCTGCCCCCAGGTGGCGGTAGAGCAGCTTCGTCGTGACACCTTTTGAGTTAAAAAAAACATTGAAGATTATTTTAATAAAAATTAAATGCTAATAGGGTTAACATTTCTGTAACAAGTTTGTGCTAAAGTAAGAGAGTTGAATACATACATTGCTTTTGATTGTAGATCATTACAGAAATATGCCAAATATATACTCAGGACTAAATGTATGTTGTTTAGTTATATTTAATATATCTTTTCAAAATCATCAAAATGGATAAGCATGATGAACTGATCAAGGAATTTCAATGCTGATGTCATAATTGATGTCAGATTTAATTTCTGTGGCTGGCCAGAGATTCCCAAACCTGCAATGGCCATGTGACGTGAGGTAACGTTCTCTAGGGGAGGAATGAGGGTTAGCATATTCTCAAAGGGATACTAGTGGCATCATCCTTCATTGTCTAAAAGAAACAATTTCTCCCCCCTATGCACACATTTCACCTGACAGTGGGCCTCATTCACCTCCTATTTCTAAATATTTCCTCCACTTTTTTGTTACTTTTTCAAAGTACGGCTGTCTCCTCTGCTCGTCAGAGTCACATCTGGCTTTGGTACCGCCTCTGCTTTTCAGCAGCGCTCAATGGTTTTGAAAAACTCTAGAAATGTGTATTAATGTTTATTAAGTTAAATATACTTAACAAGATATATGCCCTGTTTAGTCCATTTTGAGTGAATAATTGTGAGGAAAAGAGGTTTTTCCTCTATGCCGGTTCTGACACTTCACCGATCACCAGAGAGAGGGAGTAATCAGACCCGATTTAAGTCACCTGAGTTTTAAACGCACCTGTGAGTAATCATGTGGGGGATAAAGGGATCCCTCTGACTTGTAACCAGTGCCAGGTATTGTTCGTTTCCCGGCTTGCTGAGCGTTCTGAAATCTACTATTATTAAGTCTGGTCGTGTACCAGTTCCTAGCCTGTTCTCTACTCCGTGTCTGCCTAACCCTTGTTCTGTGCCCGTTAGTGACTCCTGTGTTATACTACCTGCCTGTTCTCCTGACTACGTCTACGCATACTCCACCTGTACCGCCTGCTGTTTTTGTATTAATAAATATACATTGCTTTCCACGATTGGAACCAACTCTCTGAGTCAGAGCGTATTCGTTACAATAATCCCATCCAAATTGTGTGCCCTTAAAATACTTACACTACCACGCAGCAACAAACGAAAACAAATATGTAATTTACATTTTATAAAATACAATGATGCATTTACAAAAAATTTAGATTATGCTATATAAAACAGATGTTTACTATAGATAATAGATTTTCCCTAATAACGAATGAATGAATAAATGAGAATACATTTCAACCCTGTTACTGTAATTATGGTAACAGGGTTGCAAATCAATAATAATAATGATTAATGTTAGTTTGCTATGGAATGTAATATGTCTGTCATTGCTGAGGACAATTCTGGTTATTGTAATTATTTAGTTGTATTATGATAATATGAGTAACAGGGTTGCACTGCAGTAGCCAGTTTGAAATGGATTCTGGTTTATTCAATACATTAGGCTGAAACAATTGGAAAATAAAGAATAAAACTTACCTATGGTGTACATAATCAAGTTATTCGAGGAGCCATAAATCAGATCTTTTAATCTGAAAAAGCGGGTGCGAGCAAGGAGCCCTGGAAAGGCCTAGAAACTTGAAAAATACTATGCAGGGCAAAAAAGCAGATAATAAGCAGAAATAAAACATTATAAATCATTATCACAATAAATCTGACATTTTACATTCTTAAAATATAGCGGTGATCCTTATTGACCTAAGGCAGGGAATATTTACTATGATTAAATGTCAGGAATTATGAAAAACTGACTTTAATGTATTTGCCTAAGGTGTACGTAAACCTCCAACTTCAATTGTATGTATGAGATAAGGTGTGTTAATGTTTCTTCTCTATTCTCTTCCACTCTCCGTGCCCTCCTTTACTTCCTCTTTCTCTCCCACCTCCCTCGCTCACTTTATTTCTAAAGACTAAAGGTGTTAAACAGGAGTTGCATTTTGCTTTTCTCTCACTTTCCCACCTTTCTCCCTTTTTACTCTCTCTTTCTCTCTCCACACAGAATGAATATGTCCCTGGTGGTATTACTAGCCACAGTAATGTCCTCTGTTCCATAGACGTCAGTTACACTGGGGACACTGGGGACATGTCCGCACCACTTTTTGAAATAGATGATTTTGTCCCAACAACTTTTTGAAAGCATTTGGTTAAAATGTTCTGAAAAATTAAGCGAACCAAGAAATGTTAAAGGTTTATTTGCACAAAATAAAACATGCAATGCAGGTGTGTTGTAGTTGCTGTGTTGTAGTTGCGCTGTGTCACGTAAATGTGACAAGCAATGACGCGTCACCATGGAAACATTAAAGTGACATGTTCTAAATTACAGTCGGTTCGAAAAACACACGCTGGAGTTGGCCTACGCTATGCCCATTTTTGATGGGGCGTTATTCAAAATGTTTCCCGTCCTGCTGTAATGTTTTTTCATCTGATCTTTTGTCCTCACCACTTTTCAACACAAACTGACGCCCCTGCTCTGTTCCATATTACAGGATGAGGTATCGGGTCAACCAGAGACCCATAAGCAAGAGGGATTGCCAAGAGAATATCAAGGAAGCACACACACACACACACACACAGAGTGAAGCAGGAAAGAACACACACAGAGTGGAAGAAGAAAAATAGACAGAGCATACGAAAGCGAGAGGCAAAATTATCGCCCTTCAGTCCTTTCTGAGCCATCCTGAACTTCACGGTGATTCTCCACCAGGTTCTTTCACATTCTTCCCTTTCAGGCTTGAGCCGCTCCAGGGGAAGAAGTTCACCCCACTCCTTACGAAGTCAACAAAAGAAGACTACGCTTTGGTATATGAAGAAGGAAAAGAAGTGTGCGCGCACACACACACTGACTCACACAACAATAATGTTTAGAATGCTCAGGAAGATAAGAGCAATTCATAGTTTAGCTTGCTTTACCTCTTATATGTTTACTGTATCTAACAATTACAGTTCCCCCTCTCTCTCTCTCCTCTCTGCCTCTTTTTCATCATCAAGCAAGGTGAGATGTTAAAAATCGGAACAGTTTAGTTTTGAGAAGGGAACATCATGATTCATTGAAATAATTGTATTCGTATCTGGATTAAAGTCACAGCTATGCTGGTCAAAAGGAATAACCAATGTCCCGGCCAGAAAAAAATGAACATAGGGGAATTATCTCCATTTCACAACACTCCATCTTCTCATGCCTGGAAATAAAAACCTACCCAGTTATTCTGACTTGTTTTTCTAATCAACATCTGGCTCCTTCAAAGTATTGAGTCTTTCTCTGATTGAACAAAAGAGAGAGATTGAAGTGTGAACCACACTCTGTTAAGCAATCCTCTTCAGGCAGCAGATCTTAGGGACGCTTTATACAATGACGTGGAGCGTAATTGAGAGAGAAACGGTGTGTTATTTTACATAGTTTACGTGACGTTTGAGTTTACATTGGCCTGCACCGTACCATCAGACAATCCCAAGACATGATGAAGATGGGAGAGAATCAGAAAAGCCTCCAACGAACATGAACTCTGTTACCTTGTTTTTGTCTTGTAGGTAGAATTCTCCCTGTTGGGTTGGGGTGTAACTAAAAAGTGTCAAAATGGGATGATTAATTAGTGCACACATTCTCAGGATCGTCCAAATTTCATCGGCAGAGGCTCAATAGATATATTAAATGCTTGCTCATTTTTACTTTAGGTTTAAAATATGTATTGTTGTAGGGAATAGGGACAAGATGAGGTTTAGCGTTCGCAGATTTAATAATAGTTAATTGACAATAATAATTGTTAATAGACACTTCGTCGTTGTCTGTAGAGAAGGATCAACAGATTGACCAACCAAATAAATAGTGCACGTGCACTTATGTTCTGAAATAATTTTGCATACATTGACATGAACACAACCTTACATTACTGACTACATTTGTGGACAGGTTCAGTAATTGTCCTTCTCCGCTTTCTCTCCCGAGGAGTGTTACTCACATGCTATTCTCTCTCTCTCTGCCCTAAAATAGTCATCTGTTAGCCAGCTCTGCTATTAGTTATGGGTGTTAATACATCTATAAACTACCGGTCTGTGTTGCGTCTCATCTGCATTGCAGATTTAAGTACAGCATAAATCATAGCAGATTCTCTACGGGGCCCCTGACACCTTTTTATGTATATTAAATATTTAAATTGCTTGTATGATACTTGTCTTGCCATTGACGTGGTGGAACTTCAACCACACACACCAGGGTCCTTTGTCATAGCTAAGTTTTTTTCGAAACAATGAACAAGCGTTTTTATAGAACAGCCTTTTAACGTACTTGGTCAAATGTTTGAATAAATTTTTTTGCATGCAAATTCTCTTGCTTATCTTCCAGGACTGATTCTCTATGGCCAACATTTACAAATGTTAAAATACCATTGTGAGTTTACGAATACAAAAATTCATTGCAGTTTCTAAGAATTATAAAAATATTGTTATTTTTAATCAACATAGAGTTTGCAAATTTGTCAGTTAATCATAAAGCACACAAGTGTGAATTATTTTGTTGTTTTATTTAACCTTTACTTAACTAGGTAGGCCGATTGAGAACTAATTCTCATTTGCAACGGCGACCTGTCCGAGACAACGCGAAAACAATGTGCAGGACAACATACAGTTACACAATATATACACAGAACACAAGAGAGCAAATAGCAATGGGACACAGTTAAACGCAGAGTGATTAACGATGGCCAGCTGACTAATGTGTAAAGCTTGCAGTGGTGGGTGTTGTGTGGGGCGTTGGTTACATAATGTAGGTAAAACTATGGTCAACCAGATCCAGGTTTTCAAGAGAGAGTTTGAGGCAGCTCTATAAATGATTAAAAACATTAGTGTAATTGTCGTCTTCACCAAGGCAAGTTTGGCAGCATGACTGAAGGAGTCAGTTGTGAATGAGTGAATGGCTTGGTCAGTTGTCAACCACATAAAACATAAGGAAAAATAAAAAAGGTGAAAACAAAATTACACTGTATTTTAAAGACAAAATACGTATTACATTAATTTGTTTCTTTATTTCATTCATTTTTCTATCCCTTTGCAGATAAACTTATTGAAGTGCTAAACCTCCTTCCTCTCCCATATCTTCTCTCGTTTGCTCCATATCTCTCTTATCTCTTGCCTTGTCTTTACCTCACCTACACCTCCTCTCCCATATCATCTCCTGTTTGCTCCATATCTCTCTTATCTCTTGCCTTGTCTTTACCTCACCTACACCTCCTCTCCCAAGTCTTCTCTCCTTCGCTTCCTATCTCTGTTATCTGTTGACTGTACATCACATACACCTCCTTATAACAGCCAACTTCATGGTTTTCCTCACCTCTTATTATTCTTTTAATCCCCTTCTTCCAGGCAACCATTAATAGTAATGTTCCGATTTAACACGATCCGTCAGTCAAACTTAGGAGGTTTGGAGCAGAAGACAAACTCTAGAGATGAAATATGGTGCACAACATGTTTTTATTAATAAATCCATTCCCGTAAAAAAACTAATCCTTAGGAATATTTATAAGCATGTCAGTGAATGAATCAGAAAATTATATTCAGGTATGTTGTTGACAGAAGACTACGTGTAAACTTCGACACTGATGAATCGCAACCAAATGGCAAACGCTTGGTTGAGATATCTTAACAATGCATATTACAGTCTTCCTAATAAAGTTAACAAAAATTTTTGTACCGACAAAGTAAAACAGACACACAGGACCACCGGGATTTCTTTTTTCTTCAGGCATAATTAAGCGCTTCACTGCTACAATTGTTATTCCAACAGTAGATTGATAAAGGCAATCATAGACATTCTGCGATTAAGTGCTGTCAAGCGTGAAGGTTACAGCTCTTATGGTGTTGGAGCCACGCTTGGTTTAAAATGACACCCAGCCTTAGCATTCATCGATTCAGACAGGTTCATACCTCAACGACATCAACAGTGGGGGAAAGACAGAGAAGGGAGATTTTGCTATGAGAGCAACGTGTTGAATTTTAAGCTACAGTAGCCATGCACCACAGACAGCAGCTTAGACCACGGGACCTACCCAGGTAGCATCCACACACAGTTGTTTTTGCTATGTCAACAATGGACCACATTTCCACAGTCTCCAGGAAAAGCTGGTTCTACCGTTGAAGTACCAAGACAGTTAAGACTGTGTAGATCAGGACAACCAAGAGCCCAAGAGTTGGCGGAAAAAGTGCCCTGGTAGGTATGAAGGTTTCTGCATTTGTGGCTCTTTAAAAGTCAGGCAATGAAGTTCAATCAGACCAGAGAACCTTGCCTGATATGGTCTAAGATTCCTTTAAGCGCCTTTCGGCAAACTTCAAGAGAGCTATCATGAGTCTTTTACTGAGGAGTGCTTTTGTACGACTATCTCTTCTCTGACTTCACTGTCAGGTACAGGCTATAATGATTTGTTTGATTCTGAAAAATAAAAAATGCTACGCAATCCAGATGATGAAAAACAAGCAATGTTATTTTTGTGATGTAATACACTTTATCTGCATTTCATAAGGTATCTTAATGGTTTTAAAACAACATTGGACCTTGAAAAAATACTCAGGCAAATCATGATAAGCGTATGCATATTTCTTTGTCAGTTTTTCAGTTTAGAGTTTCCACCTGTTATCAATCACAAATCACTAATACATTAGTCACGATTAGCGAACCCAGTTCTCTCTGGATATTGTCTTGGTCGTAGAAATAGACAGAAGACATGTCCAGTGCTACCAAGGTGCACTGTTGGTGTTCATATTGTATTTCAGATTAGGTCTTTTTGAGGACTCATGTGTAGAGGTAGTTACTAAAGGTTCTTTATTAGAAAGACAAAGTTGCAAAAATGCTTTGGAAATACGCAACATGGCCGTCAGATGAGACACAAACAATGGACGACAAATAAAAAGGCAACTGGGGTGACTAAATGGGGAGGTGATCATGGGAAAACAAGACACAGATGAGAACACTAAGAACACCAATAAACACCCGAGATTAACAGAAGATAGAATAAAAAACAATGAGCATAGAAAGGCAACAGGCAACAAGACACAATACTGGTTTTCCCAATTGATGAAGCCATTCCCTTAAAATTCCCTACCCACTCTCGTTATGCAAGTCATTTTCAGTGCAGAATCAATGCCTGTCGGTCACATAATCC
This sequence comes from Dallia pectoralis, assembly GCA_029465975.1. Taxonomy (NCBI): domain Eukaryota; kingdom Metazoa; phylum Chordata; class Actinopteri; order Esociformes; family Umbridae; genus Dallia; species Dallia pectoralis. The sequence goes on from CM055756.1 coordinate 1,372,980, forward strand.
AATGGGTGCAGTGCAGACACACGCAGAGTGGATAAATAACGTTTGGAGTCATTTTAATCAACAACAAAAAAACAGCAACACGAACCTAAAACAAACACTGAATGAAAAGTAAACATGCTTACACAATGCAACTTCTAAGTTGACCAAAACATACAGTGCACAACAACATACCAAAAACTCACATTGGAGCCTATGTAACATTATCTTAAAAACATGCACCTGTGAACCTAACCAGAGACCTTAAATAGCCCACTGATTAACTAACCTATGTAACATTATATTAATAACAAGCACCAGTGAACCTAACCAGGGACCTTAAATAGCCCACTGATTAACTAACCTATGTAACATTATATTAATAATAAGCTGTGAACCTAACCAGGGACCTTAAATAGCCCACTGATTAACTAACCTATGTAACATTATATTAATAACAAGCATCTGTGAACCTAACCAGGGACCTTAAATAGCCCACTGATTAACTAACCTATGTAACATTATATTAATAACAAGCACCCGTGAACCTAAGCAGGGACCTTTAATAGCCCACTGATTAACTAACCTATGTAACATTATATTAATAACACGCACCAGTGAACCTAACCAGGGACCTTAAATAGCCCACTGATTAACTAACCTCTGTAACATTATATTAATAACAAGCACCAGTGAACCTAACCAGGGACCTTAAATAGCCCACTGATTAACTAACCTCTGTAACATTATATTAATAACAAGCACCAGTGAACCTAACCAGGGACCTTAAATAGCCCACTGATTAACTAACCTATGTAACATTACATTAATAACAAGCACCTGTGAACCTAACCAGGGACCTTAAATAGCCCACTGATTAACTAACCTATGTAACATTATATTAATAACAAGCACCAGTGAACCTAACCAGGGACCTTAAATAGCCCACTGATTAACTAACATATGTAACATTATATTAATAACAAGCACCTGTGAACCTAACCAGGGACCTTAAATAGCCCACTAATTAACTAACATATGTGACATTATATTAATAACAAGCACCCGTGAACCTAAGCAGGGACCTTTAATAGCCAACTGATTAACTAACCTATGTAACATTATATTAATAACAAGCACCTGTGAACCTAACCAGGGACCTTAAATAGCTCACTGATTAACTAACCTATGTAACATTATATTAATAACAAGCACCAGTGAACCTAACCAGGGACCTTAAATAGCCCACTGATTAACTAACCTATGTAACATTATATTAATAACAAGCACCTGTGAACCTAACCAGGGATCTTAAATAGCCCAATGATTAACTAACCTATGTAACATTATATTAATAACAAGCACCTGTGAACCTAACCAGGAACCTTAAATAGCCCACTGATTAACTAACCTCTGTAACATTATATTAATAATAACAAGCGCCAGTGAACCTAACCAGGAACCTTTAATAGCCCACTGATTAACTAATCTATGCTCGGTGCTTAGCTAAACCCAAAACAGCTGTGCTCCTAATTAACACAATACACAGAAGTGCTCTCCTTTAACACCCTGTGAACAACACAGCTCACCCATATGTGACACTGTCAAAAAACAACCACTGCAGTCTGCATTCTTCTTAAAATGGTGTAATAATACATTTCCACCAAGGCATCCTGTCAAAAACATTGTGCATATTTCATCACGGCTGTAAGTAGGTTATCAGTCAGACCAGCAATGAAAGTATGGTGATATCAGTGAGGTAATATCAGTGTGTAATATCAGGTTGGTGATTTCAGTGTGGTAATATCAGTATGGTAATATTAGTATGGTAATATCAGTGTGGTAATATCAGGGTGGTAATATCAGTGTGGTAATATCAGTATGGTAATATCAGTATGGTAATATCAGTTTGGTAATATCAGTGTGGTAATATCAGTGTAGTAATATCAGTGTGGTAATATCAGTGTAGTAATATCAGTGTGGTGATATCAGTATGGTAATATCAGTGTGGTAATATCAGGGTGGTAATATCAGTATGGTGATATCAGTGTGTAATATCAGTGTGGTAATATCAGTGTGTAATATCAGTGTGGTGATATCAGTGTGTAATATCAGTGTGGTAATATCAGTGTGGTAATATCAGTATGGTAATATCAGTATGGTAATATCAGTATGGTAATATCAGGGTAGTAATATCAGTGTGATGATATCAGTATGGTAATATCAGTATGGTAATATCAGGGTAGTAATGTCAGTATGGTGATATCAGTGTGTAATATCAGTGTGGTAATATCAGGGTGGTAATATCAGTATGGTAATATCAGGGTAGTAATATTAGTATGGTGATATCAGTGTGGTAATATCAGTATGGTAATATCAGGGTAGTAATATTAGTATGGTGATATCAGGGTGTAATATCAGTGTAGTAATATCAGGGTGGTAATATCAGTATGGTAATATCAGTGTGGTAATATCAGTATGGTAATATCAGTGTGGTAATATCAGTATGGTAATATCAGTATTGTAATATCAGTATGATAATATCAGTATGGTAATATCAGTGTGGTAATATCAGTACGGTAATATCAGTGTGGTAATATCATTATGGTAATATCAATGTGTAATATCAGTGTGGTAATATCAGTGTGGTGATATCAGTGTGGTGATATCAGTGTGTAATATCAGTGTGGTAATATCAGTGTGGTAATATCAGTATGGTAATATCAGTATAGTAATATTAGTATGGGGATATCAGTGTGTAATATCAGTGTGGTAATATCAGGGTGGTAATATCAGTATGGTAACATCATGGTGGTAATATCAGTATGGTAATATCAGTGTGGTAATATCAGTATGGTAATATCAGGGTGGTAATATCAGTATGGTAATATCAATGTGTAATGTCAGTATGGTGATATCAGGGTGGTAATATCAGTATGGTAATATCAGTGTGTAATATCAGTGTGATAATATCAGTGTTTGGATATCAGGGTGTAAAATCAGTATTTTAATATCAGGGTGGTAATATCAGTGTTGTGATATCAGTATGGTGATACCAGGGTGCAATATCAGTATGGTAATATTAGTGTGGTAATATCAGTGTGGTAATATCAGTGTGGTAATATCAGTGTGGTAATATCACGTTACATTAAGGCCATTTCCATATTTTATGCGCCACCACGTGACAGACAATAAGATTTACAAGTGAAACAGAATACAACCAAAGTAGCGTATGGCGCATTAGCAGGTTATTAGGGCAAAATAGTTTTTCATTCGCTTTTCCAGTGATTATTTTAACCCAAAAATATAAAATGTTTGTGGAAAAAATATGTGGAGATAAAGCATCTAGGAGCATTCCTGAAAGAAGATTTCTGTAAGTTTATCGAGTGCCGCAAAAACATTTCTTTAAGTGCCTTTTGGTCAAACATTTTTTACCGTGTTGACCACAGGGTTGGTGTCTCCTCCCTTACGAAAAAAAAGTATACTTTAAGTTTATTTTTGTGAGTATACTTAAGTTTAAAAAGTATACTATTATTAAGGTACTTAAAGTATACTAGAAGTGTACTTATTTATATACTATTTTTATACTAAGTAGACTAAATTGGCCCACTTTTTAGTTTATTTAGTACACTTTAGAGTACACTCATAGTTTATTTTAAGTATACTTTTAAATACTTTAAAGTAACCCGTGTAGTGTACTTTTAGTTTATGAAGTAGACTTCTTAAAGTACTTAAAAATATACTTTTGTGTACTTTAAAGTAACCTGTGTAGTGCACTTTCAGTTCATGAAGTACACTTCTTGAAGTACTTAAGTATACATTTGAATACTTTCAAGTGCACTTTCAACTTATGTAAGTACTTCAAGAAGTAAACCTAATAAATGCCAATTTACTATGATTTACTAATAGATTTAAACACATAGTATAACTGTACAAGCCACGTTTGTCAAGTGAACCTTAAACAATACTCTAACAATCAGTGCCATGTGTCTGGTAGGAGTTCCACTTGAAACTTTAGAATATACTTTTGTCTTCAAGTGTAATTAACATCTTTAAAATAAAGGAAATACAGTACATATTCAAAATACCTAAATAAATCTGAGAGGCAAGACACACAATGTGACTTAGACACATTTATTGCGAAACAGATAAATATTTTCATAAATATTTTCATGAGATAATATTGTCAAAGCTACATTAAAGGGGGATAAACCAGCTATGAACACTTAAAATGTTGATATATACATATATTTTTTTAAATTGTAGAACTATTTTGAACTCTAAACGTTAAAATAAACATGGTTATTTTTTGTACATGAAATGCATGCTCACATCTTTTCTGCCTTTACTTGTTTGAAGCATTCATTGTTGCACTTCTTGCGCAAGATCCTCCGGACATCTTGCACTGTTATTTCTTCAAATTTCTCCCTAGCATGCCCTGTAAAAAAACACAAGACAACAAGCAAACATGATTAATATATTTAACATTTAATCGGAATTTGTGAAATTGCGCAATATTAAATTAGGATTCCAAATACACACTTGCGTGAAACATACCAAGGCAGATGAATTGTCTCCCCATTCACTGTTCGTATTGTGTACGTCTTCCTCTTCACTGCTGGGATCAGTTACGTCTTCCTCTTCACTGCTGGGATCGGGTACATTGTCCTCCATTCTGTTGGGTTTGTGCATGTCATCATCCTCTTCATTACTGAGATTGGGTATGTCTCCCTCTTTGCTGTTGGGATCAGATACAGAGTATTCTGCATTGATATTAACTTCCTCGTTTAATTTATACTATAGCCGTTAAATGCAACATCTTATAAACACCCAGCGTGTTACAATTTATAACACACAGCATCAAGAAAAAAAATGTATCAGCAAACTAGTGGCTACATGGCTTATTAGGATAAAGTACATGTTCATTTTTTGTTCCCTGCCTTTTACAAACAAGCTACCTAGCAACGTTGCCTAATTAGTAACTGTAGCTACCAGTTACCTGAAAAACTAAAGATGCAGATAAAAGATAAGTAATTGTTAACAAGGGCTAGTTACGTGTTGTCTTATTACATGGCTCAGACGTAAATAGCTATCTAGCTAATGTTGATGTGAGCATTAACCATAGCCAAGTAGCTAGTTAGCTGTTATCTCATATAGGCCTAGATAAAGTTAGAATTTAGCTCAAACTCACCTGTTCATTCCATCTGTACTTGGTCCATTTTGGAATCCTTACACCTGATTCTCGAGTTTAAAGCGTAGTTTATGGCGCCTGAAACATGCTGAAATATCTCCGGTTCAACATATGATGTTTTGCTCGCGCGCAAGGAACAGGAAGTGACGTCGCTAATCAGCTCCGCCTCCATCCGCCTTCTTCTGATGCTTCATTGGACATTTTTCTCAGTTAATGCATGTAAAATATGTTCAAATATATGTTAATGTACTGTCTGTCCGGGGCTTTCATTCATATCAGACTTATAAATGTTCCTCACAATACATACAGCAAAGGCGAAATTAGTTCATAGACATTTTTATTAATACTCCAATTGATTATTATTAGTGTAGTATATGAATATAGGGCTTCAAAATGTTTGGCAGTAATTACGATTTTAGCTTCAGTAACAAAAAAGATTTAATGTACAATGCATTTCATAGACATGAGTATTAGAATATACAAGATGGATCTAAAAAAATTACTTGTAATCTACTTTAAGAATTTTTTGACTGTTTTTGCTGTATAATAAAAGAAAACGTACATCTCCAGAAGAAATGTGTAAATTTGGTAGAATACTTAAAAGTTCAAGTAAGTTAACTATTTTCAAAATGTACTTTTTGAAAGTATATCATAAGTAAACTAAAAGTGTACTACCCATTTTGTAGTATATTTATAGCATACTTGAATATACTTTTTTCTAAGCATAGTTCTTAAAAGTATATCAAAAGTGAACTAAAAGTGTACTATCCATTTTGTAGTATACTTATAGTATACTTTAATATACTTTTTTTTCATAAGGGCTTCCATGCCTGTTTGTTCAACGTGCTCTTCTTTTTTCTCTGAAGCGCCGGCTCTTTTAGGATTTTCCTCTCACAGCCGAGCTTTCCCTGGTAACCTTCGTGTTTAACGTCGCAACGCAGTGGACTCTGGGCAGTTCCCTTAGGAAAAAGTCTGCGGAAAATGCGGACTTGCGAAAGCGTGCCAGAGAGGCCTCGCGCACTTGACGATTTGACAGCAGGACAGCCCTAAGCCCTCACAGACTTAACTAGAACGTGCTTCCAAGGACTGTCAGTCTGTGAATGTGACCAGTATTGTCTTGTAGCAATCTCAATATGGGTGAGCAAATCTACACACCGCTATAGTGCTAAGTAAGATGATTGATGAACATTCAGAAATATATGTATTTATGAAACCAGATATGTGAATTGTTATTGCTGTTAATGAGAGCTTCATTGCACTTGAACCCATAGCATAACCTACTTGTTTCAAATGATACGGTTCAACGTCCACACAAACACTTATCCACAACAAAACATTTAAATGCAACCCAATACACCGGACAGCAAAACATTGTGAACATCTACTACTTTCTAACAGTACATACTTCCTAACCCTGAGACTCTGGAAACATGTCCACGGTGTTTAACATTTTATTATACCCTGAGGCACGCGGAGACCATGCCCTGAAATAACAGCCCTGAAATCTTTCACAATTGTCTTATTATTAATCTATCTGGCTTTCTCTCTGTCTGCCAGCTTCCCCTAAAATGTACGGCATAACTGGGAGATGACAAATACATTCTCCTTATTGGTGCTGTCTGTCATCTTATTAACAAATAGACAGATTTAATAACTGTTACGAAGGAAAGAGAGAGAAAACGTGTTTTCCACGGACAGTGAGGCATTTGGATTGAGGGATGACTGTGCTGTAGGAGGGGGAACAATGGAGGAAGAGAGATGAGAGCAGCACTTCGATGGCCTGCTATGACTGGACATGTCATTCTCTCTATCAGGGATATAGCTAGCACATATATCTCCCTCTGTTAGGGAGAGTTCCCACGCTTTTATGTCACTGGCAGGAAACTAGCTCTTACACTCACCCAATTTCTCTGCCTAATTCCCTCTCTCATGCATACCTTACAGTGATGATTGTTCCTTTCCCGCAACCCTCCGGTGACAATTGTAGCTGGGAACTGCTAGTTTTTTATGGAATATTTACGGAGGCGTACAGAAGCCCGTTATCAGCACCCACCAGGCCTGTGTTCCACGTCCAAGTTTGCTAATCCAAGTTTAGAAAAAAAGTGAATTGGTTAGAAAACACTTTTGCAACTAGATAGCGTACAATTTCTGCAGAAATTGTGATGATGTGTGCTTGCGGCCACCCGTAGTCGACTGTGTACTGATATCAACTGCCAAACTGAGGTGACACTGCTGCACCATAGAATGCAATGTGTTAAACCTATCAGTCATTACTCATGATTACACACTGCTGCAAGCACCATAGTATACAATTTGTTAAACCTATCAGTCATTACTCATGAATACACACTGCTGCAACATGCACCATAGTATGCAATGTGTTAAACCTATCAGTCATTACTCATGAATACACACTGCTGCAAGCACCATAGTATACAATGGGTTAAACATATCAGTCATTACTCATGAATACACACTGCTGCAACATGCACCATAGTATGCAATGTGTTAAACCTATCAGTCAATACTCATGAATACACACTGCTGCTGCATGCACCATAGTATACAATGTGTTAAACCTATCAGTCATTACTCATGAATACACACTACTGCTGCATGCACCATAGTATACAATGTGTATACAAAAGAACATTTGTGAATTGGCTCTTAAAAGAGCCTTTGGGGGATGCCTAAAGGGAGGGAGAGCAAGCAGCAACAATTCACATTCTTTAGTATTGTATAAACGTACTTAGTATTAACCTGGCAGTCAAGCTCAACAGGAAGTTACCATACAGGCCCCCTGTCTCATATCACTTTCCTGCCAGCCCTGACGCAGTGACTTTTGATTTGTTATAGAATAAACATGGACTCATCAGGTAGCCTTCTTTAAAGAAGGGAAACCCTCAACAGTTTACATTAAATTACCAGTACTAGTTCATTGGTGGGGGGGGCAAGGTTTGCTTCACACCGGCTTCAAATGTTTTTCCTGGGCCTTTCCATCCTATCCTATCACCGTGACCTCTGTGAAAAAGAGAAGACAGTACAATGGACAGGAGTTTAGCACATGTTTAAATCTTCTCAGTTAATATGTACTTATTTTTATTGACTGGTTCATACCTCCCTGTCAAGTATACAATGTATAAAAACCTATCAGTCATTACTCATGAATACACACTGCTGCTACATGCACCATAGTATACAATGTGTTAAACCACCATAGTATACAATGTGTTAAACCTATCAGTCAATACTCATGAATACACACTGCTGCTGCATGCAAGATAGTATGCAATGTGTTAAACCTATCAGTCATTACTCATTACTACAGTAGTAGCTAACGCTAGCTAGCAGGCTAACGCTAGCTAGCAGGCTAACGCTAGCTAACATGCTAACGCTAGCTAGCGCTAACGCTAGCTAACTTGCTAACGTGTAAACAGAGACCCAGAGAAAGAAGTTACCCATCCATTCATTGCTGCAGGCTGTCTGAATGTATGCATAAACTTACAGTAGTAGCTAACGCTAGCTAGCGCGCTAACGCTAGCTAACATGCTAACGATAGCTAGCGCGCTAACGCTAGCTAACATGCTAACGTGTAAACAGAGACCCAGAGAAAGAAGTTACCCATCCATTCATTGCTGCAGGCTGTCTGAATGTATGCATAAACTTACAGTAGTAGCTAACGCTAGCTAGCGAGCTAACATGCTAACGATAGCTAGCGCGCTAACGCTAGCTAACATGCTAACGTGTAAACAGAGACCCAGAGAAAGAAGTTACCCATCCATTCATTGCTGCAGGCTGTCTGAATGTATGCATAAACTTACAGTAGTAGCTAACGCTAGCTAGCGAGCTAACATGCTAACGATAGCTAGCGCGCTAACGCTAGCTAACATGCTAACGTGTAAACAGAGACCCAGAGAAAGAACTTACCCATCCATTCATTGCTGCAGGCTGTCTGAATGTATGCATAAACTTACAGTAGTAGCTAACGCTAGCTAGCGCGCTAACGCTAGCTAACATGCTAACGATAGCTAGCGCGCTAACGCTAGCTAACATGCTAACGTGTAAACAGAGACCCAGAGAAAGAAGTTACCCATCCATACATTGCTGCAGGCTGTCTGAATGTATGCATAAACTTACAGTAGTAGCTAACGCTAGCTAGCGAGCTAACGCTAGCTAACATGCTAACGATAGCTAGCGCTAACGCTAGCTAACATGCTAACGTGTAAACAGAGACCCAGAGAAAGAACTTACCCATTCATTCATTCTTTCTTTGCTGCAGGATATGTCTGTGGCTGTTGATTGCAGTGTCTGTGGCTGTTGCCTGCCAGCCATGCCTTTGTCAGGAGGACCAGCTGTTCTCATCGATATCAGAGCGCGCTGCCTCCTCCCCCACCCCTTCCAGAATGTTCCTACTATTTAGCCAATCAACAACCAGAAAATGCTGCTTCACTGTCTATCATTTCAAAAGATTCAGACATGGTCGTATACTTTTAGCTCTACTAACCAGAGTTTTACTCACACAGTTTAAACAATTACATCATGAGAATCCTAAGAACCAGGCGGACATTTTGATGTATAACATGTATCTGTAACCCCAGAAATGTAGGCGCTATCACAATTTACAAACGAACAAAAAAACACAAGAAATCGCTTTCAAATTAGAGTGGAGAAAATCACCGTTTCTATGGATGTCTATGGGGAGGCGCAAGTTGGAAACAAAAGGACATAACGAAATAAATATATATGTTACAGCTTATATTTGAACATTTTGAGTGACAGCACAAATAGATGAACGTTTTGATATGCCATTTGTGTGTAAAGAGTTGAAACTCAGGCAGCAGTAGCAGTTTACAAATGTTCTCTACATTTTCTGCTGAATGGGCTCTCACACTCTAGTTTTGAAGATTCCGTCAATGTATTTCAATGGGGATTAATTAGCGACATTATCGTTAATATTTCGTAAACTACATAACGAAACCTTCTACAAAACAATGCCAACTAAATAGAGTTCGGGACGCACATTTTGACACCTTTTTTGTCCATCTAGTGCAAAAACTGTGGGAGGAGTAGGCGGGGACAAAATTGATATAATAATAATAATAATAATAATAATAATAATAATAATAATATATATGATTACTAGATAGTCAAGCACACATAATAATAATAATAATAATAATAATAATATATATGTGAGATTACAATAATAGTCAATTTCTGCAGAAATTGTGATGATGTGTGCTTGCGGCCACCCGTAGTCGACTGTGTACTGATATCAACTGCCAAACTGAGGTGACACTGCTGCTGCATGCACTGCTGCTACTCATGAATACACACTGCCATAGTAGTATGCAATGTGTTAAACCTATCAGTCATTACTCATGAATACACACTACTGCTGCAAGCACCATAGTATGCAATGGGGGATGCCTAAAGGGAGGGAGAGCAAGCAGCAACAATTCACATGCTTTAGTATTGTATAAACGTACAGTTAGTATTAACCTGGCAGTCAAGCTCAACAGGAAGTTACCATACAGGCCCCCTGTCTCATATCACTTTCCTGCCAGCCCTGACGCAGTGACTTTTGATTTGTTATAGAATAAACATGGACTCATCAGGTAGCCTTCTTTAAAGAAGGGAAACCCTCAACAGTTACATTAAATTACCAGTAATAGTTCATTGGTGGGGGGCAAGGTTTGCTTCACACCGGCTTCAAATGTTTTTCCTGGGCCTTTCCATCCTATCCTATCACCGTGACCTCTGTGAAAAAGAGAAGACAGTACAATGGACAGGAGTTTAGCACATGTTTAAATCTTCTCAGTTAATATGTACTTATTTTTATTGACTGGTTCATACCTCCCTGTCAAGTATACAATGTATAAAAACCTATCAGTCATTTCTCATGAATACACACTGCTGCTACATGCACCATAGTATACAATGTGTTAAACCACCATAGTATACAATGTGTTAAACCTATCAGTCATTACTCATGAATACACACTGCTGCTGCAAGCACCATAGTATGCAATGTGTTAAACCTATCAGTCATTACTCATGAATACACACTACAGCTACATGCACCATAGTATGCAATGGGTTAAACCTATCAGTCATTACTCATGAATACACACTGCTGCTACATGCACCATAGTATACAATGTGTTAAACCTATCAGTCATTAATCATGAATACACACTGCTGCTACATGCACCATAGTATACAATGTGTTAAACATATCAGTCATTACTCATGAATACACACTACTGCTGCATGCACCATAGTAGCATATGAAACAGCATTATAAACTGCTAACGCTTAACATGCTAACGCTAGCTAGCGCGCTAACGCTAGGTAACATGCTAACGTGTAAACAGAGACCCAGAGAAAGAACTTACCAATTCATTCATGCTGCAGCTGTCTAATGCTAGCTAGCGCTAACGCTAGCGCTAACGCTAGCTAACATGCTAACGTTAGCTAACATGCTAACGTTAGCTAACGCTAGCTAGCGCTAACGCTAGCTAACATGCTAAACATGCTAACGTAAACAGAGACCCAGAGAAAGAACTTACCCATTCATTCTTTCATTCGCTGCAGGATATGTCTGTGGCTGTTGATTGCAGTGTCTGTGGCTGTTGCCTGGCAGCCATGCCTTTGTCAGGAGGACCAGCTGTTCTCATCGATATCAGAGCGCGCTGCCTCCTTCCCCCGCCCCTTCCAGAATGTTCCTACTATTTAGCCAATCAACAACCAGAAAATGCTGCTTCACTGTCTATCATTTCAAAAGATTCAGACATGGTCGTATACTTTTAGCTCTACTAACCAGAGTTTTACTCACACAGTTTAAACAATTACATCATGAGAATCCTAAGAACCAGGCGGACATTTTGATGTATAACATGTATCTGTAACCCCAGAAATGTAGGCGCTATCACAATTTACAAACGAACAAAAAACACCAAAAATCGCTTTCAAATTAGAGTGGAGAAAATCACCGTTTCTATGGATGTCTATGGGGAGGCGCAAGTTGGAAACAAAAGGACATAACGAAATAAATATATATGTTACAGCTTATATTTGAACATTTTGAGTGACAGCACAAATAGATGAACGTTTTGATATGCCATTTGTGTGTAAAGGGTTGAAACTCAGGCAGCAGTAGCAGTTTACAAATGTTCTCTACATTTTCTGCTGAATGGGCTCTCACACTCTAGTTTTGAAGATTCCGTCAATGTATTTCAATGGGGATTAATTAGCGACATTATCGTTAATATTTCGTAAACTACATAACGAAACCTTCTACAAAACAATGCCAACTAAATAGAGTTCGGGACGCACATTTTGACACCTTTTTTGTCCATCTAGTGCAAAAACTGTGGGAGGAGTAGGCGGGGACAAAATTGATATAATAATAATAATAATAACTAATAGCGTAATAATATATGCTGAAATTACAATGATGTGTCCTTGACCCGTAGTCAACTGTTTACTGATAACTGCCAAACTGATGATGTGTGCTTGCGGCCACCCGTAGTCGACTGTTTACTGATGAACTGCCAAACTGACACTGCTGCTGCATGCACCATAGTATACAATGTGTTAAACCTATCAGTCATTACTCATGAATACACACTGCTGCTACATGCACCATAGTATACAATGTGTTAAACCTATCAGTCATTAATCATGAATACACACTGCTGCTATGTGCACCATAGTATACAATGTGTTAAACCTATCAGTCATTACTCATAAATACACACTGCTGCTGCAAGCACCATAGTATACAATGTGTTAAACCACCATAGTATACAAATGTGTTAAACCTATCAGTCATTACTCATGAATACACACTGCTGCTACATGCACCATAGTATACAATGTGTTAAACCTATCAGTCATTACTCATGAATACACACTACTGCTGCATGCACCATAGTAGCATATGAAACAGCATTAAACAGTAACGCTACCGCTAACGCTAGCTAACATGCTAACGCTAGGTAACATGCTAACGCTGCAGGCTGTCTGAATGTATGCATAAACTTATAGCTAACGCTAGCTAGCGCTAACGCTAGCTAACATGCTAACGTTATGCTAACATGCTAGACGTTACCCATCCATTCATTGCTGCAGGCTGTCTGAATGTATGCATAACTTACAGTAGCTAACGCTAGCTAACGCTAGCTAACATGCTAACGCTAGCTAACATGCTAACGTGTAAACAGAGACCCAGAGAAAGAACTTACCCATTCATTCATGCTGCAGGATATGTCTGTGGCTGTTGATTGCAGTGTCTGTGGCTGTGTTGCAGTGTGGCTGTTGCCTGGCAGCCATGCCTTTGTCAGGAGGACCAGCTGTTCTCATCGATATCAGAGCGCGCTGCCTCCTCCCCCGCCCCTTCCAGAATGTTCCTACTATTTAGCCAATCAACAACCAGAAAATGCTGCTTCACTGTCTATCATTTCAAAAGATTCAGACATGGTCGTATACTTTTAGCTCTACTAACCAGAGTTTTACTCACACAGTTTAAACAATTACATCATGAGAATCCTAAGAACCAGGCGGACATTTTGATGTATAACATGTATCTGTAACCCCAGAAATGTAGGCGCTATCACAATTTACAAACGAACAAAAAACACCAAAAATCGCTTTCAAATTAGAGTGGAGAAAATCACCGTTTCTATGGATGTCTATGGGGAGGCGCAAGTTGGAAACAAAAGGACATAACGAAATAAATATATATGTTACAGCTTATATTTGAACATTTTGAGTGACAGCACAAATAGATGAACGTTTTGATATGCCATTTGTGTGTAAAGGGTTGAAACTCAGGCAGCAGTAGCAGTTTACAAATGTTCTCTACATTTTCTGCTGAATGGGCTCTCACACTCTAGTTTTGAAGATTCCGTCAATGTATTTCAATGGGGATTAATTAGCGACATTATCGTTAATATTTCGTAAACTACATAACGAAACCTTCTACAAAACAATGCCAACTAAATAGAGTTCGGGACGCACATTTTGACACCTTTTTTGTCCATCTAGTGCAAAAACTGTGGGAGGAGTAGGCGGGGACAAAATATAATATAATAATAATAATAATAATGAGATTGTGATGATGTACTAGACCATAGCAAGCACACATACAATTTCTGCTGAAATTGTGATGATGTGTGCTTGCGGCCACCCGTAGTCGACTGTTTACTGATGTCAACTGCCAAACTGAGGTGACACTGCTGCTACATGCACCATAGTATACAATGTGTTAAACCTATCAGTCATTACTCATGAATACACACTACTGCTGCAAGCACCATAGTATACAATGTGTTAAACCTATCCGTCATTACTGATGAATACACATTGCTGCTGCATGGACAATAGTATACAATGTGTTAAACCTATCAGTCATTTCTCATGAATACACACTGCTGCTACATGCACCATAGTTATGCAATGTGTTAAACCTATGCAATGTGTTAAACCTATCAGTCATTACTCATGAATACACACTACTGCTACATGCACCATAGTATACAAATGTGTTAAACCTATCCGTCATTACTCATGAACACACACTGCTGCTACCTGCACCATAGTATCCAATGTGTTAAACCTATCAGTCATTACTCATACATACACACTGCTGCAAGCACCATAGTATACAATGTGTTAAACCTATCAGTCATTACACATGAATACACACTGCTGCTGCAAGCACCATAGTATACAATGTGTTAAACCTATCAGTCATTACTCATTACTACAGTAGTAGCTAACGCTAGCTAGCGCGCTAACGCTAGCTAACATGCTAACGCTAGTTGCGCGCTAACGCTAGCTAACATGCTAACGTGTAAACAGAGACCCAGAGAAATAACTTACCTATACATTCATTGCTAAATAACTTACCTATACATTCATTGCTGCAGGCTGTCTGAATGTATGCATACACTTAAAGTAGTAGCTAACGCTAGCTAGCGCGCTAACGCTAGCTAACATGCTAACGTTAGCTAGCGCGCTAACGCTAGCTAACATGCTAACATGTAAACAGAGACCCAGAGAAAGAACTTACCCATTCATTCATTCGTTCATTGGTGCAGGCAGAGTCTTTGTCTGTAACCAGGCAACTATGCCTTTGTCAGGAGGAACACCTGTCCTCATCGATATCAGAGCGCGCTGCCTCCTCCCCCGCCCCTTCCAGAATGTTCCTAGTAATTAGTGTGTGTCAAAATGAATAGGAATCAGGCATGGTCGTATACTTTTAGCTCTACTAACCAGAGTTTTAATCACACAGTTTAAACAATTACACCATGAGAATCATAAGACCCAGGCGGACATTTTGATGTATAACATGTATCTGTAACCCCGGAAATGCAGGCGCTATCACAATTTACAAACGAACAAAGAAACACCAAAAATCGCTTTCAAATTAGAGTGGAGAAAATCACCGTTTCTATGGATGTCTATGGGGAGGCGCAAGTTGGAAACAAAAGGACATAACGAAATAAATATATATGTTACAGCTTATATTTGAACATTTTGAGTGACAGCACAAATAGATGAACGTTTTGATATGCCATTTGTGTGTAAAGGGTTGAAACTCAGGCAGCAGTAGCAGTTTACAAATGTTCTCTACATTTTCTGCTGAATGGGCTCTCACACTCTAGTTTTGAAGATTCCGTCAATGTATTTCAATGGGGATTAATTAGCGACATTATCGTTAATATTTCGTAAACTACATAACGAAACCTTCTACAAAACAATGCCAACTAAATAGAGTTCGGGACGCACATTTTGACACCTTTTTTGTCCATCTAGTGCAAAAACTGTGGGAGGAGTAGGCGGGGACAAAATTGATATAATAATAATAATAATAATAATAATAATAATAATAATAATATGTGAGATTACAATATGTGTCCTTGACCATAGTCAAGTAATAATAATAATAATATATATGTGATTACAATATGTGTCCTTGACCATAGTCAAGCACACATAACTAGATAGCGTACAATTTCTGCTGAAATTGTGATGATGTGTGCTTGCGGCCACCCGTAGTCGACTGTTTACTGATATCAACTGCCAAACTGAGGTGACACTGCTGCTGCATGCACCATAGTATGCAATGTGTTAAACCTATCAGTCATTATTCATGAATACACACTGCTGCTGCAAGCACCATAGTATACAATGTGTTAAACCTATCAGTCATTACTCATGAATACACACTGCTGCTATGCACCATAGTATACAATGTGTTAAACCTATCAGTCATTACTCATGAATACACACTGCTGCTGCATGCACCATAGTATACAATGTGTTAAACCTAGTCAAATGTCAAACCTATCAGTCATTACTGAATACACACTGCTGCTACATGCACCATAGTATACAATGTGTTAAACCTATCAGTCATTACTCATGAATACACACTACTGCTGCATGCACCATAGTAGCATATGAAACAGCATTATAAACCGCTAACGCTAGCTAGCGCGCTAACGCTAGGTAACATGCTAACGTTAGCTAACATGCTAACGTTAGCTAGCGCGCTAACGCTAGCTAACATGCTAACGTTAGCTAACATGCTAACGTTAGCTAGCGCGCTAACGCTAGCTAACATGCTAACGCTAGCTAACATGCTAACGTGTAAACAGAGACCCAGAGAAAGAACTTACCCATTCATTCATGCTGCAGGATATGTCTGTGGCTGTTGATTGCAGTGTCTGTGGCTGTGTATGTGGCTGTTGCCTGGCAGCCATGCCTTTGTCAGGAGGACCAGCTGTTCTCATCGATATCAGAGCGCGCTGCCTCCTCCCCCGCCCCTTCCAGAATGTTCCTACTATTTAGCCAATCAACAACCAGAAAATGCTGCTTCACTGTCTATCATTTCAAAAGATTCAGACATGGTCGTATACTTTTAGCTCTACTAACCAGAGTTT